>CANIUD010000178.1:600000-962500 GCA_947470075.1 Closterium sp. Yama58-4 | reverse complement strand
TGAGCTGTACGCTGGAGACTGTGGCCTTGTGGTTGATCGCGTGCACTAAGTAGAGTGCTAGTGTTAGGTCCGCAGCGGGCAGGAAATCCACCTTGGCCTTCATGCAAAAACTGCGGAACTTCTCCCAATATGGTTCCTATGTGTTGATTGTTGATTCCGATCGTGTCTTGGCTGTCATAAGAAGTAGCTGGTGATGCAACCTTGGAAGCATATCTGTAATCATAGGATACAAGAATGGTACATCAAGTTTTATAATTCACTTTCAATGCTAGGATTCGACTGACTGGAAGACCAACACCCGAGAATGCACGTTGATGTGAGCCCACGTGCAAACATTGACTACCACTAGCAAGATAGAGGGAGGAGGAGATGCGGGTTGCCCAAGTTTGTGGGGAAGACTGGATTAAGGGCCACCAAGCTGCGCCCGTCCATTCAGGAATGACCAGCGTCAGCGTGGCATTTGTGCGCGCGGCATGGTGCAGTGTCGCAGGGATGAGGCTTGGCGGCGGGAACGCGAAGCCGTGCTCTAATCCCCAATCGAGCGAGAATGCATTTATGGCAGTTGCACGTGGGTGCGGATGCTTGGAGCAGAAGCGCGAGAGCTGTGCGTTATTGACGTTCGCGAATAGGTCGATGGTGTGTGCTCCCCAACGCCTTTCTAATAATCAAAACCACGGGAGCTTAAGCGAGTAATCATCGTGATCTTCAAGTTTGGACAGTGCATCTGCATGCGCATTAAGGGCCCGTGGAATCCATTCGATGGCCAGACGGGTTTCGTGCGCCATGCAAATTGCGACGATGGAATTGCAGAGAAGAGTAAGCTCAGGCTGCCTGGAGCCACCATTGCGAAGAATGAAGAAGACTCCTTGGTTGTCTACTCGAACGGGTACGTGGCGACCTTGGATCTGGTCCGTGAATGTTCGCAGCGCCCATAGCACTCCCTCGAGCTCTCGGCGTGTGCTCGATGTGGAGAGAAGCTCTATTGGCATGGGGCTGCTTGCTTGCGAGCTTCCGCCGGGGAACGATGAAAGGGTCGCACCCCAGCTGTGCGCACTCGCGTCGACGTGAATAACTGTATCCAGGCTGTGGGGCATGTGAAATGGAGCCCCGTTAAAACGGTCAAAATGGTCGAGCCAGAATTGGAGCTTGTCGCGAACCTCTGAGGCCAGGGTCACTCGTGCGTTCCATGATGGCGCCTCGTCGATGAGTGCCAAGAGTTGATGGGTGAAAGAGCGTGACGTAGCACCAAGGGCGAGCGCCATGGATGAATGCCAGTGACTCGAGCAACAAGGCGGACTGATACCCCCTGGTTGCGCTCGTAGGCGAGAAGCAGCACATGTAGTGCTTGTGTGAGTTGCGCCTTTCTCTCCTGACCGATGGTGAATCTTCCGGATGCGGTGTCCAGCTCCATTCCGAGGAAGTGCAATTTTTGAGTCGCGGTCAGATGCAACTTCTTTGCATTGACGACGAGCCCCGACTCTTTGAGGTCTTGAATGATTGCGCCACTTGTTAAACGAGCGTCATGTTCCGATTTGCAAAGGAACAATATGTCGTCCACGTAGGGTATGACCTGAACACCTTGCGCTCGCCATTTTCAGGCCAACGGTTTGATCAGTTGTGTGAAAAGGAAGGGCGCTGTCGCGAGGCCAAACAGTAGCGATTTGAAAAAGTAGTCGATGCCTTTGAAGTGAAAGCCTAGATATGTCCAGCAAGACGCATGAATATCGATGTGATGATAGCCAGACTTTAAGTCAACCGAGAACATCCAGTCGCCCGGCTTTGCCAGTTCGGCGACGCGTAGAAGGCCTTCGTACTTGAATTTGGGAACGATCAGGAATTGATTAACCTTTTGCAAGTCGAGAATGAGGCGGCACTTGTTGCGTTGCTCCACTACGTTGAGCGGGCTGATGCATGTGACAACAGATGAGTTAGAAGCAACTGCCGTTGCTCCAGACGTGAGCAATTCCTGAATTGCCGATCGGGTGAAGTCGGTGTGCTTCGCAACTCCGGCATGGTTGTGGTCGCGGAACGACGATGGTGAGGATGCCTTTCAAGGGAGCCAATATCCATTAGCAATGACCGACAGGATCAAGGAGCTCTCGCACCAGGAAGCCCACCAAGCGAAAGCCTGTCGGAGACGGCCACCCATGGTGGTGACTTCAACGGTCGGTGACTGCGGTTGCTAGGAGCTCGTCATGTTCCTCCGACCATGGAGGCGTGTCGACTGATATTGGGGTTTTTGTTTCGGGGTGGCAAAGGCAGAGGGTTGAACCATGATGGTAAATCTCATGATATGTATGCGCTCGTGTGAGCGAGTGATTCACGCACGACGATCTGCAAATCTTAGGTCCGATAAAAGAATTGAGGTTGCTCGTGCGGGTGAGTGAGATGTGGTGAAGAATCAGTTTGATTCAATGGGTATGACTCCTCTTTGTGGGTGCAAACAATCGGAGCCATTCAAGTGAGGCGCCATGCGTGGGACACGCACGCTTCTTCGCCTACCCCCCCCCCCCCCCCCCCTCCTCTCTCTCTCTCTCTCTCTCTCTCTCTCTCTCTCTCTCTCTCTCTCTCTCTCTCTCTCTCTCTCTCTCGCTAATGGTCCATATATTGATTGGTAGAAAGGTACAAACATGCAACGTATGGATTCTAACCTAGAAATAGCAAGCAAACACACACCGAACTACACAGAGCACCTGTCTACAGATCCATGAGAGGCTCTAGCGCAGTACAGCAGTCCCCAAAGTGGAGCTCGGACTACACCCCCCCCACTGGGGGGTTTTCGGCCACAGCTGCCTGGCACGACTTGATGAGGTACCCTACGGACTGTGCTCTCTGGAGAGCCACGGACCATCGCTGCCCGAAGAGATGGAGGAACCGAGCTGCATGATATGAGGTTGGTTGGGCGTTGAAGTGGCGCCGAGCAGCTGTATCCGCCAACAACTTCAGAAACTGTGGGACCTCGGCGCAAGGGCAGCCGTATGTCTCAACTGCTAGCGGAAAGAAACCGACCGTTTCGGGCCGGTTAGCGTAGTGGCTTATCTTCTTGTCCGCTGCCTCCCTTGCTGCCCACCCCCTCCCTTTGGTAGCCTTGGGGTACCTAGTGCTAATGGGGTCTGTGATCGTCACGTCGCAGACATAGACCGCCCCTGTGCTCCTGCAGCGCATGGTGAAGTCGGCGGTCTGTTCTTCTATGGGGCAGTATGCCGCTGATTCCCTGTAGACTATAAAGCCCGCGTCTTGTGCCATGGTGACGCAGGCGTCCCGCTGTTCGTTGTGGGTGTTGGTCCTGTGCTTTCCTGTACCGCAGCGGAACAGGTGGTTAGGAAGCCGTGGGTCTTTGATCTCGGTGTGTTTAGAGCAGTCACAGTTTTTCGGTGTGGGGAAGGGAAGCCCGAGCCGGAGGCGGACAACATTGGCGAAGTGCTCTGCCCCCACGCGTCGGGTTGATTCTATGGCACTGCTGTCAGCCAATCCCCTGTACCGTAGCCCGTCTGTGAGAAATACCGCTGTGTATGGCCTGACAGTGGGTTTAGCCTCATGTGCCGTGTTGCCTGCACTTGGGAAGCGTATCTCCTGCCCTGCACCCTCACTCCGAGCTCGTGCTGCAGCTTCAACCCCGATGGCTCGAGCTGTTCTTTCTCCAGGATGTCTCTGGCTTCCTGTGGCAGGGACGTTTCACATTCGGCCAGCCAGCGGTGCAGGTCGGTAAGTATGTCTCCCGGCAGCAGCATGTGGTCCCTAACCGCCGTCAGGGCTGCCTCTGGTTCTAGCGGTAGGGAACTAAGGAGGAGTGATGCCTGTGTGAAGCTGGCTAGGAAGCCAAATGCACCCTCCACCGTGGGGTCCGTGAGTCCTATGCCCCCTTATGACGGTGGGAGCGATGACTGCTCCCAGACCCGCTGTTGTTCTGTGCTGTCTGCTGGGAACCGTATGCCACACGCTGTTAGGAGGGTGGACAGTAGGTCTCTACCCCACTGTGACCATGTACTGTCGTCCAGAAGGTGCAAGGGTGTTGTGCGCGTGAGATAGGCTATTCTTCGTGAGATACAGCGTGTGAGCAGAAGGGATGCTAGCTGTGGGTCCATCCGTACTATCAGGGGCAGCGGCTTGGACATGGCTAGTAACTGTGCGGTGAGGAAGGAGGAAGCGCAGTCTACTGTTCCTAGGAAGCTGCCGAGTAGCCTCACTCCATCGCTACTAGTTGGTACCCCTGGCGGCAGTTGCACTGTTTCATCTAACGGACGGCTGCTCCATGCGGCACATTTACCTGGATTGTGCCGCAGTCCTACTTGAGAGAGTTGGTCCGTGAAGTGTACAAAAGCGGCGACTGTCTCCTGCGGTTTGCCCAGAAAGCTGACGTTATTGGCATACGCCAGACACAGTACTCCCGGATGGGCGGTAGCTGTTTGCTGTAGTGCTGGGTGAATTCAAGCCGTGAACAGTAAGGGACCTAAGGGGTCCCCCTGTCATACCCCTCGTTCGCTTATCAGTGGCGTGCTACTGAAGCTAGCGTCCAGGAGGAGCGAAGACGGGTGGCCGTATGTCAGCTTCACTAGTGGCAACAGGGGTGATAGGGCCGGGTCTTGCAGTGCTGTGATTATCGCCTGTCTCGATATGCTGTTGAAGGCGTTTGAGTTGTCGGTCTGTAAAACGAGGCAGTCTGGGTGTGCGTCTGTGTATGTTCTGGCGCTGTGGATGATGGCCTCTGCTCCCCCTGGGACAGCCACCCCGTACTGCAGCGGCAGAAAATAACCTCGCGCCGCCTCGCCCAGGGCTGACAGCGCGGCCTTTGCAGTCAGTCTAATCAGACATTCGCCAATTGCAATTGGGCGGGCCCCACCTTCAGGCTTGGCCAGAGCTATCAAAAGTGATGGCGTGAGCAGTTTCGCTACCTGCTGCGGCAATTTCCCTCGCTGAATTGTGTTTACCAAGGCGTGCAGATGGGTTGAGACAGCTGCGTTTGTTACTGACGCATCGCGAAGATGTTCGAATGTCATACCGCTCGGGCCGGCCCCAACGCCATTCTCGCATCGGCTGAGCAGCTTCGAAAAATCCGCGTATGGGATCTCGAGGTTTGAAGGTTCGGCGGGGTCTGGCCAGGTCAGGGGGTCTGGGTCAGCGGCTGGGTGTTTCTGATGGAGTTCGGCCAGGATTTCCGGGCTGGGTGTACAAACTGGCGTTGACTCGAGCGCCAGCACGGCTCGGCGTAGGTTCCCTTTCTTCGCGAGTCCCTCCGCTCTGCTGATAGAGCCGATCTCGTCAGGTTGGTGACGTGGCGGGGGAGGCGTGTTGACTGCCTCCACCACGTCCAGATACAGCTGTTGCCATTCGCATCTCCGGAATGCCCGGAGGCGGGCTTTGATTTTGGACCAATCAGTCCGCTTCGGCGAACCCTGTCGAAGTGTGAGGCAGGGGAGGAATATTAGTAACCGCCAGCCTGCGATTGAGTCTGGGTTTTGCGCGAGGTGTAGCAGGGGTGTCAGTAGGACCAGCGAGAAAATTTCGCCCAGGTTTGGCGGTAGCCGTCGTAACAGCATGGGCTGACGACTGTCGCAGAGAGGTGCGATGTCCCAATTCGCCACCTCCGCGAATATGTTTGGCTGCCTCGCCAGCTCTTCTAGCAAGAAATATCGCGGGATGTGGGTCTGGCGAGCCGCATTCGCCTGACCCCTTGCTGGTCGATTTGCACGCCCGCGGCTCGGGGCATTGGTGGGTTTCGGGGTTGGGATTGTGGCCGTCCGATCCCCATCCTGTGGCTGTTGTCCATTTCTTAGTTGCACGGCCGCGTCCCTTTGATTCCTCCCCCTTCCTCTTCCTACCTGCCCTCTCTCTCTCTCTCTCTCTCTCTCTCTCTCTCTCTCTCTCTCTCTCTCTCTCTCTCTCTCTCTAATGGTCCTTGTATTGATATAGCAGTCAAGTACAAGCATGCAAGTCATGACGGCCTAGATAACACACATGCAGGTCACAAGCATCACAGAACTACAACTCCACAAGAGGCTCAAGTACCGCGAAACAGTCCCCTAGATGCAACTCATCCCCAATTCCTCCCACGGGCGGGTTCTCAACCGCCGCCGCCTCCCCAAGCTTAAGCAGAAGGCCCACAGATTGGGCCCTTTGCAGGGCCACAGACCAGCGTTGCCTGAACTGGTGGAGGAACTTTGCAGCATAGAACGATTTGGAGTCGGCGTTGAAGTGGCGCCGAGCTGCAGTGTCCGCCAAGAGCTTCAAGAAGACTGGTACCTCTGCACACGGGCAGCCGTAGGTGTCCACAGCGAGAGGGAAGAAGGTCACCGTCTCTGGCAGGGAGGCGTAGTGCTGGATTTTCTTGTCCGCTTGCTCCTGAGCCGCCCAGCCCCTGCCCTTCTGCGCCTCAGGGTCCCTGATGCTAATAGGGTCGGTGATGGTGACGTCGCATACATAGACGGCCCCACTGCTTCTGTCTGTCATTGTAAAGTCGGCTGTCTGTTCCTCAACGGGGCAGTGCGCTGAGGACTCGCTGTGAACGATGAAACCCGCGTCCTGGGCCATACTGATGCAGGCATCGCGCAGCTCGTTGTGGGTGTTGATGCGATGCTTGCCCGTGCCGCAGCGGAGTAGGTGGTTCGGGAGGCGGGGGTCTGTGATGGCCGTGTGGTCCATACAGTCACAGTTCTTCGGCGTAGAGAAGGGAAGGGCCAGCCGAAAACGGACGGCATTGGAAAAGTGAGTGGGCCCTATCCTCCTGTTGGCCGCAATCGGGATAGCGGTCAGCCAATCCCCGGTCCCGTACCCAGTCAGTGAGTACATCCGCTGAGTATGCCCGCACAAGGGGTTCACCGCCATCTCCCGCGTCGCCTGCACTTGCACCGCGTATCTGCTCCCATGCACCCTTAGCGCCAACGCGTGCTGGAGCCTCGTGTCAGTTCGCTCCAGCCGTTCTTTCTCTAGGATTTCTCGCGCATCGTCAGGTAACGCCGCTTCGCACTCCGACAGCCACGTGTGAAGGGGCGTGGCGGCGTCCGCGGGCAGCTGCATGTGGTCCCGCGCCTGCGCCAGCGCGCCCTCAGGGGCGCCGTCTAGTGATGCCACGAAAAGCGCCGCTTGCGTGAAGCTCGCGGCGTACCCGTAAACTCCCTCGACTAGCGGGTCGGTGATACCTATCCCTCCCAAGGACGGCGGCAGAGACGCCTGCGCCCAGACACGTGCTTGCTCAGTACGGCAGGTGGGGACGCGGATGTGGCAGGCTGTGAGCAGCGCCGCTAGCAGGTCTGTCCCCCACTGGCTCCAGGTGTCGCGAGGCAGAAGGGAAAGCGGTGTTGTTCTGGTGAGGTATGCCACGCGCCTCGAAATGCAGCGGGTGAGCAATAACGAGGCTACCTGTGGGTCGGCTTTCTCAAGCAGTGGCAGAGGTTTGGCCATCTCCTGCAGCTGACCCGACAGGAACTGCGACGCCCCACTATCAGGGCCCACGAAGCTTCCGAGCAAGCGAACTCCTTCCTGGGAGAAAGGTACTCCGTGCGGCAATCGATCCTTCGCTGCTGCTTCCCTGCTCCAGGCCGCGCATTTCTGCGCATTGTGTCTCAGCCCCAGGTGTGCCAGCTTCCCGGTGAAGTGATTGAAAGCTGCTACAGTGGCAGTCGCCTCCCCCAGGAATGTGACATCGTCGGCATATGCCAGACACAGCACCTGGGGGTATGCTGCAGCAGTGTCACGGAGTGCCGTGTGCATTCCCGCGGCAAACAGTAGAGGGCCAAGTGGGTCCCCTTGACGCACGCCCCGTTCACTGATCAGTGGGTCCGATGCAAAATTCGCATCGACGAGTAATTTCGACGGGTTACCGTAGGTCAGTTTCACCAGCGGCAGTAGTGGCGACAACTCCGGTCCTTGTAACGCTGTCGCGATGGCCTGTCGTGAAATGCTGTTGAAAGCATTTGAGATGTCAGTTTGCAGCACGAGGCTGCTGGGTAGCTTGTCCAGATACGCGCGTGCCACGTGTATAACTGCCTCGGCTCCTCCTGGCACAGCCACGCCGTACTGTAGAGGCAGGAAAAAGGCACGCGCGGCATCTCCCATGGCTGCGAGGGCTGCTTTGGCTGTCAGCCGAGTGATACATTCGCCGATGGCGATAGGTCGAGCCCCCCCACCAGGTTTGGCCAGAGCTATGAGGCGCGAAGCTGTCAATAGGTCCGCCACCGGTGCTGGGAGGTTGCCCCCCAAAATGGTGTTTACCAAGGCGTGCAGATGGGTGCTAACTCGTCCGTTCGTGATTGCCGCGTCGCGCATGTGTTCGAATGTCGTTCCCGAAGGCCCGGCACCGACCCCGTTTTCGCACCTCCCCAACAGTTTGGCGAAGTCAGCGTGGGTGATGGACAATTTTGACTCAGGTGTGGGTGGCCACGTCGTCTGTCCTGACTCGGCTGGCGGATGTTTCTGTCGAAGCTCCTCCAGAATTTCTGGAGTTGGTTTGCAGACTGGCGTTGACTCCAACGCCAGCACAGCGCGTCGCAGGCTACCCCGTTTCGCCAGGCCCTCGGCCCGGCTGATAACCCCAGTTTCGTCAGGCTGGTGACGTGGAGGTGCGGGAGTGTTGACCGCTTCGATCGCGTCCTTGTACAGTTGGTCCCACTCGCCACGTTGAAAGGCTCGGAGCCGGGCCTTGATCTGGGGCCAGTTCGGTTTCCGTGGCGAGGTCTGGCGAAGCGTCAGTCGTGGCAGGAAAAGCAGAAGGCGCCAACCTGCCTCTGCTTCCGGGTTTCGCGACAGGTGGAGTAACGGGGTCAGCAGCGTCAGCGAAAACAGCTGGCACAAATTGGGCGGTAACCGCCTTGCCAGGGACGGTTGCCGGCTGTCGCAGAGGGCTGGGATATCCCAGTTCGCGATATCAGCGAACAAGTCTGCCCGCGTCGCCAACTCCTCTGGCGTAAAATAGCGAGGAGGATTTGGAATTTCTCGCACCGCTGCCGTGTCCGTCGCGGCCCGATTTCTCCTGGTGCGGCCCGTCCTCCCTTGTGAAGGTACGGTTGGAATTTCGCCCGTACGATCGCCATCGGACGGTCCAGCCGCAGTGATCCCTTCCTCGCCTAGGGACCGCCTTGGTCTCGCTCCCGTCCTTCTCCCGTTCTCCTCTACTCCTTCCTCTGCTTCCGTCCCTTCTTCCTCACTCAAGGGAGTTGGCTCCTCACTATAAGAGGGGTCATTTTCTTCCTCTTCTTCATTACGTAGCCTGATTAAAGCCCTGCTGGCCTCCCTCTGATAGCCATTCTCTGGCCCACCTCCCCGTCCGCTCACTGCTTCTCGCCCTTCGCCACGCGCTCCCCGGCCTCGCGATGGTGATTGCTGGTGTGACCGATTACTCGCCAATGCGCGCTGACGCAGCGTCGGTTGTACTCGGAAAGCCGTCGTCTGCCTCAGGAGCGGGGACCGTGGCGACGGGCTCCCCGCCGCTGTCTGCTCCGACGCCCGGCCTAGTAGGCGCTGAAAAGACTCCTCTCCTCGAATCCGCACTCCCTCTTGTCGCGAACGTGGTTGAGCCGTCTGCCCCGAGTGTTGCTCCTCCCGCTCCGCCTGTCGCGCCTGCTCCCCCTGTTCCCCACGTTCCTGCCGTGACGCTGGCGACGTCTGCCCCTGCCGGAGAGACCGCCGGTCCTCCTGTCCCTGTGCCTGGCGCTCCCGTTGCACCTGGCGTTGCTGTCCTCGGCGTGCCTGCGCCGGCGTCTGCGTCTTCGCCGAGGGCGGCGTCCGCCACCACTGGCGGCCCGGCCTCGGTGGTTGCCCCTCCGGGCGCGGATCAGCCTCCGCCTGTTCAGCCGCCGGCGGCTCCAGTTGTCCAGCCGTCTCGTCCCCAGTCGCCTGACCGCCGCTTGTCCCGGCCCCATTCCCCGGCGGCTCCGCAGGAGCGCGAGACGTCGCGGCGCCGGCGTAACTCCCCCCGGCGCTACCAGCAGCAGGCCCCGTGGCCAGCTCACCCAGGTGGCAATGGGGGTTGGCGGGGTCCCCAGGGGCGCAGTGGAGGCGGGAGGTATCGTCCGCCCGTGACGCTGGCGGACCTCCAGCGAGAAGTGTCACGGGAGGTGTCGCGCGCCGTGCGCCAGGGGAGGGCAGCGCCGAGCCAGAGCAGTTCGCTGCGGGCTGCTCCGGAGCACGTGGCTCCCCATTCGCCCGTCCCTCCTGAGGTCCCTCCGCCGGCTGCTGCTCCTCCTCCTCACGTTCCTGCCCCGTCCGCTCCTTCACCTTCCGTAGCGGCGCCGGCCCCCGGCTCCCGACTGCATCTGCCGCCAGTTCCGCCTGTCGCGGGGGTAGAGTTCGTGGCAGCGGGTGGTGGCGCGGCGGCGGCTCAGTATGCAGCTGATGAGCCGCTCCCGTTCCTGGCGGCGGCTCTACTGCCTCCGCAGACGCGCGTTCCCGAGACAACGCTTGGTCAGCTCCACCGTCTCGCGGAGAGCCTGCATGCTCTGCTTCTGATTCAGGTGCTTGCGCACTCATCTCTTCCTGCTGTCCCCCCCGAGTCCTTTCGCAGCCACCTGCGTGACCCGTGCCTCGACGCGGCTGACCAGCTCGCGGTGCTGCTGGCGCCCGTGCTGGCTGCGCCCGCGGAGGGAGGCGCTGCTGCCGCGGGACAGCTTGGCGAGGCTGTCCGTGGACTGCGGCGACACTTGCACGCAGGATCTGGAGCCGCGGCGATCGGCGCAAGCACGCTTGTGGTCCGGGAGCTTTGGCGCTCCCTGACGGGCATTCTTCATGCCCTTGGAGCTCACCGCATGTAGGCGCGGGCTCCGGTTGCTCCATGTAGTGTATTGCGCGGCTAGGCCGCGGTAGGTGTTGCCATGCGTGTAATGTTGCTCATTATAAACTGCTCTGTGTGCGGTTACTTGCCGTCCCCTCACGCGCGGCCGAAGGCCGCGCCGTCGAGCGTCGGCCGCCGAAGGCGGCCGGCGCGAGCGAAAAATTCTCAGCCGCCACACGAACAATGAGAAACGGCACTAAGAGAGGCCTTAAGTAGGGCCTAGAGGCTAAGGGCAGAGGCTAAGGGCTGAGGGGAGAGGCTATTCCTCTCTCTCTCTCTCTCTCTCTCTCTCTCTCTCTCTCTCTCTCTCTCTCTCTCTCTCTCTCTCTCTCTCTCTCTCTCTCTCTCTCTCTCTCTCTAATGGTCCGTGTATTGATAGATCAAGAAGGTACACACATGCAAAGTATAGAGTAAACAACTGACAACTCATAGCAATAGCACTAAAGCACCCCAGCTATCACTCTACCGCCCCCCCTCTACAGCTCCAAGAGAGGCTCCACTACTGCAAAACAATCCCCCAGGTGCAGCTCATGCCCAATCCCCCCCACCGGGGGGTTTTCCGCCGCTGCCGCCTCGCCCAACTTCATGAGAAGTCCCACGGATTGGGCCCTTTGCAGAGCCACCGACCATCGCTGCAGGAATTGGTGCAAGAACTTGGCGGCATAGAAAGATTTTGAGTCGGCGTTGAAGTGCCGCCGAGCCGCTGAGTCTGCAAGAAGCTTAAGGAAGACCGGAACCTCCGCGCATGGGCAGCCATAGGTGTCTACTGCCAGGGGGAAGAAGCCAACCGTCTCCGGGCGGTTGGCATAGTGCTTAATCTTCTTGTCGGCCTGCTCCCGGGCCGCCCACCCCCTGCCTTTCTGAGCCTCTGGGTCCCTGGTGCTGATGGGATCAGTGACGGTGACGTCGCAGATGTAGACGGCTCCGGTGCTTCTGTCCGTCATGGTGAAATCTGCCGTTTGTTCTTCAATGGGGCAGTAGGCCGTTGACTCCCGGTGGACAATAAAGCCCGCATCTTGCGCCATGCTGACGCAGGCATCCCGCAGCTCGTTGTGGGTGTTCGTGCGGTGCTTGCCTGTGGCGCACCGAAGCAGGTGGTTTGGAAGGCGGGGGTCTGTGATGGCCGTGTGCTCTGGGCAGTCACAGTTCTTGGGAGTTGAGAACGGCAGGGCCAGGCGGAAGCGCACAGCGTTCGCAAAGTGCACTGGCCCTATCCGCCGCGTCGCTGCCACTGGGACCGCCGTGATCCAGTCGCCAGTGCCGTAGCCAGTCAAGGAATACATCCGCTGTGTGTGCCCCGCGAGCGGATTCAGCCGCATGCGTCTCGTCGCTTGCACCTGCACGGCGTATCTACTGCCGTGCACCTTCAGTTCGATAACGTGCTGAAGCCGTAGGTCGGATCGTTCTAGCCGCTCCTTCTCTAATATCTCCCGTGCGTCTGTCGGTAGTGCCCCCTCACACCCCGCCAACCAAACGTGTAGTGGCGTGCTGCTGTCCCGCGGCAGGAGCATGTGATCCCGCGCTTGTGCAAGCGCACTCTCGTCGCCAAGCGAGAGGTTGTTGAGATACAGCGCCGCCTGTGTGAAGCTCGCGGCGAAGCCGTAGATCCCCTCGATAAGGGGGTTTGTAATGCCCAGACCCCCCAAAGACGGAGGTAGCGACGCCTGCTCCCAAACCCGTGTCTGCTCGGCTTGGCAGGTCGGCAAGCGGAGGTCGCAGGCGGTAAGGAGTGTCGTGAGGAGGTCCATAGCCCACTGGCTCCATTTGTCGTGGAGAAGGAGGTTTAGCGGCGTCGTCCGTGTCAAGTACGCGACGCGCCTTGAAATACAGCGCGTGATTAGCAGTGCTGCTACCTGGGGATCCGTTCGTTCGATGAGCGTCAGTGGCTTCGCCATTTCGGCCAGCTGCTCTGCTAGAAAAGTTGCCGCGCCGTCGTCAGGCCCCATGAAATTGCCTAGCAGCTGCACGCCGTCCTTTGAGAACGGCACTCCTGGTGGTAGGTGGGGTGCTGTCACTGTACTCGAGCTCCACGCCGCACATTTCTGGGGGTTGTGTTCAAGCCCCAGGAGTGACAGTTTGCTGGTGAAGTGGGAGAAAGCCGCTACAGTATCTTCTGCTTCCCCGATAAATGTCACGTCGTCCGCATACGCCAAACACAGCACACCGGGGTGTTTGTCTGCAGTGTCGCGGAGTGTTGCATGGATCTTTGCCGCGAAGGGCCTAGTGGGTCCCCTTGGCGGACACCGCGTTCGCTTCGCAGTGGTTCGGAGTTGAAGTTTGCATCCAGGAGCAGCTGCGACGGGTTACCGTAGGTGAACTTGACGAGCGGCAGCAGTGGCGAGAGGGCGTGGGAATGTAACGCAGTGGCGATGGCTTTTCGTGATATGCTGTTGAATGCGTTCTTGATGTCGGCTTGCAGAACGAGGCTGGTGGGACGGACATCCAGGAAAGCCCTGGCCGCGTGGATTACAGTCTCGGCGCCACCTGGCACTGCCACGTCGTACTGTAGTGGAAGAAAGAAGTCGCGGGCAGCCTCCCCTATTGCTGACAGGGCTGCTTTGGCTGCCAGCCTCGTCAAGCATTCGCCGATGGCGATTGGCCGAGCACCGCCTCCAGGTTTGGCCAAGGCGATGAGGCGCGATGCGGTCAACAAATTTGCCACCGAGTCGAGCAAATTTCCGCCCAAGATGGTATTAACCAGGGCGTGCAAATGGGTGCTGACCAGTGCATTTGTGACCGCCGAGTCGCGCAAATGTTCAAATGTCATCCCCGACGGCCCCGCCCCAACTCCATTCTCGCATCTGCCCAACATTTTAGCGAAGTCAGCGTGAGCGATTGAAAGCGTTGACCCCTCCGGCGTCGGCCAGATCACCTCCTCGTCAGCTGCAGGAGGGTGCTTCTGGCGCAGTTCCTCCAGGATTTCGGGGCTAGGTGTGCAGACAGGCGTTGACTCCAGGGCTAGGACGGCTCGTCGCAGGCTGCCACGTTTCGCCAGGCCCTCGGCTCGGTTGATCACCCCCGTCGCGTCGGGCCTGTGCCGAGGCGGAGGTGGCGTGTTGACTGCAGCCACCGTGTCCAGGTACAGTTGCTCCCATTCGCCACGTTGGAACGCACGGAGCCGGGCCTTGATTTTCGGCCAGTCCGGACGTTGCGGCGAGGTCTGGCGAAGAGTTAGGCACGGGAGAAACAAAAGCAGGCGCCAACCTGTCTCTGACTCGGGGTTTCGAGAGAGGTGCAGTAACGGTGTCAGTAACACCAACGAAAACAACTGACACAGATTTGGCGGTAAGCGTCGCGACAGCGAAGGCTGACGACTGTCGCACAGAGCCGCGATGTCCCAACTCCCGATCGCAGCGAACAAGTCTGTTCGCTTCGCCAGCTCCTCTGGCGAAAAATAGCGGGGGGTCGCAGCGGCTGGGCGTGTCGCAACACCCCTACTCGCGGTCCGATTTCGCCGAGCGCGGCCCGCTCCCGCAGGTGAGGCAGATGTTGGAAACTCCACCGTCCGATCGGCATCGTGCGGCGTGCGTGCCTCCTGGGGTACTTGCACCCGTGCTACCCCGGCCACCGCTTCTGCTCTCCCAGAGCTCTCCCTCACCCCACCTTCTTCTTCCTCTCCCTCTTCATCCTCGCTCTCTGGCAAGGCTTCCTCCCTATAAGAGGGGTCCCGTCGCTCGTCATCCTCATTAGCTGCTTCTAAGTTATTTAAAGCCACCCGTGCCGCCGCTTGATATCCGTTCTCTGGGCCTCCGCCAACTCCGCTTCCTGCTACGTCGTCAGTCCCGCGACTTCCTCGCGTCTGAGATGGTGATTGCTGGAGCGCCTGCGCCGTCGCCAGAGCGCGCTGCCGCCTGGTCGGCAGTCGTCGCCAAGCCGCAGTCGGAACCCGAAAAGGCGACCACGGCGCCGAAGCCTCCTGTACCGCCGACTCCGAAACCCGCGTCAACAGACGCTGAAAAGATTCTTCCCCCCATACCCGCTGCTCCTCCCCTCGTCCCCGCGGCTCCCCTTGTCCCGGCTGCCCCTGGTGCTGTCCCGCCTGCTCCTGCTGCTGCTCGTGCCCCCCCCGTTCTTCCTGCTGTACCCTCGGCGTCCGGCCTTGGGGGCGGGGTGGCTGATCCCCAGGCGCCGGTCCTTGGCGCACCTGTTGCACCGGACGCTTCTGTCCCCGACGTGCCTGCGCCGGCGTCTGCTTCTTCCCTGAAGGCAGCATCCGCCACCACTGTCGCGCCGGCTCCGATTGTTGCGCTTCCCGGCGCGAACCCGATGGCTCCCGCTCAGCCGACGGCGGGCCCTGTTGGTCAGTCGGCTCGTCCCTCGTCGCCTGACCGCCGGCTCTCCCGTCCCCATTCTCCAGCGCCCCAACAGGAGCGCGAGACGTCGCGGCGATGGCGGAACTCTTCCCGGCGCTACCAGCTGCTGGCCCAGTGGCCCGCTCACCCGGGTGGCAATGGGGGCTGGTGGGGTCCCCACGGGCGTGGCGGCGGCGGGAGGTATCGTCCGCCTGTGACGATGGCGGATCTTCAGCGGGAGGTGACGCGGGAGGTGTCGCGCGCCGTGCGAACATGCATTGATAAGCCATAAGCCAAGAGGGAGGTGTGTGTGTGTGTCTCTCTCTCTCTCTCTCTCTCTCTCTCTCTCTCTCTCTCTCTCTCTCTCTCTCTCTCTCTCTCTCTCTCTCAAATGGACCTTGCATTGATAAGCCATAAGGGTACAAACATGCATCAGAAAAGTTCATCCAAAAGCACCTATCAATTGCAAACGCCTAACACTCAGCATAGGGCTCTAGAACTGCAAAGCAGTCCCCCGGGTGCATATCTGTGTGGCCACCCACAGCTGGTTTCTCCGCCACCGCCGCCTGGTTCGACTTCATAAGGTATCCTACTGACTGCGCGCGTTGCAGGGCGACCGACCAGCGCTGCCTGAATTGCAGCTTGGAAAGAGTTTGGATCGGCGTTGAAGTACCGCCAAGCTGCCGAGTCCGCCAGCAATTTCAGGAACACCGGGACCTCCGCGCAAGGGCATCCATAAGTGTCCACTGCTAGTGGGAAGAACCCCACTGAATCAGGCCTTGCCGCGTAATGCTGTATCTTCTTATCTGCTTGTTCCCTTGCAATCCAGCCCCTTCCTTTCCTAGCTTCCGGGTCCCTGGTGCTAATCGGGTCTGTGATGGTGACATCACAGATGTATACAGCCCGCGAGCTCCTATCTCGGATGGTGATGTCAGCAGTTTGTTCCTCTACCGGGCAGTAAGCTGAAGATTCGGCGTGAACAATGAATCCTGCGTCAAGCGCCATGCTGATGCATGCGTCCCGTAACTCGTTATGAGTGTTGATTCGGTGTTTTCCCGTGCCGCAATGGAAGAGGTGATTAGGCAGTCGAGGGTCGGTGATGGCGGTGTGCTCTGAGCAATCGCAGTTGGCTGGTGTTGAGAACGGCAGGCCTAGTCGGAAGCGGATGGAGTTGGAGAAATGCTCTGGGGCCATTCGTCGGTTTGCTGCTATAGGTATCGCGTGTAGCCAGTCCCACGCGGCATAACCTGTGAGGGAGTACATGCGCTGCGTGTGTCCCTTGAGTGGATTGGGACTCATGAGTCTCGTCTGCTGCACCTGTGTAGCATATCTGGTCCCTTGCACGCTGAGTCATAAGGCGTGCTGCAGCTTCAGGCCGGTTGGCTCCAGACGCTCTTTCTCTAGGGTCTCTAAGGCGTCAGCAGGCAGGGCACGTTCGCACTCAGTCAGCCATGCGTGAAGGGCGGAGTTGTCGTCCCGAGCCAGCAGCATGTGATTTTTTGCAGTGGACAGTACTTCGTCTGCAATGAGCGGCAGCGAGCAGAGCAGAAGCGCTGCCTGTGTGAAACTTGCAAGAAAACCAGCCACTCCCTCGACCGTGGGGTCAGCAAGTCCTATTCCGCCGAGTGAAGGAGGGAGAGACGCCTGCTCCCAAACGCGGGACTGTTCTGTGTTGCTAGTGGGAACGCGTGTCAACGAGAACGGACTGGAATGATGAACTAGCAAGGATTGTGAGTACAAATATGAAACCCTAATGTTGTGACCCCCCTATAGGCTAACCCACTACAGCCTACACAAATACAACATGTATAATGTTTGACACACCCCCATAGGCAAAGTGGGGGAGACCTAGGGGTCACAAGACCAGTCAAGGCAAAGCAAGGCAACAACAAGCTCAGGGTGGATCTCAAGGATTCCACACAAATTCCGAGCACAAGCTAGTGGTCACAAGACCAGTTCACATGCAGGTTTATAACAGAGCAAGAGATACAGTGATCACAACCTAGCAAGAGTAAACATGCAGGTATAGATATATATAGTGATCACAGTACAAGCAAAGTCAAGAGGTAAGTAAGTGAGGTCCAGTAGGCACAAGGCCTAGTAGAGTGCAGAAGCGCTGATGGTCACGAGGCTGAAGCGCCTTGGTGAACACATCAGCAGTGTTGGCCTCAGTGGCCACGTAGCGAATACAAAGCTGACCGCGCTGCTGCAGCTCACGAGCAAGGAAGTACCGCAGGGCGATGTGCTTCGTTCTGTGCTCCAGTCTGTGCTCCTCACACAAGGCAATGGCAGCCTTGTTGTCGACGTACAGTACTGGAGGAGAACGAGGCCGCTCTCCGAGGTCGGTCAGCAGGTAGGTCAGCCAGCGTAGCTCCTGGGCAGCCATGGCTGTAGCGTAGATCTCAGCCTCGCAACTGGAGCCGAGAACAGAAGAAGAGCGTGTAGAGCGCCAAGAAACTGAGCCAGAGCCAAGGCTGAAGGTGTAACCCTGAGACGACCGCTGAGTGGCCTGGTCGTCTGCCCAAGAAGCGTCTGAGTGCCCTGTGAGAACAACTCGGTCTCGCCCTCCAAGCACAAGCCCCATGCCCGACGTACTGCACAAGTAGCGCAACACCCTCTTAGCGGCATCCATGTGCTCCTTCCTGTGACGGCCAGGAGCGACATAGCGTGCAAGGATGCTAAGAGGGTATGCAAGGTCAGGTCGAGTGCAGGTCATCAGGTACATGAGGCAGCCCACAAGCTCTGGATACGGGCCACTCGGCTCTACGGACTCATCCGAAGGCAGAGCTGAGAGCGAGTGACCGGTAGGCAGAGGAGTGGACTGAGGCGAGGAGTACGTGAAGCGGAAGCGCTGGAGAACCTGCTGCACCATGTGTGACTGAGTCAGGGTGATGGTGCGCCGTGCTCTGTCCCGGGTGATCCGCAAGCCAAGATAGCTTGTCAGCTCACCCAGGTCTGTGCACGTGTGTCTCCTCTGCAGCTCCGACTTCACGTAGGCGAGTCCTGCAGTGTCAGCAGTGGCAAAGACCAAGTCGTCGACGTACACGAGGATGTAGAACGGCGGCAGCGAAGTGTCGGTGCGCAGGAACAGCGACGGGTCAGCTGTAGAAGGCGCGAACCCAAGAGCCGCAAGTGTAGTCCTCAGTGTGTCGTGCCACTCACGCGGAGCCTGGCGGAGACCGTAGACCGGCCGCTGAAGCCTCCACTGGGTACCAGGAGGAAACGACCCAGTGAAGCCAGGTGGGCGGCGCAGCCAGATCTCCTCGTGCAGGCTGCCCTGCAAGAAAGCAGTGCTGAAGTCAAGTGAGTGAAGCTCGTAGTCGCGGTGAGCGGCTATGTGCAGCAGCACCCGAAGAGTAGTCATCTTCGGGGTGGGGGAGAAGGTCTGGAAGAAGTCAACTCCCTCTCGCTGACTGAAGCCTCGAGCCACGTAACGCGCCTTGAAGACAGGCGGAGAACCCGGCGGCCGCTTCACCCTGAAAATCCACATGCCACTGACGATGTTCGCCCCAGGAGGGGGAACCTCGTCGACGTAGGTGCGTGTGGACTTCCAGGAAGCCATCTCGGCGTCCATGGCTGTCTGCCACTGAGAGGAGTAGGGACCCGCCATCGCCTCAGCGTAAGTGCGCGGGGTCGGGATGTCTGGTGCATCCGGGTCTCCCTCAGGGGCAACTAGCAAGGACACGAGACGGGGCAAAGCAGCAGCAAGACACTGGAACTCCTCCTGTCTGTCCTCAAGGACGTCCGTGCCAAGAGCACACTCACCCCCGACGGACGGAGGACAGACAGACTCAGACTCAGACTCAGCAACAAGGCTAGCAGCGTAGTCTAGACGACAGGCAGCAGCAAAGTCAACCAACTCAGCGACCAGAGCAGACGCAGCCGAGGACTCAAAGGTAGGGTCAGTGACAACAGTAGCGAAGAGACGCGTGACAGTAGGGTGCTCAGCACGATACCGGTCAGACTCAGGGGCCGGAACGTCAGGCAAAGAGGACGCAGGAGGAGACGGTAGAGGGACACGCTGAGGAGCAGTAGAGGGACGCAGAGTCATGTAGTGAGTGCCTGGGACAGGAGGAGGACGCTCACGACGGACACGACTACCAGTGCGAGCAGGACGAACAGGCGACGCAGGACGAGACTCAGGCTCACGACGCTCTGTAAGACCTCCTGTGGGACCAGTGTAAGGAGAGGGAGCAGGGAGAGGCGAGGTAGGCGGTAACAGTGACTGCGGCTGGACAGGCGGAGGACACTCTACGGAGGGAGGAGGACAAGGAGGAGGAGCCTGCCCAAGAACCTGCTGAAGGAGCGGTACGAAGTACGGTCGCGGCCGCGCAGCGTCTCCAGAAGCAGAAGAGACTCCAGCGGCCGGGTCCTCAGTACCAGTAGGAGCTCCAGCGTCCGGGTCCACAGCACCAGCAGCAGCTCCACCGGCCGGGTCCTCAGCACCAGTAGTAGCTCCAACGCCCGGGTCCTCAGCAGCAGCAGCAGCGCCACCGCCCGAGTCCTCAGCACTAGCAGCAGCTCCACCGCCCGGGTCCTCAGCACCAGTAGAAGCTCCAACGTCCGGGTCCTCAGCACCAGCAGCAGCTCCACCAGGCGGGTCCGCAGCACCAGCAGCAGCTCCAACGTCCGGGTCCTCAGCACCAGCAGCAGCGCCACCCCCAGGGTCCGCAGCACCAGGAGCACCACTCCGAAGACTGCAGCGCCGTGTGTACCACTCGCGGATCTGCTGAATGGGGGGGAGCTCCCGGGTAGGAGGGGAAGTACCGGGACGAGCTCCAGCAGCACCTCTCCGGAGGCGGCAGTACTCGAGGTACCTCTCCTGCAGCTGCTGGGAGGAGAGGGCTCCTCCAGGTGTAGCACGCTCAGGCTCAGCACCCCCGGACTCAGCACCCCCAGACTCAGCACCCCCAGGCTCAGCACCTCCAGGCTCCGCACCTCCAGGCTCCGCACCCCCAGACTCAGCACTCCCAGGCTCAGCACCCCCAGACGCAGCACCCCCAGGCTCAGCACCCCTAGCAGGACGAGAGTCAACAGCTACCTCGACAGGCTCACCCGGGTCTACCTGGGACACACCTGAGGGAGCGGCACCCTGAGGGGGGAGGGGGTCTGGTACCTCAGCACCTGGAGCGAGGAAGAGAGGTGGGGGGGGGAGCGGGGCAGTGCGGTAGGGGAAGAGGCGGTAGTAGGGGACGGACTCGTCAAAAGTGACGTCCTGAGAGGCCAGGACACGACGCGAGGTGGGGTGGTAGAACTGCCAGCCAGGGGCGTCCGGGACAAAGCCAAGGAAGACGCAGGGGACAGCGCGACGGGAGAGCTTGTCCGCGGACGTGTCGCGGACAAAAGCTCGGGATCCCCAGACCCGAAAACGCGACGCATCGCCAGCCTCTCCCGTCCAACGCAGTGTCGGAGAAGTCTCGGGCAAGGAGACACGGGGCCAGAGGTTGAGCTGATGCGCAGCGTATCGGACTGCAAACGGCCACAGAAAATGGGGGGCAGCCGCATGGCTCAAGGAGGTACGAGCGACCTCCATGACCAGACCAATGCGGCGCTCAGCAACCCCATTCTGCTGTGGAGAGGCCGGAAGCGTGTACGACTGCTCAATGCCCTCCTGCTGACAGAAGGCCTCCAAGAGGCCAGAGGTAAACTCCCCACCTCTGTCAGAGTGCAGACGCAGGACAGGGAAGTCGGAGCGGAAACGCTCACTGAGCTGGAGACGAGATCTGCGGATCCAGGGGATCAATACATCAGGGACGTCACCCTTGGCGCGCAAGGGGAAGACCGTGGTGAAGCGCGAGAAGTCGTCAACAACAATCAGGAAGTACCTCTCCTGACCCTGGCCACGGACGCGGGCTGGGCCCCACACGTCCAAGTGGAGCGTCTGCAAAGGAGCAGTCATCGGGGGAAAGGAGGAGGAGTGAGGAGCGGCGCGCTGCCGCCCCTCGACACAGGGAATACAGGGAGGAGCAGGCGAGTCTGGAAGGGGAGGGAGTACCCTGGGAAGACCAGCAACAAGGTCCCGTTTGTGCATGGCCCGAAGGCGCTGCACAGACGGGTGACCAAGGCGGTGGTGCCAAAGGACAGTCTCATGCGCCAGAGAGCGACACGAGCAGGGGGCGGACAGCTGACCTGAAGCAGACGAGTCAGGGGCAGTGGCATGGCCTAGGGCGTGGTCGTACAGTGAGATATCTTCCTTGGCAGTGAGCTGTAGGAACAGGTGCAGGTCATCTAGCCAGGTTTCGAACTTCACTGGACGGCCCTCGGCATCGAAAGCTAGAACTGGAGGACTAGCCATAGTGACAGTAGCAGTAGCAGTAGTAGCAGTAGTAACAGTAGTAGTAGGAATCAGGCCGCTGGAAAGGTGTGCGGAGGGTCAACGGGGCCGGCGGGGCCGCTAGGCAAGGCGCGGGCGGGGTCGACTGTCCGTAGTGGCACACGAGCGGCAGTAGTAGGTAGCGTGGCAGCAGGAGCTGCAACGGCGCACTGGTGGCAGCTGCAGTGGCAGCAGTGTGCGCGGTAGGTAGAAAATAAACAACAGTGAGAGCGAGTGCCTCGCGGGCGGCGGCTGCAGAAGCGCACGGGCGGCAGCGGCGCACGGGCAGCGGCAGCGCACGGGCAGCGGCAGCGTAGGGGCAGCGACGGCGCACGGGCAGCGGCGGCGCACAGGCAGCGGCGGCGCTCGGGAGGCAGCGGTGCGCAAGCAGCAGCGGAAGCAGCGGCGTACGAGCGGCTGCGGGCAGCGGGGCGTGCGCGAGCAGGCGACGGGCGGCTGCGGGCGGGCGGCCGCTGCGACGGCGGGCTGCGGGCCTGCGGGGCGTGCGCGAGCAGGCGACGGGCGGCTGCGGGGCGTGCGCGAGCAGGCTACGAGCGGCTGCGGGGCGTGCGCTAGCAGGCGACGGGCGGCTGCGGGGCGTGTGCGAGCAGGCGACGGGCGGCTGCGGGGCGTGCGCGAGCAGGCGACGGGCGGCTGCGGGGCGTGCGCGAGTAGGCGACGGGCCGCGCGCGCGGGCAGCAGGCGGGGCGCACGTATGAAAACGACCGCGCGCGAGCGGCTAAGGGGCGGCGCGACGGGGCCTTAAGGGGCGGGTCGCGGGTCGCGGGATGTAGGGGCCGTAAAAAAAAATTCGAGGCGCCCTAGGTAGGTAGGTAGGTAGGTAGGGAACGGTGGGCCCTTAAAAAACGGTCCTAGCGAAGGACCTGCTCTGATACCATGTCAACGAGAACGGACTGGAATGATGAACTAGCAAGGATTGTGAGTACAAATATGAAACCCTAATGTTGTGACCCCCCTATAGGCTAACCCACTACAGCCTACACAAATACAACATGTATAATGTTTGACAACGCGGATGCGGCAGGCGGTTAGGAGGCAGGCGAGCAGGTCCAGGCCCCATTGTGACCAGGTGCTACTGGGCAGAAGATTCAGCGGAGTGGTTCGCGTAAGGTATGCTATGCGCCTCGAGATGCATCGTGTGAGCAGTAAAGAGGTAACTTGCGGGTCCATGCGCTCTAAGATGGGTAGCGGTTTTGCCATGCCCTGCAGCTGTTCTGTGAGGATGACGGCAGAGCTGGTGGTGGTTCCAAGGAAACTTCCCAGTAGCCGAACGCCATCCTGGCTAAAGGGAACCCCAGGTGGAAATTGCTCATCGACGCCCGAGAGAGTAGGGCTCCATGCTGCGCATTTTCCAGGATTGTGCCGTAGGCCTATGCCTGCTAGTTGATCCGTGAAGTGATTGAAAGCTGCTATCGCCTCGTCAGCGTCGCCTAGGAAGGTAACATCGTCAGCGTAGGCGAGGCACAAAACTCCTGGGAAAGCTGCCGAAGTGGCCCGTAATGCTGGATGGATTCCTGCCGCGAATAGGAGGGGACCCAAAGGGTCCCCTTGACGAACGCCACGCTCACTTCGTAGTGGCTCCACGTTGAAACTAGCGTCGATATGCAGCTGAGATGGGTTTCCGTATGTGAGCTTGACTATCGAGTGCAGAGGCGCCAGTGCAGGGTCTGACAATGAGGCGACGATTGCGTGGCGAGAGATACTGTTGAAGGCGTTTGAAATGTCAGTCTGTAATACTAGGCAGTTGGGCTGCATGTCACAGTATGCACGCGCGATGTGAATTATTGCTTCTGCACCTCCTGTTACTGCTACTCCGTACTATAGTGGTAAGAAATATCCACGCGCCGCTTCACCAATGAGTGTCAGGGCTGCTTTTGCTGCCAGTCGTGTGATGCACTCCCCAATTGCAATTGGACGCGCTCCGCCACCCGGTTTGGTCAGTGCAATTAGCCGCGAGGACGTCAGCAATTCTGCTACTGTATCGGACAGTTTGCCTGCCAGCACCGTGTTGACTAGCGCGTGTAAGTTGGTGCAGACTGCCGCGTTGGTGATCGCGGCGTCGCGGAGAGGCTAAGACTGGCACCTCCGCGCAGGGGAAGCCGCAGGTGTCCACTGCTAGAGGGAAGAACGTCACCGTCTCTGGCAGGGTGGCGTAGTGCTGGATCTTCTTGTCCGCTTGCTCCCGTGTCGCCCACCCCCTGCCCTTCTGCGCCTCTGGATCCCTAGTGTTAATAGGGTCGGTAATGGTGACGTCGCATACATAGACAGCCCCACTGCTTCTGTCCGTCATTGTAAAATCAGCCGTCTGCTCCTCAATGGGGCAGTGCGCCGACGACTCGCCGTGGACAATGAACCCCGCGTCTTGGGCCATGCTAATGCACGCATCGCGCAGCTCGTTATGGGTGTTGATGCGATGCTTGCCCGTGCCGCAGCGGAGTAGGTGGTTAGGGAGGCGGGGGTCCGTGATGGCGACGTGGTCAGCGCAGTCACAGTTCTTTGGTGTGGAAAAGGGGAGGGCCAGCCGGAAACGCACGGCATTAGAGAAGTGAGTGGGCCCTATCCTCCTGTTGGCCGCAATGGGGATAGCGGTCAGCCAGTCCCCGGTCCCGTAACCGGTCAGTGAGTACATCCGCTGCGTGTGTCCGCACAGGGGGTTCAGCTCCATCCGTCGTGTCTCCTTGACCTGTACGGCATATCTGCTCCCATGTACCCTTTGTGCCAATGCTTGCTGGAGCCTGGTGTCTGATCACTCCAGCCGCTCTTTTTCGAGGATCTCCCATGCGTCGTCAGGTAATGCCGCTTCGCACTCCGAGAGCCATGCGTGGAGAGGCGTGGCGACGTCTGCAGGCAGCAGCATGTGGTTTCGGGCCTGCGTCAGCGCGCCATCAGGGGCGCCGTCCAGTGATGCCAGGAAAAGCGCGGCCTGTGTGAAGCTCGCTGCGTACCCGTACACTCCCTCGATCAGGGGGTCGGTAATGCCTATCCCCCCCAAAGACGGCGGCAGTGAGGCCTGCGCCCAGACACGTGCTTGTTCAGTGCGGCAGGTGGGGACGCGGATGCTGCATGCCGTGAGTAGTGCTGCAAGCAGATCAGTCCCCCACTGACTCCAGGTGTCGTGAGGCAGAAGGTGACGCGGTGTTGTTCTGGTGAGGTATGCCACCCGCCTCGAGATATAGCGGGTGAGCAATAACGATGCTACCTGGGGGTCGGCTTTCTCAAGGAGTGGCAAAGGCTTTGCCATTTCCCGTAGCTGACCCGACAGGAACTGTGACGCCCCGCTTTCAGGACCCACGAAGCTTCCAAGCAAGCGCACGCTGTCCGTGGAAAATGGAACTCCCTGCGGCAGCAGATCCTTCACTGCTGCTTCCCTGCTACATGCTGCGCATTTTTGCGCGTTGTGTCTCAGCCCCAGGTGCGCCAACCTCTCAGTGAAATGATCCGGTTCAACTGCAGCCGTTTCCGCAGCCTCAGTGTACCTAGCAGCAAGCTACCACGGATTTCATCACAGGGTTACATCCGAGCCCTGGTGATAATGACACGGTCATGGTTGTCGTTGACCGTTTGACGAAAATGGCTCACTTAGCTGCGTGCTGGAAATCGATCTCGGCTGAAGAAACCGCTCGCAAGTTCATCGCAACCGTCATTCGTCTACACGGAATACCGACCGCAATTATCAGCGACTACAACACGCAGTTCACAACCAACTTCTGGAAGAACCTCTAAGAGCAGTTCGGGACCCGGCTATAGTTCAGTTCGTCGTACCACCCTGAGACCGATGGTCAGACGGAGCAGACTAACCAGACCGTGGAATAGCTGATTTGTGCCACGTGCGACAACCGGATAACTTGGGAGCAGCAGTTGCCGCTAATTGAGTTTGCCTACATCAACGCCACGTCAGCGATAACGCAGCGCTCAGCCTTTTACATGAACCACGGGCTGAACTCCACAGTGCCCATGCCGTCGAGTCCGAACAACCCAAAGCCATGTGCACAATAATTCACAGAGATTCGGGAAGCTGCCTGAACGCGCGCAGCTCACGCACATAAAAAAGGCAAACGTCATTGCTAAAAGGAACATCGACCGCCATCACCGCCCTGTGACGTACCAATCAGGAGATTACAAACTGCTTGACACGCAAAACTTAAGCCTGCCCGTCACACCAAAACTTCGCCCGCCCTACTTTGGCCGGTTTCACATCAGCCACATAATAACGCTGTCACCGCCCATCTATTGCTACCAACTGATTGTTACATCAGCCCAATGCTCCATGTCAGTTTACTTTGCTCGTGCATCGCCACTACGAGCCAATTGCCACGCTGTCGCCCGCTATCGATGATTGCATCGGAGTTAATCGTCGACCCTGAAAAAAAACTCTGAACCATCGGATTCGCCACCCCGCGGGAATTCGGAAGTTTGAGTTCCTTGTTCACTGGAAGGACCGCAACCCCACCGAAGACAGTTGGGTGCCCCTTACCAACATTAAAAACTACCCTCCTTTGCAAGTCTACCTGTGAAGCCCGAACTTCCACGATATACGCGCACTCACATAGCAGAGGGGCTTCTTGTAGAAGAGGGGGGGGAAGGGGAAGGGGGTTTTAGTGTAAGGATTTATTTGGCATTCCTTACTGAGCCGCTCAACATCGTGTA
Organism: Closterium sp. Yama58-4; assembly: GCA_947470075.1. Lineage (NCBI taxonomy): Eukaryota > Viridiplantae > Streptophyta > Zygnematophyceae > Desmidiales > Closteriaceae > Closterium > Closterium sp. Yama58-4. The sequence continues at coordinate 936,465 of CANIUD010000178.1, read as the reverse complement.
CAAGCGTTCTACGCTCGTTACAGTTAACGAAGCTTTTGCCGCCATCACGCGCTGCATTTGCCAAACCATGAACAATACACCGACCTTGACTGAAGCCTTAAAGTACATTAATCCAAGAGAGGTACATGTTATGACTTGATATCAACAATATGTGAAGAACCATAAGAATAACTATATGGCATTACCTTCTCTAGAGTTTGAGCACATCACTATAAGCATGGATTGGGAGAGGTTGGTAGAATCGTGAGTCTTAGGAGTTGGAGCATGAGGGGGAGAACTTGTAGTTGGCCTTGAGGGTGAGTAAAGTTGGAGCTTGAAGCTGAAGGTAGCTTGGTTGTTGAGAAACTTAACAAAATATAGGTTGAGGAAATGAGATGGACCCTTTCTGTATTTGGTGGACCTTTAAGTTGGGATGAGGATGAGGAAAGAAATATTTATTGTGATTGTTTGAATTGGATAAAGTGGGGGTGATGAATGTAGCCTTGAAGTGAAGGCTTGGTAAGTGGAGTGAATGTAGCCTTGAAACAAAGGCTTGGTGAGTAGATTGAATGTGGATTTGAGTTGAAGGATTGGTGAATGGAATGTTTATGGCTTTGAGCTGAAAGCTTGGTGAATAATGTAGATTGATTTGGATTTTGGGTAAAAAATTACGACTAGGATAGGAGGAGAGATGAGGTGGAAGATTGCTAGGTTTTTATTGGTGAAGAGAGAATGTTTCCTTGCTGTCTGGATATATGGGTGGGTAGGTGGCGAGTTGGTAATTTTGCAAGATGCCTTTTGCATATGGGATTTTCGGATGATGGGCCAGCTATGGCCAAACTTTGTGCCACGAAAGAAAATTCCCACCATGCTGGTGCTATGCGAGAAGTAGCAGCACTTCACTCCAGTTAGTATGGCTTGCTCGCCTAACTGCTCTTCAATTTTTCTCTTCGAATAGCCTTGTAATGTTGGCATAAAGAATTTTTTTTACTACACCCTTAACATTATTAAAATGCTAAGAGGGTCTAAAAGTTGTTGGCAACATTTTCATCCTACCCATCAGTCACCGCGAGTTCTGAACGTATAAAAGTTGTTGTCAAACGTAACCATGATGCTCAAAATTGCGCACAAAAACAAAGTGTGTGGGCAAATATTTTCGAGTAAAGAGTCTACGATATTACCCCCTTCATAATAAAATCGATATCGACATGCCTTTGGTATCATATAGACTATGGTTGTTTGCCCTATGTTGCGTTTTGCTGGAAATGACGGGGATTAAGGATGTGTTGCACGAGCTGGTGCACTTCATCGGCTTGGTACGGGACGTGCCCTTTAGAAGGTGTCAGGCAAGTGGGAGGCCAAGCCCAAGCACGGAATTGGCAGCATTCCTGCTTGCATGAAGCCTTAAGGCCCCATCCCGTAATGAGCCAATGGCATACACCTCTCGAATAGCCCAAACCTTGCTGCCAGATATGTACTTCTAGCTCGCAATCGCGCGTTACCGATTGCATCTTGTGCTATAAAGTACTACCTCAAGCCTACACTCTCACTTTTTATTCTTTGACCTGTGCAATTCTCGTTTTAGTCGTTCCACTGCAATCGTAACACTTGGTATTAATAGCCTGGTTCCTTTACGGACCATGCGTATTTCTTGCAGCCAGCCTTCTCGAACAATAGTTTTTTACTTGAAGGGATAGACCCCTCTCAGCGCACCACATTCGTTGTTCTCGTGCTCTCTCGCAAGCACGTACAACCACGACCAATTCTAGTTGTTGGGAACTTCCATAAGAGCGCTTGGATAATCTGCTACAGAGACTACACATAACTTGCTTGAAACTGTCACTCTCATGGCAGAACACAAGTCTCTCTACCACGCGTCAAATCATGCACATGAACAAGCACCACTGGCCGCACTAGCAACAACAACGCCGTCTCGACACGAGCCCATGGGACAACGCTCAGCCATTGTCATTGATGGTGTCAACGTACACGATACAACACACCCTTAGTGAACGACTATGGTTGGGCCGCTGCATCGTTACGTCAACATTATGGTGGCGTGTCATCATCAGCACGCCGAGCAAGTACAAGCCGCTACCACAAAGGAAGAGACCTCCTGGGTCTACGACCCCACTAGCAAAGTAACCAAGTTGGTAAGATTACATGGAGATCTGAGATGATCGCGACTTCAATTTCTACGCGTCAGAAATTGCGTATTAGTCGACGGCTTGAATTGGTCCAAAACTACACGAGCGGATTCCTGGCGATGTGCGATCGAGTGGGCTACTCGCATGAGGCAGAATGCGACGATTGCTATGTCGGAGGACTCATGCCCAAAATCTCATGATCCTGCTTCGTAGCATCCAACTTTAATGAGATCATGGCGCTGGAGGAGGAGTTGGATCTTCTGTAACGACCAATGCCAGGGTCCAATAAAATTTAGGGAATCTGCACTCGAGGGACAGCCAAGTTTGCCATGGTATGCACCATACCCGCGAACGTTGCTTTATGCCATTTCAAGAACCCTGCTTCATTTGCAAGAAGAGAGTTTAGGCATTGTAAAAGTGAATCTCAATGGGAGAAGAGTCAGGTAGCGGAGCAGTAAAAGGTGTCAATGGGAGTTGGGTGTTGGCCCCGTCCTCGCTTGGGTAGGGTTGACTTCCTGGTCGGGTGTAGGGGTGCAGCCAACCTGCAGCAGTGGGCGGGCTGGTCGACGAGGTTGGTCGACCTGCACGGGAGCCACTGCAAGGGCGCCGACTTCGGGAGGCGCCAACTTTCGGGTGGTCGAACTGGGAAGTTGACCTGTAGAGGGCGTCGACTTGGTGACGCCAACTTGGGGTAGCCGATTTGGATGGTCGGCTGATAGAACCTTCTGGTCGACCTGGTAAGTCGACCAGGCCTTCTGGTCGACCTGGTAAGTCGACCAGGTCTTCTGGTCGACCAGGAGTGACGTCGACCTAGAGCTGGTCGACCAGGGGGTAGTGGTGGACCTGGGGAGGTCGACCGGAGGTGGCCGTCGACTTGGGAGGTCGACCGGCACATACCAGGGGTAGTGGTCGACCTGGTGAGGTCGACTGGAAGTGGTCGTCGACCTGGGTGGTCGACGGGCACGCACAGGAGCATCTGGTCGACCTGGTTGCTCGGTCGACCAGGTTATCTGGGTGACGAGGTTCTGCGGAGGCATGCGACGTTCGCCCAGGTGATTTTGGCGAGGACGACCTCGGTGGTGATCAGAAGCTGTCGTCAGCACGAAGTTGACTTGGTGTGTGCGCTGTGCAGGTGACGAGGCACTGCACGCCAATCATCTGCGAGCACCTGCGAAGCGGGTGCAATGCTGTACTGCGGGAGCAACGCTGGCACGCCGTCGACTTGCGCTGTTATCACGCCGTCGACTTGCAGTGTTGGCAAGCCGCGACTCTGCACTGCTGGAGCGCGGTCGACCAAGTCGTGCTGGCACACGGTCGACCGTGCTGCGCTGGCAGTCGTCCTACTTGCATGCTAGCTCTGATGTAGTCTTGCCTTGCCAACTTCATTGTATCATTGTTGTCAACTTTCTCTAGTGAAACTCTTGCCAAATTGCCTCATGAACTAGCAAGGAGTGTGTGCACTAGGAAAACGACTAAGGAACGCAGAGATCACACGAGCATCCGTGCCTAGCCCGTAGTCTAGCTCCCATTGTAGTAGTTATCTCCGCAAAAGGAGTCTAAGAAGCAGGGAAAATCTGAAGTCGTAGCACATGAGCCTCCCATAGTCGCCGCAATCAAATATGAAAAGCATACGAACTCCAACGTTCGTAACTTTCTTGATCGTGCTCTGATCGTGATTATTCTTGGTTCGTCGGAAAGCTCTTGAGCAGGGGAATCACTTCAGATATCTGCCAATTCAAACAACATTCACACATACTCAGGAAATCCAAACCACACCAAACACAAATTCTTGCACACGCTCACAACACGCATGCAATGCGCGAATACATGATGGGAGGCAGACAGACGTGAATGCATATGGTTGCATCACACAACAAGGACGGGCAGGTGGGGAAGCTACGACACGGGTGGCAAAGTCAAGGCGACGGGTGGACGCGAAGGCAGTGATAGCGGCGGTGAGAGCGGAGACAGACGACGGAGAGGCACGAGGGTCGGTGACAAGAGTGGCAAGAACACGAGAGACAACAGGACGCACCGTACGGTAGTAGTCAGTGATAGGGGTAGAGAGGGAGGCTGTAAGAGCCGACTCAGGAGGTGAGGGGAGAACAGACACACGGGGAGCACGACGAGGACTGGAACGAAACAAGGCGGTGCGGAGGTCGGCAAGAGAAGACGAGGGATGGGCACGCGGGGGACAACGAGCGGTCCAGTCGTGCGGGACAACAGGAGGAGGTGACTGTGACTGAGGATGAGGGAAAACAGCCGGAGACGAGTCCGGAGGAGGAAACGTAGGACCGTAAGATGGCAGTGACTGTGGGTAGACAGGAGGATGGGAGGGAAGACTAAGGGCCCGAAGGCCACTCACTGGTGTGACCACGGGCTGCGGTGGTTGCTGCTGCTGCTGCTGCTGCTGCTGCTGCTGCTGTTGCTGCCGCCGCTGCTGCAGCTCCAGCAGGTCTAACTGCCGCAGCTCCTGCCACTTCCGCTCCAACCGCTCCTGCTCCTCGCACGCACGCCCTCAGGCTGCCTGGTAACGCGTGTCGTGGTGGTAAGGAGGCGGAGTGCTCTCCGCAGACGTATTGCCCTTAGCTCCAGTCTCCTCAGAACCAGCACCCCCAGTACCAGCGTCCCCAGAGGAGGTACCACCAGGGTCAAGGTCCCCAGCTCCAGCGCCCCCTGTCCGGGCACCCCAAGTGCCGGGACCTCCAACTCCAGCACCCCCAGAACTAGCACCTCCAGTGCCAGCACCTCCAGCTCCAGCACCCCCAGAACTAGCACCTTGCCAGGCCGTACCTCCAGCTCCAGCACCCCCAGAGCTAGCGCAACCTGCGCCAGCACCTCCAACTCCAGCACCCCTCGGACGAGCAACCCACAGAGGTGTCGCGGACAAGCGCAAGGCAGCCCCAGACACGAAAGGCTGAACCAACACCAGGGGACCCGGTCCAAAGACTGGTCGGTGAAGCCTCTGGCCGCGAGACGCGCGGCTGGAGGTTCAGCTGGTGAACGGCATAGCGAGCCGCGTAGGGCCACAGAAAATGGGGCGCACGGGCATGGATCATGGACGTGCCGGCTGTTAACGGGAATGGAGTGTTGGCCCCGCCCTCGCTTGGGCAACGCCGACGACTTGGTCGGATGTACGGGAGTAGCAGCCGACCGTTCACAGTGGGAGAGCTGCTCGACAGGCGACGTCGAGCTGCAGGGGACCGCTGTGGTGTTGCTGTCGACCAGGGAGCTCGACAGCTGCAACTGACTGGCCTGGGCGACGGGTGGGCCATCCGGGAGGTCGATGGATCGGTCCGTCGACCTACAGTTCGACGGGGAGGTCTGCGGAGCATCCCGTCGACCTGCAGCTCGACCGGGAGGTCCGCGAAGCATCCCGTCGACCTGCAGCTCGACCGGGAGGTCGACGGAGCAGTTCTGGTCGACGGAAGGGGTCCCTCGACCAGGGTGTAGTTCGACGGGAGTCGTGGTCGACCAGGGGCACCTGGTGGTCGACCAGAGGGAGCTGTGGTCGACCAGAGGCACCTGGTGGTCGACCAGAGGCAGTGGTGGTCGACCGGAAGCACCTGGTGGTGTCCAGGTCGACCGGGTAACCTGCTCGACGAGTTCTGCGGAGGCACGCGAACGTCGTCGAGGTCGCGATGACGAAGGCGACTGCGGGCTGGTATCCCGAAGTCGATGTGGCTCGTCAGGCGCAGACAATAGCCGACGGATGCACAGCAATGCAAGTCGGGCCAATCGTCTGCGCGCACCTGCGAGCGTGCGCACTGCTGTCTTCTACGGGGCAACGCTGGACAGCCGCACAGCTGCAGCGTTGGCACACCGTCGACCTGCAGTGTTGGCAGGTCGCTCTTCTGCAGTGCTGGCGCGGCTCCTCTATGCAACGCTGGCAGGCGGTCGACCATGCAGTGCTGGCAGTCGACCAGGCTAGCTGCAGAGTTGCTAGGTGCCTGATGTAGTCTTGCTTGTTCAATCATTCTGTATTCTCAACTTTGCTAGTGGAAACTCTTGCCAATTTCTCCCGTGAATGTGCAAGCACTAAGCAACCAAGCAAAGCTACGATCACTCCTAGTAGTTCGTGCCAACCCCCGTAGTCTAGCTCACTACCGTTGTAGAGTGTATCTCCGCATGGTGCGGTGAGCGTGGATCGAACACGCGAATTACCTTCAGATAGGAGCCGACTTTTGCACCTACTAAGTCGTTCGTAGGCCGGCAGCAGCGTTAGTCGCCATGGTCGACCACGTCGTTGATGCGGGCGTAGCAGACACCTTGGAGACACGCTTGGCTGATGGGAGGAGACGCCACGCAGATGGCGAGTACGGGACGATCCCCTTGACGATCGTCGAGTTGGGCATCCGGGCGCAGTGGGCGACGGAGCACCCTTCCCGTCCTGCATCTCCTCGACCGGTGCGAAACGAAGGAGGCGTCGATGACGAGGTCGACGGTGGTGCTCGAGTCAGCGGCAGCGAAGGCACGAGGCAGAGAGGGGTGATCAAGGTCGACGGTGGAGTCGACGGGATACAAGCGCGAGTGCAGCGGTCGACGGCGGCTGCAGGCATCTCGCGTGTCGACGTCGATGCTCGACGTCGCTCTCCTCTACGAAGCGGTGGAGGTCTCTCAGCGACAACGCACGTGACGACGGATGGGATTGCACCGGCGTATGGCTACTTCAAGTTCTCGCCGGACCGAATCACCGTCGCCCCGCTGCAAGGTCGACGGGACCTCATCACCTGGAGGGAGTCGATCGAACCTCAGCTGGAGGTCGCCGGGCTGAAGGGCTTCGCCGACGGCACCGTGCCGTTTCCGCCCGAGGAGGACGTCGAGCTGCGCGGGGAGTTTCGTGCTGCTCACCTGCTCACTTTCATGGTCATCTCGAGGTGCTGCTCGCCGGTGGTGCTCGCCGGTGGTGCAACTAGCGCTCAGGAGCTGTCGAGAATGACTTGATGCTGGTCACCAGGCGTGGCGCTTCATCCTGTCGACGTACCAGGCGAAGGACGACCTGTACATCGGACAGTTGGAGGAGAAGATGACTCACCTTCGGATGGGCGAGCAGGAGTCGGCGACGGACTACTGCAACCGTGCTCGACGGATCCTGGCGGAAATGCGGATGGCGGGCGAGGAGTACTCGACGGCGTCCTACATCACCCACGTCGTCAAGGGACTGCTGCGCAGCTACAACCTCATGAAGAGGATGATGATGGTGCCCGGCACGCGTGAGTCCCTCGACGAGGACTCCATCACCAGCTACATCCTTCAAGACGAAGCTATGCAGGAGGCCGAACAGCCCACGGAGCTCCTTCCGCAGGCAAACTACGCTGCACCGACGAAGCTGAATCAGCAGCAAGGGCAGCGCGGGAAGCCGGGCGGAGGTGGTAGCGGAGGTGGGCGGTCGACGAAGGACGTCGACGAGAAGAAGTCGACGCGGGGCAAGGGCCGTGGAGGTGGTGGTCGACGGCGGGAGTGCTGGATCTGTGGCGACCCCGACCATCTCTCCTTCGAATGCCCCGACCGCGATGACAGCGACGAGGACGACAGCAAGGGAGGCCGCGGTCGATCGGCCAGCCGTCGCCCACGTTGAGATGAGAAGCCGCGCAAGGAGGAAAAGGCGTCGAAGAAGGCGTCGTCGACGAAGGAAGTCGACAGCTCCAGCGGCAAGGACCGAGGCGACGGGGAGGCGTCGTGCTCGATGGTCGGCGTGGTGGAGCCGACAGTCTCGCTGGCACCGGAGGCTGGCGAGGACTTCCAGGCGGTGGCGGCAGCTGTGCAGGCCAACCCGATGGCGGTGCTGCTCGACAGCGGATGCTCCCACCACCTGATGGGGACGAAGGCGGTCTTCGTCGACATGGGGCCGAGCGACGGCGTGAAGCACGTACGTGGATTCAACGGCGCACTGCAGCCTGTTGAGGGTCGCGGAACCGTCGCTCTACAGGGGAAGGCCGGGAAGCGGGTCCTCATCCCCGACGTGCTCTACGTTCCGGGCGTACATGCGAACCTGCTGTCTTCTGGCCAGCTGAAGGAGAGCGGAGTGCAGCTGCAGGGCGACGGCGACGAGATGCTGCTCGTCACAGCGACCGGGGAGGTGCTCGGTCGAGCACGCTACACCGGACGAGTCCTCTGCACCGACCTTCGCCCCTGCTCGACGCGATCGCCATCGACCGAGGTGGTCGCTCTGCGGACGATCTTCTCGACGACGAAGCTGACTCCCGACCGGCTGCATGCAAGACTCGCGCATGTCGGCATCGACACGATCAAGAGCTCGGCGAAGCATGAAGTTGCTACTGGGCTCGACATCACGCCGTCGACCGGGGCCGACCCGCCGTGTGTCTCGTGCGTCGGAGGAAAGCTGGCGCGGCACACCTTCCCCGACAAGGGCTCGGACGCCGAGGAGGCATTGGCTGTCGTGCACATTGACTTGTGCGGGCCATTCCGGGTGGCTGCCAAGGATGGCAGCTTGTACTTCTTGCTGCTGAAGGATCGCCACACTCGATTCGTGTGGGCAATGCCGGTCGCTAAGAAAAGCGACATGCTGCGGGAGTTCCAGAAGTGGCTGGTGCTGGTGGAACGGCAGACGAAGAAGTCGGTACTGTCGCTCCGCTCTGATCGGAGAGGGGAGTTCCTCGGACGGGATTTCACCAACTTCGTCGACGGGAAGGGCATCGTCCACGATCTGACGTGCCCCTACACCCCGCAGCAGAACGGCATGGCTGAGCGGGAGATGCGCACGGTCGTCGAGTCGGTGTGGACGATGCTGCTGCACATGGGCGTACCGCACCACTGGTGGCACCTCGCTCTTCGACAGGCTGTCTGGGTGCGCAACTGCTTGGAGCGGTCGACGACGCCGCCGGGGACGACTCCGTACCAGCTGCTGACCGGGAAGAAGCCCGACCTCACGCTGGCGCGGGTATGGGGCTGCATGGTGCAGTTCATGGTTCCCGAGCAGCAGCGCGGTGGGAAGCTGGCACCGAAGGCTCGCTGGGGGCTTCACCTGGGTGTGTCGCCGGAGAGCAAGGGATGGGAGGTGCTCGACCTGACCGACAACAAGGTGGTCACGTCGGTGGAGGTGATCTTTTATGAGACGCTGTCGCTGGAGGTGTGGCAGGCGACGTCTGGGCCTGTGTCGGGGCGAACGCGGGCACACCCGCCGACCGACACCTGGTCGGCGACGGTTCCACTGCTCGCCGAAGTCGCTGATGAGGATGTTGTCGAGGTTCCTCCACCCCCCCCTGTACTTGCTCCTCCCTCCCCCGTCGCCGATCAGCCTGCGTCGACACCTGTGTCGACCACCGGCGATGAGGGGAGCCTGGAGGCGTCACCGGTGGCGCCGGCCAGTGGCATCGCCGGCGGTCGACAAGGCGCCAAGCTCGTCGACCAGAATCGGAAGCCGTCGACGACAGGGGAGCAGCAGACAGGGGAGCCGGTCGAACAGGAGGCAGCAGCAGGGCTGCAGTCGACAGGGGAGCAGCAGACGGGGCATTCGACAGGGGAGCCGTCGAAGTCAGCAGCCGGCGAGCAGCCGGTCGTAGGGTTGAAGCAGCTGGTCGACGACGAAGGTATCGACGAGGAAGGGGAGCTGTCGGCGGGAGAGGAGTCCACCGACAGCGACGTGGTGGAGGTTCCGGTCGAGCAGTCTGCGCCGGAGCTGCGACGCTCTGGTCGAGCTCGACGGCCGCCTGAGCGGCTGAGCTTCCACGCATGCCTGCCACTAGCTGCATTCACCACGGTGTACGACGAGGTCGACGACGACCTGTTGTACGACGACGCCGAGGAGGATGAAGACCTGCCAGAGCTCGACCCCGACGTGCATGCCGACCCCGAACATCGCTGGGACATCGCGACGATGACGGTGAAGGAGGCGCTGGCGAGCTGGAAGGGCCCGGCGGTGAAGGCCGCCATGGAAGAAGAGATCCGCAGCCTCATCGGCATGGGCACTTGGGAGCTGGTCGAACGCCCACGCGGAGTGAACATCATGAAGAACCGGTGGGTGCTGACGACCAAGTACCGCATCGACGACGCAGTCGAGCGCGAGAAGGCAAGGCTGGTCGTGAAGGGCTTCACGCAGGTGTACAGCGCCGACTGCGTCGAGACGAATTCGCCGGTGAGCAGCTACGTCACGCTGAGGATCTTCCTCAGCATCGTCGCCGTCCTCGACCTCAACCTGATGCAGCTCGACATGAAGAACGCTTTCCTGCAGAGCAAGCTCGACAGGGTGCTCTACATGTACCAGCCGGACTACTTCGACGATGGGACCGGCCGGGTGTGCAAGCTGTTGAAGAGCCTCTACGGGCTAAAGCAGTCGCCGCTGCTGTGGTACAGGGCTCTCGACGGAGTGCTGCTGGGGGCTGGATGGAAGAAGAGCCAGGTCGACGAGGCGCTCTACTTCAAGTCCGGCGACGACGGAGTGACCTGCTGGGTGCTGGTCTACGTCGACGACCTCCTCGCCGCCAGCAGCAGCACCGTGATGCTGAAGGAGCTGAAGGAGCTGCTGGAGTCCGCCTTCGAGCTGCGTGAGATCTCGCCGGTGGTGAAGTACCTTGGGCTTGAGATCGTTCGCGACAGGCCGGCGAAGAAGCTGTGGCTACACCAACAGAACTACACCGACAAGCTGCGTAGGCGCTTCATCGACGAGGAGCAGGGCGGTCGAGTCCCGAAGACGCCGGTCTCGGTCGATGCCTACGCCGAGCTGACATTCGACGACGAGGAGGCGCAGGAGCGCGAGGAGGAGGAGTACCGGCAGAAGGTCGGCTCGCTGCAGTTCGCGGCGACGACGACGAGGCCGGACATCGCGTTCGCCTGCAGCAAGCTGGGGAGCGGCCTCACGGTGAGGAGCGACCAGCATTGGCGCGAGGTCGACCGCTGCCTCGCCTACCTCGCCGACACCCGCGACACCGCCTTGGAGTTCGGCGGTGGACCAGAGTCACTGGAGCTGATCGGCTACGTGGACGCCGACGACGCGGGCGACAAGCAGAAGCGGACGAGCACGGGCGGCTACGTGTTCGTCTTTGGAGGGGCCGCGGTCTCCTGGTCGAGCCAGCGCATCAAATGCGCGACGCTCTCCTCGACCGAGTCGGAGTACGTCGCGGCCACGGACGCTGGCAAGGAGGGGCGTCGACTTCGCTTCCTCCTTGCAGAGTTCAAGCTGCTCGACCCTAGGAAGCTGACTGTCCTCCGCGTGGACAACAAGTCGGCGATCACGGTCGCTGAGGGCATGGGGTTGACGGGCAACCTCAAGCACATGGAGCGATGCTACGCCTGGCTGCAGCACATGGTGAGGCGCGGGAAGTTCGTGCTGAAGTACATCCCGACCACCGAGCAGCCGGCGGACTTCCTGACGAAGGCGCTGCATTTTCCGGCTTTCAACCGGTGCTCTGTCGCCATCGGCCAAGTTCGTCTGGCCGACGTCGGCGACGGCGACGATGAGGTGCAGCAGTAGGTGCCGTGCCCTTCTGCACGGCTGGTGCGGTGACGGCGTGCTGTGTGTGGGGTGCACGCCGACGACGAGTTTTCTCCGTGAAGTACTGCCGTGTGGGCTGGAGGCCCAAGCGTGAGCGCGGCAGGGGAGTGTTAACGGGAATGGAGTGTTGGCCCCGCCCTCGCTTGGGCAACGCCGACGACTTGGTCGGATGTACGGGAGTAGCAGCCGACCGTTCACAGTGGGAGAGCTGCTCGACAGGCGACGTCGAGCTGCAGGGGACCGCTGTGGTGTTGCTGTCGACCAGGGAGCTCGACAGCTGCAACTGACTGGCCTGGGCGACGGGTGGGCCATCCGGGAGGTCGATGGATCGGTTCGTCGACCTACAGTTCGACGGGGAGGTCTGCGGAGCATCCCGTCGACCCGCAGCTCGACCGGGAGGTCGACGAAGCAGTTCTGGTTGACGGAAGGGGTCTGTCGACCAGGGTGTAGTTCAACGGGAGTCGTGGTCGACCAGGGGCACCTGGTGGCCGACCAGAGAGAGTTGTGGTCGACCAGAGGCACCTGGTGGTCGACCAGAGGCAGTGGTGGTCGACCGGAAGCACCTGGTGGTGTCCAGGTCGACCGGGTAACCTGCTCGACGAGTTCTGCGGAGGCACGCGAACGTCGTCGAGGTCGCGATGACGAATGCGACTGCGGGCTGGTATCCGAAGTCGATGTGGCTCGTCAGGCGCAGACAATAGCCGACGGATGCACAGCAATGCAAGTCGGGCCAATCGTCTGCGCGCACCTGCGAGCGTGCGCACTGCTGTCTTCTACGGGGCAACGCTGGACAGCCGCACAGCTGCAGCGTTGGCACGCCGTCGACCTGCAGTGTTGGCAGGTCGCTCTTCTGCAGTGCTGGCGCGGCTCCTCTACGCAACGCTGGCAGGCGGTCGACCATGCAGTGCTGGCGGTCGACCAGGCTAGCTGCAGAGTTGCTAGGTGCCTGATGTAGTCATTCTGTCATTGCTTGTTCAATCATTCTGTATTCTCAACTTTGCTAGTGGAAACTCTTGCCAATTTCTCCCGTGAATGTGCAAGCACTCAGCAACCAAGCAAAGCTAGTAGTTCGTGCCAACCCCCGTAGTCTAGCTCACTACCGTTGTAGAGTGTATCTCCGCAGCGGCGATGTCCATGACCAAGCCAGTCAGCTTGCAACACTTCCAATGCTGCTGCTCCACCAGCCTCTTGGTCATCATGTCAGCTGGCTGCCACATCGTCTTCACATAACGCAACTCAACTTCACCCGCGGCCACCATGCTCCTCGTCCAGTGCCACTTCACCCTCATGTGCTTGGTGAGGCCGTGCAGGATAGGGTTCTTAGCTAGTGCAATAGCACCCTAGCTGTCACAGTAGATTAGGGTTGGTCCTTGCTGCTCCTCCCCCAATTCAGCCAACAAATGCCGCTGCCACACAATCTCCCGTACGGCACGGAAGAGTGCCATGTACTCAGACTCCACCGAGCTCAAAGCTTGGTCCACCTGCTTCTTGCTTTCCCAAGTATTTAAGCCTCCACCAATACAACAAATGAAGCCTCCCACACTTGTCATGTCCTCTGGTTCCGATGCATAAGAAGCATTCGAGAAGGCAGTGAGGAACAAACGCCTGGGTTCAACGCCATCATCCGCGCCCTTTTGGCGCCTTTGTGCCGCCGCCGAGTATTGCAGCCCAACGGTCGGTGTTTGGCCAAGGTACTTGGCCACCCTCATTCCAGCTGCTACCTGCTTCTCATTAAGGCATTGCACAACCCTAGCTAGCTGCCCGGTAGCAAACGCGACATCCGGTCGTGTGTTGACCGCCGCATACATGAGGCTGCCCACCAACGAGTAAATTCGGCGCCTCTCCTCTTCTCCAACACTCTCCTCCTCTGGTCCCTTCACACACTTGAACCCAGAGGGGAATGGAGTAGCCACATGGCCTTCACTCTGCCCAAAGTTGGCGAAGTCCACTTGAAGGATTGCGCGCTTCACGTCTTCAAGCGAGAGACGGGGCAGATCACGGTTCAAGTTGATGATGAGCGAGGACCATGACTCGGGGAGTAGGGCCAGCAACTTTGTCTTCCTCTGGAGCTCACTGTAGTTCAAATCAGCTCCCTCAAGCCGCGTCAACAAGTCGAAGAATTTCTGCACCCCTTCTTCCACGGGTTCATCTTCCTCAATTCGTAGCGTCGCCATTTGCCGTTCCAACACCACAGCTACCGCCGCTGTTGCAGGAGCGTATACACCATTGAGAGCAGCCCATGCCTTTGGTCCCTTCTCTGGTTCACGCTGGAAAGGCTTGATGTGACGGATCTGACTGCACCCCAATGCTTGCCCAAGTAGGAGGTAGCCTTGTGCGCTCTTATGCACCCACGGGCTCTTCTCCGGGTCGTTCTCGGGACGCTTCTCCGTTCCTTCCATCACCTCCAGCAGGTCATAGTGGTCAAACACATTCTCCATTCTGAAGGACCATTCAGCAAAGTTGTCGCCGTTGAACTTGTCAAGCCCGAACACTCTTGGTTCATCCCTAGAAGGTCCACACTCTTGGTCCATCACGCATGCACGCACACGGACAACAAGCCGAGTGCAAACCGTAGGGTTGCACCAACAGCTAAGGGGCGGCACAGCCCACAAAAAGACGGGGGGGCACTGCGTCAGTGGTGGAGGCAATGGAGAGGAGGTTACTATCGATCTTCCCAAGAGCGGTCTCAAGAAGATCGATAGTAAGCTCAGTGGGGTGCTTCTGGAGAAGCACGTCGCGAGTAGTAGCGAGGCGGTTAGGGAGGCGTGTAACTAGCTAGTGTACAGTGAGCCACATGGGGGGGGGGAGGGGGGCAACAAGAAGCTGGGCATCGGTGCAGGCCGCACGGAAAAAGGCGTCAAGAGAACGCAGGTGAGTCACGAGGTCGGACACAGTCGCAAACGAGCCAAGGTCGGGGAACACGAACGGAGGCAGAGGAAGGGGTGGAATAGCACGCAACAACAGCATCCCAAATCCCCTACGCAGTCTCCACCTGGGCAAAGTGGACGGCCTCGATCGGTGGAAGGAGCTCCGTCAGTGCAACAGCAACGGCAGCGTCGCGAGAGTCCCACACGTCCCTCGCCAAGACACGACGGTCGTAGTCCGCCTGCTCCGTAGGAGTCGGCTCCGGGTCTCGGGAGGGGGTCGGGGGACAGGGGCGCCGTGAGGGCACCAGACGCGTGGGCCTACAAGGTGGCGCCGTCTTGACGCCGACTGGTGAGGTAGCGCATGGCCTGGCACTGCCAGGTACTGAACTCGATCGGGCGTCCCTCCGCATCGAAACGAAGGCGGCGGGACTCCATACTGGAGGCTAGGCTAGAGGCGGCTGGAGCACGGAGAAGTCGGTGCTAGGAACGAGGAGGGAAATCAAGGAGCGCCAGATGTGGCGAGGCAAGAGACCGCCGGAGCTGGTGGCTAGGAGCACGAAGTGACCTATGTCAAACTATATAAGTTATCTTTGTGTAGGCTGTAGTGGGGTAGCCAATATGGGGTACATAACTGCTAGGGTTTCATACTTGTACCCAACTCTGTTCTAGTCCAATCATTCCTGCCTGTAGTTTCTGACATGGTATCAGAGCAGTAGGTCCGTAGGACCGTTTTTTTCGGGCCCACCTACCGTTGTGGTTACTGAGCTGACCCACGTGTTGCCTGCGCTGCGCTGCCCGCGCGCGCCTTGCCTTGCCTTGCCTGCGCCTTGCCTGCGCCTTGCCTTGCCTTGCCTGCGCTGCGCCGCCCGCGCGCGCCTTGCCTTGCCTGCGCCTTGCCTTGCCTTGCCTTGCCTGCGCCTTGCCTTGCCTTGCCTTGCCTGCGCTGCGCCGCCCGCGCGCGCCTTGCCTTGCCTGCGCTGCGCTGCCCGCGTGCGCCTTGCCTTGCCTTGCCTGAGCCTTGCCCTGCCTTGCCTGCGCTGCGCTGCCCGCGCGCGCCTTGCCTTTCCTGCGCTGCGTTGCCCGCGCGCGCAAACCCTAATCCTGCCCGTCAGGCCCGCGCGCTGCCCCTGCAGGCCCCGTCACGCCCGCGCGCGGCCCCTGCAGACCCCGTCAGGCCCGCGCGCCGCCCCTGCAGGCCTCGTCAGGCCCGCGCGTCATCCCTACAGGCCCCGTCAGGCCCACGCGTCGCCCCTACAGGCCCCGTCAGGCCCGCGCGTCGCCCCTACAGGCCCCGTCAGGCCCGCGCGTCGCCCCTACAGGCCCG
The DNA here is from genome assembly GCA_947470075.1 of Closterium sp. Yama58-4. Lineage (NCBI taxonomy): Eukaryota > Viridiplantae > Streptophyta > Zygnematophyceae > Desmidiales > Closteriaceae > Closterium > Closterium sp. Yama58-4. The sequence continues at coordinate 920,697 of CANIUD010000178.1, read as the reverse complement.
TAAGGCCCGCGCGCCGCCCCTGCAGGCCCCGTCAGGCCCGCGCGCCACCCCTGCAGGCCCCGTCTGGCCCGCGCGCCACCCCTGCAGGCCCCATCAGGCCCGCGCGTCGCCCCTACAGGCCCCGTCAGGCCCGCGCACCGCCCCTGCAGGCGCTAGCCGCCCGCGCGCAGCCTCTGCTAGACTGCGCGCCGCCCTCGCAGGCCCTCGCCGCCCGCGCGCAGCCTCTGCCCGCCCACGCGCAGCCTCTGCCCGACCATGCGCCGCCCTCACCGCCCGCGTGCAGCCTCTGCCCGATCACGCGCCGCCCTCGCCGCTCGCGCGCGGCCTTCGCCTGACCTCGGAGCAGCCGCCTCTGCCTCACATGCGCCTGCCCTCGGAGCAACATGACTTCTCTTCAGGGCGGCGGTGGGAGTGGTAGCGGCGGTGGTGTTCGCAGTAGTAGTCGCTGTGGAGCTGTTCGACACGGAGTCTCTAGAGGCGGCCAGATGCAGCTGCAGCGGTGTCCGAGCGCGACCCTTACGCCCCCGCAGCTGCATGAGTGGTATGCTCGGAGGTGTGGTGGCGGTAGCAGTGGTGGCAGTGACGGTACAGCTGGTTCGTTGGGAGCTTCTAGTGGTGGCCTGGTGCAGCCGCAGCGACGGCCGAGCGAGACCCTTACGCGCCAGCAGCTTCGTGAGTGGTACGCTCAGAGTGGGGGGTCTACGAGTCCTGCACGCTGCCCGTACGTCATTCGCACAGGTATTCGGGCTGGTCAGCCTTGCAGGACGCGTTCTCACACACGGGCTCGCTGCTTTGCCCGTCTGAGTGACGAGTGGCGTGCAGTGTTTGGCGATGAGGCTGAGCTCCCCCTCTGGCTAGAGCAGCTGCACAGCAAGGTGGATATCTATGCTCTAGACTTTTCTGCTATCCTTACTGCCATGTATGCTCTGACTGGTACTACTGAGCGAGACTGTTACCTGTGTGTGCCGCCTGACCCAGGTATAGAGGCTGCTGCCCTAGGTGCTAGTGAGTCTGCTCTCTCTGGTACTACGCCTGCTGAGGCCTTGCACACTTTCACGCTTGACTCAGGTGCTTCCCGCTGCTTCTTTCGCGACAGTACCACAGTCACTCCCCTCCCTGCACCTGTCCCTGTCTCACTGGCTGACCCCTCTGGGGGCCCAGTGCTTGCTCGCTCCTCCACTGTGCTCCCGTGTCCGGCGGTCCCGTCCGGTGAGCTGTCAGGTCTCCACATCCCCTCGTTCTCTACGAACCTGGTGAGCAACACCGCCCTTCAGGATGTGGAGGTTCATACCTTCACCCCTGCTTGGCAGCGTGTGGCGATCTGCACGCCGTCACCTGGCCACATTCACTCGTGAGCCGGGGTCGAGTCTTTACACACTGACGACTGTGTCTCCTCCGTTCGCTGCTGTCGTTCAGGTGTCTGCGTCTAGTCTGGTAGCCTCCCCCTGTGAGTGTCGCCGCCTGTCGCACCAGACTCTCCTTTGGCACCACCGCCTTGGTCACCCCTCCCTGTTCCGCCTTCGCAGCATGCACTCTCGCTACCTGGTCTCTGGTCTTCCCAGGTCTCTGACCTCCCTTCCTAGCTCGCCTGCACCGCCCTGCATTCCTTGCGTCGAGGGGCGGCAGCGCGCCGCTCCTCACTCCTCCTCGTTTCCTCCCACAGAGGCTCCACTGCAGACGCTCCACCTGGACGTGTGGGGCCCAGCCCGCGTCCAGGGGCAGGGCCGCGAGCAGTACTTCCTGCTGGTTGTCGACGACTACACGCGTTACACCACGGTCTTCCCCTTGCGCAGCAAGGCGGATGTCCTTGCTGTTTTGATCCCCTGGATCCGCGTTGTTCGTCTCCAGCTCCGCGAGCGGTTCCGGTCGGACTTTCCTGTCCTGCGTCTGCACTCTGACAGAGGTGGTGAGTTCTCCTCCGACCTCTTGGCAGCCTACTGTGCTGAGCACGGCATCCGCCAGTCGTTCACGCTTCCGACCTCTCCGCAGCAGAATGGGGTTGCTGAGCGCCGCATTGGCTTAGTCATGGAGGTCGCTCGTACCTCCATGATCCATGCAGCGGCTCCCCATTTTCTGTGGCCGTTTGCGGTCCGGTACGCCGCGCATCAGCTCAACCTCTGGCCCCGTGTCTCCTTGCCGGAGACCTTGCCCACACTGCTGTGGACGGGGGAGGTTGGCGATGCATCGCGTTTCCGGGTCTGGGGTGCTCGTGCCTTTGTCCGCGATCTCACCGCGGACAAGCTCTCTGCCCGCGCCATTCCCTGCGTCTTCCTTGGTTTTCCTCCTGACGCGCCTGGCTGGCAGTTTTACGACCCCACCTCGCGCCGTGTCTTTGCGTCTCAGGACGTCACCTTTGACGAGTCTGTCCCCTTCTACCGTCTCTTTCCCTACCGCACTGCCCCCCCCCCCCCCCCCCCCCCCCCCCGCCGCTCTTTCTCGCTCCAGGTCCTTCCCAGGTAGACCCCCTCCCCGCACGAGGTCCTGCTCCTTCAGGTGTTTCTCAGGTAGATCCTCCTGTGCCTGCGCCTGTTGAGGTCACTGGTGACTCAGGTCCTGCTGGGGGTGGTCCTGCTCGGGGTGCTGTCTCTGGGGGTGCTGAGCCTGGGGGTACGGAGCCTGAGCGAGAGGAGCCTGGGGGTGCTGAGCCTGGGGGTGCGGAGTCTGGGGGTGCTGTGCCTGAGCGTGAGGAGCCTGGAGGTGCTGAGCCTGGGGGTGCCGAGTCTGAGGGTGCTGAGCCTGCGTGTGAGGGGCCTGAGGGTGCTGAGCCTGGAGGTACTGAGCCTGAGCGTGAGGAGCCTGGGGGTGCTGAGTCTGGGGGTGCGGCGCCTGAGGGTACTGCGACTGCTGGTGCACAGTCTCCTTGGAGTGGCCGCCTTCGTCCGCGTACGCCTCTCACCTCACAACAGCTGCACGACTGGTACGGTCGCCGTCAGGGTCGCGCTGCTGGAGCTCGGGGCTCTACTGCTGGAGGTACTTCTGCTGACGTCACTGGAGCTGGGAGTGGTGCTGGTTCTTTGCCTGCTGGAGGTGCTGAGCCTGGAGGTGCTAAGCCTGTGCGTGAGGAGCCTGGAGGTGCTGAGCCTGGGGGTGCTGCGTCTGGAGGTGCTGAGCCTGAGAGTGCTCAGTCTGGGGGTGCGGCGCCTGCGGGTACTGAGACTGCTGGTGCGCGGTCTCCTTGGAGTAGCCGCCTTCGTCCGCGTGCGCCTCTCTCCCCGCAGCAGCTGCACGAGTGGTACACTCGCCGTCAGGGTCGCGCTGCTGGAGCTCGGGGCTCTACCGCTGGAGGTGTTTCTGCTGTCGTCGCTGGAGCTGGGAATGGTGATGTGTCTACAGGAGGTGCTGGAGTCGCTGGTCCCGGAGGTGCTCGTACTGGAGGTACTGGAGCTGCTGGGGCTGGAGGTGCTGCGTCTGGGGGTGCTGCTGCTGGAGACACTGAGGCTGGAGACCCTAGGACTGGAGGTGCTGGTTCTGGGGGTGCTGCTGCTGGTGGTGCTGGCGCTGGAGGTTCTGGAGCTGCTGGAGGTGCTGGAGCTGCTGGAGGTGCTGGAGCTGCTGGAGCTGCTGGAGCTGCTGGTGCTGGTGCAGCTGCGCCGACTCGACTGTGCTTCGCTCTGCCGTCTCCGTCCTCTCTCCCACCGCCTGACTCTGTTCTTCGTCAGGTTCTTACCCTTCCGTCGTCTACTGGTCTTCCGTTACTGCCTGGCTCACCGCTCCCTGCTCCTCCTCCTTACACTGAGCAGCCCGGTGGTCTTGCTGAGTGTCGTGAGCCTGCGTCGCGTCCTGTCTCGCCTGTTCGTCCTGGTCGTTCCGGTCGTCGTGTTCCTCGTTCGCGTCAGCCGGCTGTCCCCGGTACACACCTCGTAGTCCGTCGTCTTTCCTCTGCTCCGCAGCCAGTTCCTCTGCCGTCTCCCCCTGCGTCCTCTCTGCCTGACGATGCGGACCCTGAGTCTGACCGCTTTCGTGCTGCACACCCTACTGTCACGCGTCTGTTAGCCACTGTTGTCACTGACCCGTCGTTTGAGTCTGCTGCTGCGTCTGCCTTGGTCGCTGAGCTTGTTGACTTTGCTGCTGCCTGTCGTCTAGACTACGCCGCTAGTCTTGTTGCTGAGTCTGAGTCTGTCTGTTCTCCGTCCGTCTGGGGTGAGTGTGCTCTTGGCACGGACGTCCTTGAGGACATGCACGAGGACCTTGAGTGTCTTGCAGCCGCTGCGCCTCATCTTGTGGCCATGCTGCTTGCCCCTGAGGGAGACCCGGATGCACCAGACATCCCGACCCCGCGCTCTTACGCTGAGGCGATCGCGGGTGAGTACTCCTCTCAGTGGCAGACAGCCATGGACGCAGAGATGGCATCCTGGAAGTCCACAGACACTTACGTCGATGAGGTTCCCCCTCCTGGGGCGAACATCGTCGATGGCATGTGGATTTTCAGGGTGAAGCGGCCGCCGGGTTCTCCGCCTGTCTTCAAGGCTCGTTACGTTGCTAGAGGCTTCAGTCAGCGTGAGGGAGTTGACTTCTTCCAGACCTTCTCCCCCACCCCGAAGATGACCACTCTTCGGGTGCTGCTGCACGTTGCCGCTCAGTGTGACTACGAGCTTCACTCTCTTGACTTCAGCACAGCCTTCTTACAGGGCAGTCTGCACGAGGAGATCTGGCTACGCCGCCCACCTGGCTTCACTGGGTCTTTCCCTCCTGGTACCCAGTGGAGCCTCCGGCGGCCAGTCTACGGTCTCCGCCAGGCGCCTCGTGAGTGGCACGACACACTGAGGACTACACTTGCGGCTCTTGGGTTCGCTCCTTCGACTGCTGACCCGTCGTTGTTTCTGCGCACCGACACTTCGCCGCCGCCGTTCTACATCCTCGTGTACGTCGACGACTTGATCTTTGCCACTGCTGACACTGAGGCTCTCGCTCTGGTGAATTCGGAGCTGCAGAAGAGACACACGTGCACTGACTTGGGTGAGCTGCGCAGCTACCTTGGCTTGCAGATCACCCGGGACAGAGCACGCCGCACCATCACACTGACTCAGTCACACATGGTGTAGCAGGTCCTTCAGCGCTTCGGCTTCACCTGGTCCTCCCCACAGCCCACTCCGCTGGCTACAGGTCACTCGCTCTCAGCTCCACCTTCGGACGAGTCCGTAGAGTCGAGTGGTCCTTACGCAGAGCTAATGGGCTGCCTCATGTACCTGATGACCTGCACTCGACCTGACCTCGCGTACCCTCTTGGCCTTTTGGCTCGTTACGTGGCTCCTGGCAGGCACCGAAAGGTGCACATGGATGTTGCAAAGAGGGTGTTGCGCTACTTGTGCAGTACATCGGGCATGGGGCTCGTGCTTGGAGGACGGAGCGCCGTTGTCCTCACTGGACACTCTGACGCGTCTTGGGTTGACGACCAGGCTACGCAGCGGTCGTCACAGGGTTACACCTTCAGCCTTGGCTCTGGCTCTGTTTCTTGGCGGTCTACATGCTCGTCTTCTGTTCTCAGCTCCAGTTGTGAGGCTGAGATTTACGCCACAGCCATGGCTGCACAGGAGTTACGCTGGCTCACCTACTTGCTGACCGACTTGGGAGAGAGGCCTCGTTCTCCTCCAGTTCTGTACATCGACAACAAGGCCGCCATTGCCTTGTGTCAGGAGCACAGACTGGAGCACAGAACGAAGCACATCGCTCTGCGTTACTTCCTGGCTCGAGAGTTGCAGCAGCGTGGTCAGCTTCGTCTTGCTCACGTGGCCACTCGGGCCAACACTGCTGATATCTTCACCAAGGCACTTCCGTCTGGTGATCATCAGCGCTTTTGTACTTTGTTAGGTCTTGTGCCTACGTTTCCACACTTGCTGTAGACTTTGCTTGTACTGTGATCTATACATATATACGTGCATGCTTGCTCTTGCTAGATAATGATCACTGCTCTGATGTTGCTGCATATATACCTCTGCATGTGAACTGGCCGTGTGGCCCTTTGCTTGTGCTCAGTGTGTATGGTGACGTTGTGATCCACCCTGAGCTTGCTTTGCTTCTCTTGACTGGTCGTGTGACCCTTTGTTCTCCCCCACTTTGCCTATGGGGGTGTGTCAAACTATATGAGTTATCTTTGTGTAGGCTGTAGTGGGGTAGCCAATATGGGGTACATAACTGCTAGGGTTTCATACTTGTACCCAACTCTGTTCTAGTCCAATCATTCCTGCCTGTAGTTTCTGACAACCTAGGCTAGGCGTGAAACTGCGAGGAACTCCAGATATGGGCGCTAGAGGCTATAGGCTAGGGGCTAGGCGCGAAACGGTTCTAAATCGAGTGACTGGAAAGTAAAGCGGCTGCCAGCCTCTAAATGGAAGACCAGTGGCAGTAGGAACGGCGTAGGCCCGGGGAACTGGGCGGTGGAGGGGAATTTACCACGCGTCTAGTGCGGGCAGTGAGACGAGGGGGGAGCGCCGTCACGGTGAGGAGGCAGGTTGGGTGAGGGCGCGAGCTAGGCGTGGGCGCGGAGGCGCGGGCTAAGCGTGGAGGCGCAGGCTAGGCGCGGAGGCGCGGAGTGGCACGAAGTGGCGCGGAGGCACGGAGGGCGGGCTAAGCGCGGAGGCGCGGGCTAGGCGCGGAGGCGCGGAGTGGCGCGGAGTGGTGCGGAGTGGCGCGGAGGCGCGGAGGGCGGGCTAAGCGGAGGCGCGGGCTAGGCAAGGAGGTCCGTGACGGCGCGAGCTAGGGCGCGGAGGGCGCTACGGCGCGAGGGCCACGAGGGCGCGGGTCACGGGCGCGGAGGGCGCTAAGGCGCGGAGCTGGATAGGGCGCGCAGGGCGCCAGGGCGCTAGAGCGCAACGGGCACGGAGGGCGCTACGAGCACGGAGGCTAGGGCGCGGAGTGGGCTAGGAACTAACCTACTCAATACCATCTTAAGAGTAATGTGCAACGGAATGGTCGAGATTGGGATCGGGAGGAGATACAAAAGAGCAACCTAACTAAGTTGTACTCTCTAAGGAGTACCTCACTGCAGCCTATCATAATAATAATATTTGACAGTTAGCATTTCTGAATACCATAGTCATGCACATTCAATCTGAACTTTCAAATGATATTAAATTCTCTACAAAATCATACTGTCAAAATGAAGAATGGGTGATGCATTGATGTTGGTTGGGGTACATATAGCTAACCCTAAGTTTTGTACCCCCTAAGACAAACCTCACTATAGGCTACAACATTTGACACACCCCCATAGCCTAAGTGAGGGGTGTCTAGCAGAACCAAACGAGTACGGTCACAAGACCAGTCCAAGAAACGAAGCTCAGGGTGGATCACAACGTCACCACACAGTCTGAGCACAAACAACAGTGGCCACAAGGCCAGTCCAAGAAGTAACAGAGGTATATAGAAAGCAAAGTAAACAGTACACTCAAGTCTAAGCAACACGAGAACCAGTGTCAACAAGGCCTAACTGCACACAGCACCTCTGGTGGTCACAAGGCGGAAGTGCCTTGGTGAAGATGTCTGCAGTGTTGGCCTCGGACTCCACAAACTCAAAGCGAGCCTGTCCACGCCTCTGCAACTCTCGCAGAAGAAAGTACCTGACGTGAATGTGCTTCACTCTGCTCTCCAGTCGTGGCTCTCGACAAAGGAGAATAGACGCCTTGTTGTCAGTGAACAAGGTCGGTGCAGAGCTCGGCCGCTCACCAAGGTCGGTGAGCAAGAAGGTCAACCAACGCAGCTCCTGTGCCGCCATGGCACCAGCGTAGATCTCAGCCTCAGCTGTAGAGGTCGAGACCGAAGAGGAGCGCGTGGACCGCCAGGAAACAGCTCCAGAACCCAGGCTGAAACAGTACCCCTGAGTAGACCTGTGAGTCTCAGCGTCGTCAGCGTAAGAGGAGTCACAGTGACCAGTAAGTACGACAGACTGCTGCCCTCCAAGAACTAGCCCCACGCCTGACGTCGTCGCTAGGTACTTCGCCACCCTCACAGCTGCTGTCCAGTGAACAGGACAGTGTCTCCCTGGCGCAACAAAGCGCGCAAGAACGCTGAGAGGGAAGGCGAGGTCCGGGCGAGTACAAGTCATCAGGTACATGAGGCAACCCACAAGCTCTGCGTAGGGACCACTAGGCTCGAACGGCTCGTCAGGAAAGGGTCCAGTGAGTCTGTGGTCAACAGCAAGAGGTGTGCGCTGTACTGTGGAGTGCTGAAGCCCGAACCGCTGAAGGACCTGCTGCACCATGTGCGACTGTGAAAGTGTAATGGTGCGAGCAGCTCTGTCCCTGGTGATCTGCAGGCCAAGGTAGTGGCGCAGCTCACCAAGATCAGTGCAGGTGTGTCTCTTCTGCAGTTCGGACTTCACGTGTGCCAAAGCAACCCTGTCAGGGGTGGCGAAAACAAGGTCGTCAACGTAGACCAGAACAAAGAAAGGTGTGGGGCCACGACGAACGAACAGCGACGGGTCAGCAGAAGACGGCTGGAACCCAAGGTCAGACAGGGTAGAACGCAGGGTGTCGTGCCACTCACGAGGAGCCTGACGAAGACCGTAAACCGGTCGCCTCAGCCTCCACTGGGTCCCAGGAGGGAAAGAGCCAGTGAAGGCAGAGGGACGACGCAACCAGACCTCCTCGTGAAGACTGCCCTGAAGGAAAGCAGTAGAGAAGTCGAGAGAGTGTAACTCGTAGTCTCTCTGTGCTGCTACGTGTAGTAACACCCGAAGAGTGGTCATCTTCGGGGTGGGCGCGAAGGTCTGAAAGAAGTCAACTCCCTCGCGCTGACTGAAACCTCTAGCCACGTAGCGCGCCTTGAAGACCGGAGGAGATCCCGGTGGCCGCTTCACCCTGTAGATCCACATGCCGTCGACTACGTTCGCCCCCGGAGGGGGAACCTCATCGACGTAGGTGCCTGTGGATCTGTAGGAGGCCATCTCTGCGTCCATGGCAGCTCTCCACTGAGAGGCCCAAGGCCCTGACACTGCCTCAGCGTAAGTGCGAGGAGTCGGAATGTCAAGGGCGTCAGGGTCACCCTCAGGGGCGAGGAGCATGGCACAGAGATGAGGGGAAGCGGCCGCCAGGAACTCTAGCTCAAACTGCCTGTCCTCTAGGGCGTCACAGCCAAGGGCAGACACACCCCCGACGGCCAGAGGACTGGAAGGAGGAGCAGCCACAAGCGCGGTGGCGAAGTCAAGGCGGCGGGTAGAGGCAAACTCAGTGACTGCGGCAGTAAGAGCGGACACAGAGGACACAGAGGCACGAGGGTGAGTAACAAGCGAGGCGAGAACACGAGAGAGAAGAGGACGGTACGTGCGGTAGTAGTCAGTGACAGGAGTAGGGAGCGACGCAGTGAGAGCCGACTCAGGAGGAGACGGAAGCACAGACGGAGACGGACGAGGTGGACTAGAACGAAGTAAGGCAGTACGAAGGTCAGTGAAGGGAACAGGAGACGAGGGACGAGCACGAGGGGAGCGACGAGAGGCCCAAGTCTGAGAAGGAGGAGGGGACAACGAAGACTGAGAACGAGGGAAAACAGCGGGAGAGGGGTCAGGAGGAGGAAGCGGAGGACCAGAGACGGGAGGAGAGGGGGAGGAGGAAGGAGAGGGAGAGGGGAGACCAAGGGTCCGAAGACCCGAGACAGGAGGAGGAGACGGCAGCTGCTGCTGCTGCGGCTGCTGCTGCTCCAGCGGCTGCTGCCCCTGCTGCTGTCGCTCCTGCTCCTCGAGCCGCTGCAACTCTCTCTCCTCTCTCTCCAACTCCAGCTGCTCCTCACGAGCACGGCGAACACGAGCCTGGAACCTGGTCGGGTAGGGGTGGGGGGAAGGAGTAGTGTCCGGGGCAGCGGCAGCCCCAGAGTCGACCTCCGAAGCACCAAGCACACCACCCCCAGAGGCAGCACCAACACCAGCTCCAGACCCAGGCTCTCCAGAAACCGAAGGAACACCCTCACCCCCAGACGCAGCACCCCCAGACTCCGCACCAGCACCCCCAGACTCCGCACGACCAGTACCAGCCCCCGGAAGACAAGAGTCCTCTGCAACCCGCGGCTCAGCTCCAACTCCAGCACCCCCAGAACCAGAGACCTGTACAGGGACAGTCGCAGGACCAACCTCCCGAGAGGGAGCACCTACAGGAGGCGGTGAGGAAGACTGTGGGGAGGGAGGCTGTACAGGGGGGGCTACCGAAGGGGGAGGGCTAGCCTGAGACACACCAGACGGGGCTGGACCAGGGGGGGGAGGCTGTACCGGGGGAGCAGGCGGGGGAGCGGCTGTCAGGAAGAGGGGGGGAGGAGGAACCGGGAGACCTCGACTGGGGTACCTGACGTAGTACGGGGTGGACTCCTCGAAACGGACGTCACGGGAGTCAAAGAACCGGTGAGAGGGAGGGTGGTAAAAGGTGAAGTCAGAGGAGTCCTCAGGGAAACCAAGGAAGACACAAGGAACGGCGCGAGGCGAGAGCTTGTCCGCGGAGGTGTCGCGGACAAGAGCCAAGCACCCCCAGACACGAAACCTCGACGCGACACCAGGGGACCCTGTCCAAAGACTGGTCGGTGAAGCCTCCGGCCGAGAGACGCGTGGCCAGAGGTTCAGCTGGTGCGCGGCGTACCTGACTGCGTATGGCCACAGGAAATGGGGGGCACGGGCGTGAGTCAAGGAGGTGCGGGCAATCTCCATGACCAGGCCTATGCGACGCTCAGCAACCCCATTCTGCTGTGGGGACTCCGGAAGCGTCCAGGACTGACGAATGCCCTGTTCGCGACAGAATCCAGCGAGAATGCCGGAGCGAAACTCGCCCCCGCGGTCGGAGTGGAGACAGCTGACACGACGACCACGAGTGTCCTGGGTGGTAAGCAACCACCTGATCAGCGTAGAAGTCACCTCAGACTTCCTCGCCAGGGGGAACACTGTGGTGTAGCGGGAGTAGTCGTCAACGACCACCAAAAAGAAACGCTCACGCTCAGGGCCAGGGCGAGGAGAGGGGCCCCAGACGTCCAAGTGCAGCGTCTCAAAAGGCTCGGTGGCCGGACGAAGGGAGGAGGAGTGAGGGGTGGCACGCAGCCTACCCTCGACGCAAGGACCGCACGGTGGTGCAAGGGACGGCGGCAGCGACGGCAAGACACGCGGGAGACCTAAGACCAGACGCTGACTAGACATAGCACGCAGACGTGGAAGAGAAGGGTGTCCCATCCGGTGGTGCAATAGAACGGTGGGGTGGGCAAGCGACCGACAGGAGCAAGACGCAGCGACTGGACTGGACGCGACAACCTGAGGGGACGGAACCACCTGGTGAGACGCAGGGAGGAGACTAGGGGGAGGGACAGGAACTGGGAGGAGTGGCTGCTGCGACGGCGGCCGCTGTGGCTGCGGCTGCGGCTGCTGCTGCTGCTGCTACTGCGGCTGCTGCTGCTGCTGCTGCTGCGGCTGCTGCTGCTGCTGCAGTCGCTGCTGAGCGCGCGGGCCAGTGTGAAGAGTGTAGAGACCGGAGCCCGGCTCAGCAGCAAAAGTGGCGAGGGGCTGGTAAGAGTCCCCGTCAACACACACCGCAGTCTCTCCAGAAGGCTCAAACCACACACCCACGTGCTGACTCACGAGGGGTCGCACGCCCACCAAGTTCCGGGAGAACGAGGGGACGTGAAACCCAGTGAGAGACCCAGAAGGAGCAGCCGGACACGGCAAGGTGGTAGTGTGACGCGCGGTGACTGGTCCCGAAGTGGGATCAGCCAGCGCCACAGAAACAGGCGCAGGAAGAGGCGTAAGTGTCGTGCTGTCACGAAAGAAGCAGTGAGAGGCTCCAGAGTCCAGCGTGAACGACAGCGAACCGTCCTCTGAGGTAGCCGCTGGACTAGAGTCTACACAAGAACCTACACTAGCAACAGGCAACTGAGCAAGGCTAGCACCTAAGCTAACAACACCAGAGTAAGCAGAGTCAGAAACACTAGAGTCAACAACAGCATACATAGCATGGGGAGTACCAATCAGATCAACTAACTGCTCAGCAGACATGCCCCACAGAGCGGAGCCGTAGCGCTGAACAAGAGGCAGCCAGTCAGGGGCAGGAGCACCAACCCCGTAGACCAAACGAACCGTGTCAGTGAGCTGAGCAAAGCACTGACCAGGGGGGTGAAACCGGCCACAAGGGTGGCCACGACGAGGGCCTGTCAGAACCTGGTAGGTGCAGGGAGTGTAAGCAGCACCACGCTGGGTCTGACGCAGCCCCGACCCTGGAGCCAGCTGCTGCCGCTGCTGCTGCTGAGGCTGCTGGGAGGAGAGGGGCTGCTGGTGCTGCAGAAGCTGCTGCTGACGCTGAGCCTGGTACCACGCCGCTGCTCCACCAACCGGGGCAGGAAGTACAGGAGGCGACTGACGAACTCGGGCGTCGCCACCACTAGCAGGCGCAGTGGAGTCACCAGTCACTGCACGAGGCGCCTCTCCAGACCCTGAACCTCCACCGCCGCCAGGCGCAACGCCACCTCCACTACCTCCGCCTCCACCTCCACTACCACCACCAGAACCGCCTTTCTTGCCACTCCTACCGCGGGACCGCGACGCAGTCGTAACAGCAGCTGCAGTCGCGTCAGTAGCGGCAGTGGCAAGTGAGGCAGTAAAGGTGGGTAACTGCGGGACTGTGCACCCGTGGAAGAGTGGGGGGGGCACAGCACCAGAGGCAGCGGCTACCGAGCGAAGGTTGCTCTCGACGTCCTTGAGTGTAGACTCAAGGACATCGACGGTGAGCTCACTAGGGTGCTTCAGCAGAAGCGCGTCGCGAACGGAGGCAAGGCGGTCAGGGAGGCTAGTGGCGATGAAATAGATAGTAATCGCCATAGGGGGAGGAAGCAGTGCAAGCTGTGCCTCAGTGCAAGCAGCGCGGTAACTAGCGTCGAGCGAGCGGAGGTGAGCGATCAAGTCAGCAGAGCGCTCAAAAGACGCTAGGTCAGGAAACAGGAACGGGAGGAACAGGCGGCCAAGAGAGACAGCAGCGGGAGAAGAGTAGCGGGCCTTAATCGCAGTGAGGTACTCAGCAGCGGTGCGAACCTGAGTGAAGTGAACCTCCTCAGACTCAGGGAGGAGGCTGCTGAGCGCGATGCAGGCCGCAGCGTCACGTGACGTCCAAGCCGTCTGGTCAGCTCGCTGAGTGGCAAAGCGGGCTCTAGCGGCTTCGTCAGGGGCAGGTCCTAAAGGCGTAGGGTCGGGGGGCGCAGGTAGGGCACCAGTAGCGTGCGCCCAGAGGGTCTCGCCTGCCTGGACCTGACTCTCTAACAGACGGCGAGCACGAAGAAGCCAGACGGAAAAATCAAGAGGTCTACCGTCAGCGTCGAAACGAAGCACACGCGGAGTCGCCATAGCGAGAACTAACGCTAGGGATACAGTGGCAGCGGAAGAGCAGGCTAGGGTTAAGACGACGGGCTGGGTTTAGGGGCGAGCCGCTACAGGGGAAAGGGCGGGCCGCTACAGGGGAAAGGGCGGGCCGCTACAGGAGGGGAAGGGGCGGGCCGTGACGGAGGGAAAGGACCCAACGGGGGGGAAAGGACGGGCGGGACGCGACGGGGGGAAAGGGGCACGACGAGGGGAAAGGACGGGCGGGACGCGACGGGGGGAAAGGGACGCGACGAGGGGGGAAAGGGCGGGGAGGACGCGACGGGGGGAAAGGGACGCAACGAGGGGGGAAAGGGCGGGGAGGACGCGACGGGGGGAAAGGGACGCGACGAGGGGGGGAAAGGGCGGGGAGGACGCGACGGGGGGAAAGGGACGCGACGAGGGGGGAAAGGGCGGGCAGGACGCGACGGGGGGAAAGGGACGCGACGAGGGGGTAAGGGCGGGCGCTACGGAACGAGGGGAACGGGTGGCGCGGACGGGCGCTAGGATTGGCGCTAGGCTCGGCACTACGCGCGGTAACAACGGAACCGGGACGAATGAGAGCTAGGATCAGGCTCGGGAGGCTCGAACGGAGAACGGAGGAACGGGATCCCACAGGATCCTAACCTAACTGATACCATGTCAAAATGAAGAATGGGTGATGCATTGATGTTGGTTGGGGTACATATAGCTAACCCTAAGTTTTGTACCCCCTAAGACAAACCTCACTATAGGCTACAACATTTGACACATACGAACACGTAACTTTGACTGTATTTCAAACCATCAGACGAATTATGTCTGATAAAGATGCCCCTACAGTATTCAAGGGTTCCTACACCTTAAGTTTCCTATGTTGGCATTCAGCTCGGTGTCTCACCCGGTATATTACACATGCTCATTTTCCACTCCAAAATGAGCAACGTTCAGGGTTCGATGGAATGACAAGCCCTTCATGGATGAAGCTGATTTCTACGCAGTTCTGGCAGATAGCATTGAACTCCGCATGGAACATGCGGTACCCAAGATTCTCCAGTGCATACAGTGCAGGGAGGAGAACTGCTGGCTTGTGCAGGCTGCGGGCACGGGTATGGGGGGAAGGTAAACCAGGGGAAAAGAAAGCTACATGTTTTCGCCTTTAGAAAAAACTTTCTATCGGGTTGATGTGCACAGCCATGAGACGAACGACAAAACTAGAAATTGATGACGAGTAGAGGTACAAGAACAATGACAAGAGAGAGAGAGAGAGAGAGAGAGAGAGAGAGAGAGAGAGAGAGAGGGGGGGAGAGAGAGAGGAGAGGGGGGGGGGGAGGGAGGGGGAGGGGAATGGACAGGGAGAGGGAGAGGGAGAGGCGGGGCACATGTGTCGGTACTTACTGGTGGAACTCCATGAGGATCTGCCCAAATGGCAGCGTGCCGCCATGGATGGCGAGCTTGGCGGGCTGGGAGCCATACGAGGCGGTCATGTCCTGGATGACCTGCAGCTCGCAGCCCTCGCAGTCGATCTTGAACACGTCCACGTACGTGTGGTTCATCAGCGCCAGCATGCGTGGAAGCGTCACAAAGAGCTTCGTGGGGTTCTTGCGCCGGTATGTCTGCAGGTCCGCCTCGCCGGACAGCCCGATGGCGCGGAAGTGCAGGAAGGGCAGCGCACGCATCTGCTCCTCCACCGCTGGCTTCAGGAACGGGTCGAATGTGAAGATGGCGCTCGCGTGCGCCCGTGCGAACTGTTCCTCGAAGTCATACGAGCCCCGGCTGCCAATGCTGCACGCAGCGATGCACGTGCAGAGACATGCAAGTAGCGTTAGCGAGGGGAAGAGGGGGAGCCGTGAAAAAAGACAACATGCGAGGAAGCTGGGAAGAAACTGGGAAGAGGGAGAGCACGAGGGGTTGAGGAAGAGAGGTAGAATACGAGGGGTTGAAGGAGAGTAGAGAGGGAAAGATAGAGAGCGAGCTTGCAGTGACACAAACACAGCGAGAGGCAACGGCGGCTGCCGAGAGGGGACGATTGACTGGGAAACAGTGAGGAGAGGGCGGCATACCTGTAGACCGTGGTGCTGCGCTGGAAGATTCCCGGAATCATGCACGTCCACTGTTGCCATGCGCAGGGCGCGACGGCGAGATGACGGGAGGAGGGAGATGGCGTTTGAGAGAGTTAGGGTGGGGAAAAAGGGTGAGAAGAGGGGAGGATATGAGACGAATTGAGGGGGAGAGAGGGTGCACGGGTATACGAAGCGAGGTCGAAAGGGAGAACGGTTGCTAGCAGGTTCTCTTCACCCGTTGGTGGTGGAAGCGTGTCCGCCATCAACCATGGAGCCTCTGCACTCATGCCGCTAGTACTGCCTGGCCGCACTCAGAATGGCCTGGTGCGTCGCTGCACGGATGCTCTCAACTTCACCATCCGACCATCAACCTCGCTCACAAAGAAAACGGGGTTTGTTTCTGCTGCAGCCACTGAATCGTTGCATGCTTTCGTACAGGCCCTCACTCACGCCACCTGCCAGCTATCGCCAGAAATGCCGACACGCTGCCACGCTATGCTGGCGATGCTTTCTACGGAAAATGAAAGCCGCGAGTGATCTCGTCGTGCAATTGTGCAAATGCGCCGTGAATCACGCAAAAGCAAGTCATTCACCTTGCCGCCGTCGCCCCAATCCCCGAGGCGCTCCTCGAAGGGGCAAGGGTACATGGGGTTGACGATGAACAGCTTCGTGCCGCGCGTGCCCAGGTCCATCGGCTGCTGAACGCCTCGCAGCTTGACGTTCCGCCGTTGAACATTCGCCTGGAAACACCACAAGAGCGGCGTTAGTCCGTTCCGACAACCGCTATCAAAACACCTTGAACGTCCAAAACATTGCTTTCTAAGCGCCGCGCTAGGGTCCCAACCTACCCAGTACGTAGCCTCCGCGTGGCACTGCGCCACGTCCACGTGGCAGGTTCCGCGATCACTTAACGCTGACCAATCGACTACCCCCACGTGGCCTACATTGGCCCATTGCGGATCAGAACGTCGGCGGGGGAGCAAGACCAAGAAGACGATGGCTATAAATGCAATGCTACAGAGCGCACGAGGCGAGAGCACGGGAACGTGTGCCGCCACCATGGCTTAGAAGTAGTGCCGAAATGCTGAATTCAAACCTGAAACTGCTTCTTGTGAGAGCCGCTTGAGAATCTAGTTGAAAGCGATGCTTTGGTTGGAGGGTGCAGGCAGGCGGGGTTGTTTTGAGAGATGGGCAAGGCGACCTTTTGTATGTGGGTGAGGCGGGTGGGGAGGGGGGATGGTGGCGTGGCAACCTTCACCATCAAGCGCTTGTGTTCATCCTTTCCCCGCTCTTGGAAAAAAGCGGTGCGGTTGGCGTGTCAGACAACCGAGCCTGGTGACATGGAGGCTCACTGAGCCTAGGCGACACAAGGGTACCACCGAGGCTAGTTGACCCCACCGTTCATTTGTGTCCCAACCACCGAGCCTAGACTATCCCGCTGCGGAACCAGCCTATACGAAACCCGAAACCGAGGTTAAAGGTTAAAGGTTAAATTTGTTTTTCTGGTCGTAACCAGTTTATAAGGGGTATCCACTCCTAGATGAGCACGTGCTAACCCCTACTTGGGGCTGGCAGAACACGCCTGCACGGGGGTGGGTTCGATCCCAGGACCTCATCTATCGGAAGTGCCTCTTTCTACTGACTAGGCCACTTCGGGATCGAAACCCGAAACCGAGGGATTCGGCAGCTCGAGGCGAGCCGCGGACTCCTCAAACGGTCGGCCTGACTACAAGCAACCACAAACACTGATTTTGGTGAGTGGAAGCAAATAGTATCCAAAGGAAAATGAAGAATGTTGTTATGAGTTGTCAAGTTGCGCGGGAAACTAATAACGAAGCTATGACTAAATGAACTGACGACACAATGAAGGATGCAACAAAATATGACTACCCTAGCTAGGCAGGAACTTCGGGTACGCAAGGTTGGGTCAGGTTGGGCAAAGGAAAACCGAAGGTGGCATCAGTACCATTTATGTTGACCAAATATCGGGGCTGACGTTTCAAATTAGGCCCCCCTGAATTCTGAAAAAAAAAAAAAAAAAACCCTCTACATGTCAAAGTTATATAATATCCTGCTTGCTGTAGTTACTGTAGTCAGTATTATGAACTGTTGGTGGTGCACCTTCTTTGTTAGCTTGCTATATGTACCTTGTGCTATAGTGAACGCCCTCGATTCTCACAATCCTTGGCACAAACCCCCTTGATCCTCCATGGGCCTAGGCTCCTAAGACTAGGCCCTAGTTAAACCCTAGTATCTAAGTACGTTCTTATCTTGACATGGTACAGAGCCAGGTTGATACTAAGGACCTAATTTTCTAAGACATGGCTTCTGCAGCACCCGCTAAGGCGTCTGGCGCCTGCCCGTCCCGTCCCGTCCCACGGCTCCTTTTTCGGGCGCCGCGGCGCCCCGATTTCCGTCGCCGCGGCACCCGATTCCCGTCGCCGCGGCGCCCCTGGTTCCCGTCGCCGCGGCGCCCCACGTTCCGCCTCCGCGGCGCTCCGCTTCCCGTCGCAGCGGCGCCCCGTCTCCCGTCGTTCGCGCCCCGTGCGCCCTGCCCGTCCGTCGCTCCGCCGCTGCAGCCCGCGCCCCGCCCGTCTGCAGGCCCCGTCCCGTCCTCAGGCCCGCCCCGTCCCGTTTCCAGCCGCACGCGTGCAGACGCGCAGGAGCAGCCGCCCGCACACAGACGCGAGTGCAGCAGCTCGCGCATCCGCGCCCGCATACGCGCAGCCACGCGCGCACCCGCACGCGCACCTCTACCCGCGCAGCAGCGGCCCCTCGCACTGCAGCACCCGCACGCGCACAACTGCCCGCGCAGCCGCGGCCCCGCGCACTGGAGCTGCTGCCCGCGCACACGCAGCTGCACGCGCATCTCCAGCCCCACGCGCAGCAGCAACCGCACGCGCAGCCTCTACCCCGCCCCCCTTCTCCTCCCTCTTCTTGCTGCGCATGCAGCAGTAAGTGTGGGAGAGGGTGTGAGGGGGACGGGGGTGAGGGGGTTGACCACAGTGAGAAGGACCAGAACTGTTGCCTCCTCCTCCCCTCTCTCACTCCCGCCGCTGCAGCTGTGGGGGGAGGTTCTGGGGGTGTGGGTGGTGTTGATCCAGCGGCAGCTACTTCCGCCTCCTACTGCTCTCTCTCTGCCGCTGCTGCTGCTGCTGTGGGGGGGGGAGGTTCAAGTCCAGCTGCAGCATCAGCCGCCTCCTCCTCTCATCCGCAGTCTTGTGCCTCTCGTGCCGTATGTGTCATTTCTTGTCGCTCCGTGTTCGTTCGTTCTGCTCGTGCTCGTTCGTTCTGCTCGTGTTCATTCGTTCTGCCTGTGTTCGTTCGTTCTGCTCGTGCTCGTTTGTTTTGCTCGTGTATCTGCTCGTTTGCCCGTATCCGTTCGTGCATCACGTTGCTGCACTTGTTTATTCGTGCCTCATCCCGTGCTACTCGCATTTGTTCACGTGCTCCCGTGCTACCCGTGTCTGTTCGTGCCTCATCCCGTGCTGCCCCGTGCTCCCGTGCTGCCCTTTCCCGTTCGTGCCTCATCCGTACTGCCCCATGCTTCCGTGCTCCCGTGCTACCCGTGTCCGTTCGTGCCTCATCCCGTGCATTGCTACCCGCATTTGTTCATGCGTCTCGTTGCTGACCGTCTTCGTTCGTGCGCCCCGTTGGTGAGGTTAAAGGGGTTTACTGAAAAAGGGGGGGAGGACTTGGGGGTTATTAACAGGGGGGGGATCGCTATGAGCTTGCGCGCTCATGCCCACCTAGCCCACCTCCTCTCCCTTTCCTCTCTCACCTCCCCCTTCGTAAAAGGAGGTTCGTAAGCGGGTCCGCCGGCACAGGCCCCCCACCTCCTCTCCTCACCTTCTGTCCTCGGTGCACTCCTTTAAGGGGTGCTGACTGCACAAGTTCCTACCGCAATCAGGCTAACGGGGTGTGTCAAAGTTATATAATATCCTGCTTGCTGTAGTTACTGTAGTCATTATTATGAACTGTCGGTGGTGCACCTTCTTTGTTAGTTTGCTATATATACCTTGTGTGTTATAGTGAATGCCCTCAATTCTCACAATCCTTGGCACAAACCCCCTCGATTCTCCGTGAGCCTAGGCTCCTAAGACTAGGCCCTAGTTAAACCCTAGTATCTAAGTACGTTGTTAGGGCGTATTCCTATCCTCCTATCAATCTGACCTATCAAGCTCACACTGAAAAATCCCCTAAACCCAAAACCTCTCGCTACTTTTACCTGACACAAGGTACAACCTTGATAGGAGGGCCCTTTCTTGATAGGAGGCAGTAGGAATACGCCCTTAGGGCGTTCGTCCTTCTGCAAATTTTGTTAAGTTTGTTTTTTAAACTCGACTTTTAACACTTGAACTTGGTTCAAACTGCAGTCGAATTTTAGAACTTCCCGTGGTCTAGTTGCGAGTTGTTGCAATAACTAAAAGGTTATATAAGCATTCCCGAAGATGTTGCACTGTACCAGTACCGCAATAGCTCATATAGAGCACGCGGAATATCGAGGGTCACCCGAAGGTCAACCGTCGAGGGTAGTCAACGGTCGTGACCCTTGACCACCCAAATAACTGCGCGGCAGTTGTTCACTGCAGCATGGTAACTGTCGAGAATGGCAATAGTCGTGGTTACTGTAGCTATGTAATACAGTTAATAAGGGAATGTACCCCTCAGAGTACATGGCTAGTTAGTTTGCTATTTAATCTCTTGTACTCCTATCATTTAACCATCTTGTTCTCTTTCAATTATTATTCAACAAGGTCACTACAGAGACTTTATTGTCTCCTCTCAGACTTTACATATCCTATCCTATCTACTTGGTCCTTTGGTTATATCAACATGGTATGAGAGCTAGAGTGGATTATAAGATCTGCCAAGTCTTCGTTCTTCTTAGAACAATCTCGTTATAAAGTTATTCATTACCTCTCAAAGTCTGCAACACTATGGCTCCTGAAGGAAAAGCTACTGCAGACTCACCGGGCCCACCACCAGCAACGACTAACGCGCCATCAGCGGTGACCTCCGTCAGCGCCGCTGTCGTCGAGCAGCTAGTCGCAGGCATCAAGCAATAAGCATTGATGGCTCAAGCTATGCACGTGGCGTTGCTGGACTCCCTCTCCCTGGAGAAGACCGCCGCGTCAACTCCGAGAGATCTTTCACCTTTGACAACCATCAAGGGTCAGCTCCTGCACAGGATAACCCACAACGATCACAGCCAGAAATCGCCTCCATGCAAACCAAGTTTGTACTGAATTCAAAATTGAAGACTTCAATTCCCTTTGACGGCAAGGATTTCTACACGTGGAGTTTCGAATTCGAGCTTCTCGCGACAACCGCTCAGATCTGGATGTACTACGACGGGAGCTTACCTTTTCCCTTGGAAGGGACCGTCCAAGAGAAGCATCAATACTACCACGAATCCCTCCTCGCGTATACCGCCCTCCTTCGAAATCTCTCACCTGAAGAACAGCTTGGCATTCGTCCCTACAAGACGGAGTGGGCTCCCGCGCACGCGTCCTGGGAACACCTGCGCAACTCATACATGGCAACAGATCCAGTCACGATGAGTCCTCTACTCAGCTAGTTGACTTCGGTTAAAATGAAGCAAGGGGAGAAAGCGGGACCGTATGTCAACCGGTGCCGCAATCTGCGTGATCAAGTCAAAAAGTGCGGTGGGACTATTCCCGACGACATGTTCATTTCGATGGTCATTTCTGGCCTCGGCCCCGACTGGCGACAATGTCAGTCGCTTCTTTGCGCTCGAGCAACCATATCGGAGTCGGCTCTGTGCGCCACGCTCCTTTCCGAACAGAAGGAGATTGACCTGTACAATGAGAAGAATGTCAAACGGGAGAAGTTAGTGTTCTACGCAGGAGCATCACAAGGAGAGCACGGCGGAAAGAAAGGAGCTTTCTGCAAATATTGCAAAAGCTCTGGCCACACTATCGACCAGTGCTACAAGCGTCAGGCTGCTGACGAGCGGCGCAACGCCTCCAGTCAGCAACCCTCGGCACAGACGAAACCTTCTGCCGCCACCTCCACTGTGTCACCTCCCTCGGTTGCCAGCACCTCTCAATCTCCTGCACTCATCACGGCGAAGGATAAAGGAAAAGGGACAATCATGAGCTGCACGGCTCGCCGCAACAGAGGATTCCGATACTGGGATCGAGTAACATTTGCATTTCACAATCCAATCAACCCCGTTGCGCCCGACCAGGACAATGACCGAACAGTCTACACCTGGACAGGTCGTCCCTCAGATATTCCTCCTCCTACTCCGGAATCGCCGCCGAGCATCTCCGCAAACAGATACTTCGCCCTCTCACCGTATACCGGCGATTTTGATCGCATCGTCACGCCCAAAATTGCCAACCTCGCCCGCCAACGCCACGAGGATCTCAACACCTGGTACCTCGACAGTTGCTGCGGGCAGCACATGGTGGGATCTTCCACCTTCATCAGCAACTCACGGCGTATGGGACGACCCTGCGAAATCACTGTCGCCAACAACGGAAAGATGAAGGCATATGACATCGGCGAGATCTACCTCGAAGCCAATGACACGAAGTTCACCATTCACATCCGAGATGTCCTCGTGGCACCTGAACTACAATACAATCTGCTGTCCTCGGCTCAGCTCATGCGGTGCGGAGTTGACATTCGCAGCAATCGCAAAGATAAGACCTTCGAGCTATTTTACAACGAAACTTACATCGGGAAGGCGATCGATGACGATGGAGTCTTCGTGCTGCAATTCTCGGCTCAAGGCACCACCGGCGATTCCCACCGCACACTGCTGCTAAAGACGACTCCCACGAAGCCACCAACATGGTCGCAGCCCGACAAAATGGATCTCGAGCAACCTGCCTCCGACGGCCTCCTGCGCCTGCGCACCGTTCCAACCGCTTCGACCTCCAATCCTGCAGAGACCGGACCTGCCACAATGGAAGAAGATAGCGGCACGTCAGGACCTGCAGCGCCACCAACCGAAGAAAACAAGGTGGCAGAAACGGGGTGGACGGGATGGAGCACTCCCGAGCCGGCGCTCGGACCCTGGGGAGAAGTTCTAACTCCAGAAGAAGCAGCCGCAAACGGGTGGGGCGCTGTCTCAGCAGGGGAAGCCGGCGCGACCGGCTGGGGAACTCCTCCTCCCCCAACAGGAGAAGCAGAGGCAGCCGGGGACACTTGGGGTCCCGCCACGGCATCAGGAGAAATTGCTGGCGGAGGATGGGGAGCCTCGACTGAAACGGCTCAAGGGCCACAAAGCCATGTCGAAGCAGCAGGACTCCCTCCTGCGGACGTCGCCGCCATCGATCCATACTGGGCAACTCGCGGCACCAGCTGGGGAGGACCTCCACTTCCGGACCAGTACGCCCCAGCCACACCAGAACCGAGAGAAGAGTCAAAAGAAGAAGAAGAAGAAACTTACGAATTCATGGGAGAAGACTCCAGCGGAATTACCTGAACCTACCGAGGAGCCGCAGCCGCCAGAACAAGGACCACAAGAAATTGAGGTCATTGGCGCCGAATACAGTTACTACAGAATCCCCATGACGGGACTCCCAGTTCGGGATTGGCCCAACCAGTGCCTGCTCGTTACCGGAGACCAAGTCGAAGCCGGCGACACCGACGACATCATCGGTATTCCTTACGTGCTTCTGGAACGAAAAGCAATTCACGCACTCGCCGCCGACACCGACAACGCCGCCGACGCAGGACCTGAAGGGGAGGCAAACGATGAAGCAACGCGACAAAAAAAATATTATCAGAAAACAGTCGGCTACCGTACGGACCCAGGAAGATGGAATCAACGGCTCGGACATCCGTCTCACGCCACCCTAAAAAACTCACTCAAGGTCGGAGTCTTCGACGACGAAGCACTCCTACTCCCGCGAGACGGTTCCCTCACCGCGGATTCTCCTAACCCGCCGTGCATCGTCTGTCCAACTGCGTCGCTAAACCATCAGCCCTTTCCTGACCTACCCCCAGGCTACGAACGCTACAAGCCGCTGGACAAGGTTTACAGCGACTTCATGGTTCTCAGCCAGGTTGGACTTGACGGGGAACAATACACGCTCACCTTCATCGACGCATCTACTCGCTATGTCTGGGCTGTCAACACCGACTGCAGGTCACTGGCCTTCGAGTGCTTCATTGCGTGGATGAAAAGAGCCGAGCGTCAGTCTGGAAACTCAAAGCCTGGCAGACGGACGGAGCCCTGGAGTTCTTCTCAGACGAGTTCAAGGAGCTCTTCAAGCAGAAGGGGATTGAGCACCTGGTGTCCCTGCCCTACGCTCATGAGCAGCAAGGTGTAGCAGAACGGACAAACAGAAGCCTCGCCACGCGGATGAGGGCCCTGATGAAGCAGTCGGCCATCCCAACCAAATATTGGCCGTTTGCGATGAACCACGTTGTCCGGCTGCACAACCTGCTGTCCTCGCGAAGCTTCGCGAACAAGAACTCCCCCTACCGGGCATGGACGGGCAGAAAAGCGGATACTCGTCTGCTTCGGGTATTCGGCTGCATGGTACAGTACATACCCCACACTGCAAGGTCCGGGAAATTCGCTGACCGAGCACGATGGGGCATCCACCTCGGAATCGAAAAGGAATTCAAGGCGTGGATCGTGCTGGACTACGCGACACACGAGGTGACGAAATCACGTGACTGCATCTTCTACGAGAAGCTAACTCTGCCCCTTTTTAAGGAGCATCAGGAAGCTGACAAACTGCCAGAGAGGCTGTTCGAGGGCCATCACAGCTTCGCCACGTCACACGACGAAGCTGACCTGGCAGAAGACGCAGACGCAGCCGATGTCACCCAAATGGACTCTGCTCCGAGCATCCCCTTTACAAGCCAGCTCGGGACTCCGACATTTGTACCTCTACACCAACCCGATCCCGACGACATAACACGCGAGGCTCATGACTACAACAGTGAGGCGCGCCGATCCCCGGATGCCGAGTTATCACAACAGGATACCCTCCGCCTCGGCAACGATAGTGACGACGACGTGGTCGAAGTTACCAGCTTCCACGACTACGACCATCTCCACTACGAAAAGACTAACGAAACTGGTCTCCGCGTCCTCGGCCTCGCCGTCGCTGTTCGCCACACCCCACCCAAGGAACCTACCACTGTCCGCCAAGCTCTATTCGGCCCCGACAGTGACAAATGGAGAGCAGCCATGACCGCCGAAATCGCATCGCTAAAAGGGCGCGGCACCTGGAAGCTAGTCCCTCGGTCATCGGCAAAGGGGAGAAAAATTCTCAGCGGCAAATGGGTCTTTCGAATCAAGACACTTGCGGACGGCTCGGTCGACAAATACAAAGCGCGATGGGTGGTGCGGGGATTTGAACAAACGCACCTGGTGGACTTCACTCTCACATACGCACCAGTGGGTCGCCACACGTCGGTGCACATTCTCATTTGCATCGCCGCCGTCAAGCAACGACCGCTCCGGCAAATCGACGTTGGCAGCACTTTCCTGTATGCTCCCGTCGACGCCATCATCTTCGTCGAGCAGCCGCATGCTTTCGAAGAAAGCGATGGCGCCGTGTGTCTCCTCCAAAAATCCCTTTACGGGATCAAACAAGCACCTCGCCTGTGGCAGCAGTATCTCCATTCCGTCCTCATCGAGCTCGGTTTCACCCAGCTGCCGCATGACCGTACAGGCGGGAGTCACGCGGAAAATTCATCCTCCTCGTCGCCTACGTCGACGACCTCCTCTACACTGGCGATGACACGGAGATCCTGGACCAGTTCGAGGCCTACATCAAGGAGAAGCTGGAAGTGACGGTAAACCACAACGTCACGCAATTCCTCGGCCTCAATGTGACCCAGTCCGCCTCCTCCATTCACCTCTCTGCCGCAAAGTACGCCGAAACTGTCGCGAAGCGGTTCGCCATCGCACCAATTAACCTCACCACTCCTTATCGCACTCCTCCCAACCACGAGCCCGACACCACGCCGCTCTCTCCCGACGATCATCGCCTCTAACAGCAGCAGCTGGGGTGTCTCCTGTTCGCCGCTGTCACGTGCCGGCCCGACCTCTCCTACGTCGTGGGGTTGACTATATATGGGGTACAGACCTTTTGGGGTTGGGAAATTCGTAACCATCAGTGTAGATGCTGCCAAGTGGTTGGGAGAGCCAAACCAGGTTGGCAAGTGTGGCCAAGTGGGTTGAGGTGGATGGCATGAGTTGGGAAAGTGACAAATGTCAAAGTTGGGGTGCCTATAGAGAGGGGAATTGTGTGGCATGGGGTTTCCTTGGTTGGGAACTCCCTTGGGACCTTCCCTCTCGTCCTCCTCTTCCCTCCTACCTGGTTCATTGCTACTCTAACTCTCTTGTGTGTAACTTGTGAACTTGTGGAACTTGTGAGACTCTTGTGATTGAGTTAATTTTCTATGGCAACATACCCCCCTGTGCGCCGAAATTGATACCTCGAGATTTAGTTCACCGTTTGATGTAATTCAAATTGGGAAATGTGGCCACAGTCCAGAGCTACAACATACTCGGTTTTCGTGAGATTCTAACAGTGAATTTTTCGTCGACGACGTTTCTTGTGAAGTCGACGATTCTGTCCAGAAATTGAGACCAACGATTTTGTGTTATTTCGGCACCTAAACGTTCTAGACTCAGTCCTTAGTCTCTAACAAGTGGTATTAGAGCTGATTGAGAACGTTGTGAAGATTTTACTGAGGTGTGAAGACCCTCCTAGACCCACCATGGCCTGTGGGCGTGCCTAAGTGGTGTTCTAGAGGTTGCATGTGACTTCCGCTAAGGGGAAACTCTGCCGAAATTTCGTTGGCGCCGACACTTGTGGAAATTGTGTGGGACTTCGGTGTGGACAGCAAAAGGGGGAGCTGAAACCTCTGATTGAGAACAGAGGAGATGAGTCAAGGGAGTGGAGAAGCAGCTGACAAGAAGAGTGAACCGCCACCATCCAAGATCGAAGCTTTGGATGGCTCCGAAAAACAATGCTTCGCTTCTCCGCCTTAGGGCGGCCATAGATTTCCTCGCGCGTATCATGGCTAGCATCCTCGTTACGAAGCCAACAGCTAACATCCGTCGCTGCTTTGACTACTGCCTTTAACACTAACAATGGACATCCGGTCATTTTTGCTGGCCTTGGTATCTCCAGTTATAAGGCATGGAGCTTCGGGTTCTGTCAGGCAGTCTCGGGATTGCATACGTCGCGTCATTTTCCATTGTCAAGCAACAACATTACAACTTACAACTACACCAACGTTTTTATTACGCCTGATGCTTCCAAGGATGAAGTCTCGAGATTACCACATCGGGATTATCAGCTCTATGGAACATTGGACCCTGACAAAGTCAGGATACTATATCAAGGCTTCGTGCTCAGACTTCATGCATTATTTCTTCTGGTCATCGAGTGTGCTTGGCACACTCTCTCTCTGCCTGCTTATTATCATCATCGCACAATGGCGCATCCGGCTCATGTTCCTATTCTTCCGAAGGGTCAGCGTTCACGGCCTGCTGTTGAACCGCCGACTAACATGGATGCTCTTCACATCACGGGTAGTGCTGCTAGTACCACGGCTTCAACGGTGCCTGCAGTCAATGACAATGGCAAGTTCTCAGCTTCGGTTGCCAGTGGATCAGGCTTGTCTGCGAGCGACAAAGTTACGATACCGTCCATTGGCCTTGCTGATGATGACGGCTTCATTGACGATGATTCAGATTACGAGATGCTAATCGACCTGGTTAAGGAGCCTGTGTCTGGTTTGCGTGCGGTTGCTGTCTTGCTGATTCTGTTTATGCTGGTGAAAGAGATTTCTTGCGTGATTGACGCTGTCAAAGCTCTGATCAAGCATGGGTGGATTTCAGAGCTGTCAGCTGATGTTGTCAAGACGACCAAGTTCCAGGAGCTTCAGACGGCTTACATTCCTAAAACGCGGTATTGTCGCCTGCAAGTATCATTCGCAAAGGAGTCAGATGCGGATTGGGTCCGTCAGAAAGAAGTCATCAGGTCAGCTGGTTACTCTTCATTGGCAGCATACGGATGACCCTGCTTTCACTCGCGAGAAGGCGATGAATCCTCACGCTATTGAATTCATGATCAAGGGTGTTTCAGCTGCAGTTGATCTCATCCTCATTCATGACCGGCTTGCTTCTTACCTGCTGAAGAGCACTCAGCGGTCGGCTTTCCAGCGTTGTGTCTGCCTTCACCGTGTGCTTCATCCGGTTACTGGTGCTGACACGGACGTTGTGAAGGGTCTGGTGTACGCTCACCCGGAGAATCAGAATCGCCGCTGGATTCATGCCATCGCTGATCCCGCGAATCGGTCGAAGCAGCTCCTGATCCATTACGCAGCCTTATCCTGCAGGCTCTGTGGTGGCAAGCACTATGATAAGTATCATGATGCTTTGATCACTGAGCGTCAGAATAATGTTAGTAAATGGAATCTTACACTTGGCGGTGTGCACAGGCTTAACGGTAAAAGCAGTCAGCTTCTCTCATGCAGTCCGCTTTACCTCTCTCTTACAGTTACTGACCTGTCCCTTGATCTCCGCAGCTGCGTCGCTGAAAGCGTCGCCCCTCTTCCTTCCCATTCTTCGGGACCCAGCCATCGCCTTAGTCTCCACTGGCAGCAGCAGGGAGGATTGGATCTGCACACAGGCCGGCTGCGGAAAGGCAAAAGGGAAGAGTCTGATAGCAGCGGCGGCTCATATCAAAGCAGCTACTCACCTGCTGGAGCTGGAGAAGGCCGGCTCAGCATCGAAGGAATTCCTCGACAAGCTGAACCTGGCAGTTGTTCGGACAGAGTACGGACTGTGACAGAGTTTGAACGCTATCTTGATGTAGCTGCATGTTGGTGTCTAGGGGTCAGTGTTGCCTGTACCGTCTCATTTCTCAGCCTGTGGATGATCAGGGGCTGCAAGGCAGTGGATAAATGATTAATAAAAACCACCTCACCATCGCGAGCCTGAACGTCAACGGCTTAGGAACAAACAGAGTCAAACAGGAGTGGGTCACTAACTGGATGAAGAAGTCAGCGGACATTGCAGTACTGGTAGACACTAGGATAGACAACAGCCACTCGTTCTGGTCCGGGCTTACCTCATACACGGTCTTAGCGAATCCTCCTCGAGCTAGCGCTGGTGGTGTAGCGGTCCTCTGTAGTGATGAGAACATCACCTTCCATGACATGGAGTTTCACGTCTCAGGTAGAATAGTCAAGACGGTAGTGAAAGGTGCCGGACTGGATCTTACTCTAGTAGCTGTCTACCTCCCATCGCACATTACGCCTCGCACTGCTTTCATTAGAGATACTCTCGGACCAGTCATTGACACGGTCTCACCTTCGTCTCAACTTCTCATCATCGGTGATCTGAACCTGACGGATGACCCCAAGCTGGACAGATCCTCAGGTTCTGGTTCATCAGCTGAAAATGAGAAGCTCCTCTTGCGCTGCACCAGCTTCCAGCTTTCCGACGCTTTTCGTACCTTGCATCCGCGAGACAGGGAATACACCTTCTACGCACACTCGCATCACTGCAGCACTCGCATTGACCGCGCGCTTGTCTCGCAATCACTACTAACTTACCTTTCCATCGCCAGACATGATATGCCGGAGGAGCCAATCTCGGATCATGGCTTTGCGATTCAGGTTGCCTTTCGCCTGGACGAGAAAATCTGTACGGGACTGGGTATTTGGAGGTTGCACGCCTCGATGGTGCATAGGCCAGGGATGCGGAGGATTATTGATGCTACGGTACGGAGAACGCCTGTCAATGATGGCAGCAGCTTTGAGCTCCTGATTGCTCGGCTGGGAGCAGGATTACGGGCGTACGCACGGGAAGAAAGCAAGCGGGTTAAGAAAACTCTGGCTCACTTGGTGAGCAGAGTCGCGCTGCTGAAACAGGAACTGATGAGGAACCCAACATGCAATGTCACACAGGAGGCGCTCGCAGCTAAGGAGTTACAGTTGAAAGCGTATCAGGAGGCGCGGAGGGAACGGCTGCACTTGCAGGCTGGTTTGTCGGAGGAGATGACTGGTGAAATCGCCTCGAAACATCTATCCGCAAAAGTCCATGCAACGAAAGCTCGCACGCAAATTAAGGAGCTGAAGGAAGGGAGTAACATGGTGACTGGGGTGAAGCAGATTCTGGATGCTGCGTCAGCTTTCTTCAATAATATTTTCGGAAAGGATCGCCGCACAGATTTCTCAAACTGGAATTTCAACCCGAGCAGGCGTCTGGGGAAAGAGGCAGAAGAGATGTTAATGGCGGACTGGACAGAACAGGAGGTGAAAGAAGCATTTATGACAATGGCGAGGAATAAATCACCCGGTGGAGATGGGCTACCGAAGGAGCTGTTCGAGTGTCATTGGGACCTGCTGGGGGGGAGTTTTATGGCGCTGGTAAAGGATTTCGAGAAATCAGCGTCTATCCCCGCAGAGCTCAAGGAGGCGGTCACTATCTTGCTGCATAAGAAAGGAGATCGTGATCAGCTGAATAACTATCAGCCCATCACTCTCCTCAACTTAACATACAAGGTGTCAGCCAAGGTCATGGCAGAGCGGATGAAACGGGTTCTGCACCAAGTCATCTCACCGGAGCAGTATGGGTTCATCCCGAGAAGACGCCTGTCGGATGCGGTGGCGCTGGTTGCGGATATCATTGATGTGGCGAAGAACGAGAAGGCGGACTGGTATATGCTGTTAGTCGATTTCCAGAAAGCTTTCGATTCGGTATCGAGGGACTTCCTCTTCCAGGTGCTTCGAAGGATGGGGTTTCCGGAGCGGTATGTTGGCTGGGTAGAAGGCCTACATGAGAACACAACGACGAAGCTCCTGGTTAACGGCCGGCTTGGAGAGGGAATGAACGTGGTCTCGGGTGTTCGGCAGGGCTGCCCACTTGCACCCTACCTGTTCTTGTGTGCGGTGGAGCCGCTGGCTCAGGAGGTAGAGAGGGAGAAGCTGGGGCTCAGTAAGGACGGGCAGCAGCTCGGCTATCTTGGGTACGCTGATGACA
This sequence comes from Closterium sp. Yama58-4, assembly GCA_947470075.1. Lineage (NCBI taxonomy): Eukaryota > Viridiplantae > Streptophyta > Zygnematophyceae > Desmidiales > Closteriaceae > Closterium > Closterium sp. Yama58-4. Next base: position 890,351 of record CANIUD010000178.1, on the reverse strand, counting down.
CAACGTTGGTTTTGCAAGGCAAGGAGCAGATTGTCAGAGCAGAGGAAATCTTGGATAATTTTGAAAAAGCAGCTGGACTGGCCACAAACAAAGGGAAAACGGTGATTTTACCTCTGGGAGAGAACATTGGCGCTGCGGCAGACGGCGCGTCTAGCTTCAAATGGGCGGGTGCAGACGATGCTGAACGCCTGCTAGGCGTGTGGGTGACTCCCTCTGGGAATGGGCAGAAAACGTGGGAGAAGGCGATGGAGCGCATTACCGAGAAATTGGTGAAGTGGAAGCAGAAGTACCTGACGACAGCAGCCCGAGCGTCAGTGGTTAATTTCTACATCACCCCGCTGCTTGCTTTCCAAGCTCAAATCTATCCGCCACCTGCAGACATCTGGGAAGATTTGGTGCGGTTGTTACACGGGTTTACATCTGGGAACAGAGTGTCGTCAACGAATGGATTTTTTCTCTGGAGTAAGGTGCTGCTGTATACCACGAGAGCAGCGGGCGGAATTGGCGTGCGGGACCCAGAGATTGTTATCACCTACTTAGCGGCGAGAAGAGCGGGGTTATACATCATGGAATGCAACAGCCTTAAGAAAGATCTGATGGTGCGGGCGGCGAAACTTCCCTTGGGAGCAGAATCTTTCGGAGCACATGAGAAGCTCTTCAAGCACTTGGAAGGTGGTAGTATTCGGTGGAAGCAGACGTGTGAGAGTATTGCTGGGTCGCCGCTGTGCTTGCGTGCCTCTGCCTCAACAAAGGAAGAGATTCTGCAGGAGCGGGTGGTTTTTAATAAAAACATATTACTACGGGGCACCACGCCGATCGGAGGGCAAAAGGATGCCAGGAAGCTGTGGGATTTGCGACTGGGGGATCTGTTCATGAGAAGCGAAGCAGGGGAGCTTGAGCAGAAAACCATTGCGGAATTAGCAAGGCTTCTGGGCAGTAACGGCCCGGCGAAGCTGGCGCTGAAGGCTGTTGGTGCTCTCCCTGCCAGATGGTACAGAGAGCTGGGGTTTCCAATTGTGCTCCCTTGCTCGGCTGACTCCCCTCAGCTGTTGAATTTCTTGGAGGATGGGCGCATCATTTCGATGAAGCGGATGAGAGAGGGGTGGAAGGAGGCCTAGAAGGAGTCGTACAAGCGCGCAAAGTGGGCGGCAAGATGGGGAGGAAACATTGACTGGAAGAAAGTCGTGAGCACGCGGGACTCTTTGGCTGTCCCCAGCCGTCCACGTGACGTGCTTACTCGCATCCACGGTCTAAATCTGCAGGTTGGGGGAGCGCCTGGCTTTTCTCAGCAGCAAGCCAGTTTGCCCATATTGCGGGGAACCGGAGACATTGGAGCACTGTTTGGTTTCCTGGCCTAGAGTTCAAGTGGTCTCTGCGGCTCTTCGGCGCGCTTTGGGCATGATGAATCCCTCCCGCACGACGGACTCGTTGGGGGATCTTCTGTTTTGGGATACCGGTACCAGCTCAACATTTCCGGAGCTAACGATAACATCAATTGCATTTCACCAGTTGTGGCTTGAGCGGTGCGAAGCTGTATTCAGAGGGCGGAAATTCCAGACTCAGTGAGTCCTGCGTCGGATTGAGGTGGCTTTTCGGCAGCACGTGAAACTGTACATTCACAAGTTCGGGTCGATGTGGCGAAAGCAGAGGCAGCGTGGCTCATCGGAGGAGTGGAACATGCTTGGAAAGATCAGAACGGATGGCAGAAGCCTGACATGGACAAATAACTCTGCAGCAATCTGGTCGGTGAGGTGGGCCAGGCGCATCAGGCCCTAGAATCCTATCTGGAGCAAGAGGGTTACGCACGGTTACGACCGTTCTTGTTAGTATATACTTGCTCTTCAGTGTATACTTTCAATTATCATTAAAAAAAAAAAAAAAAAAAAAAAAAGCTTTGGATGGCTCCAATTATGAGGAATGGAGCGGGCGGATGCGGAGCGCCTTCAAGCGCTACAAGCTGCTGAAACTTGCGATGGGAGAAGAGAAGATGCCGGAGGAAGGAGATGCCCGCAATCGATGGATTGAGAAGAGCGCGGTGCTGTACGACTTGATTCTATAGTCGGTCAACAACGACATGTTCGAGCACATCAAGGATCTGGTGGAGCTCGATGACTCCGGACCGAAGGCGTGGAAGCTGCTACGCGACGTGGTTCAGCCCAACACGCTGCCGATGGTGATTGTGTTGGAGAAGGAGCTGGCTGCCCTCTCCATGCGGCCGGGAGACGATGTGAAGCCGGTGCTTGACAAGATCAAGGACACCTATGCGAGGATGGCAGCGGCGGGCAGCAAGGTGTCGGAGATGCAGCAGTGCACCAAGATCATCTCGGTGCTCGACAACTCGTGGGACAACCTCATTTCTACCCTCAACGTTCAGCAGGACAAGTGGACGCCTGAGTGGCTACGGCAGCAGATCCTGCAGGAGGACTTCCGCAGGCGCCACACGGGAGGTGGTGCTGCCAACATGACTACTGAGGGGTATGGAGCTGCAGGAGGCAGCAGAGGAAGAGGGGGAGGGAGAGGCCGAGGCCGTGGGAGAGGCTTTGGCAGAGGGAGAGGCCGAGGTGACTATAATGAGGGGCATGGGAGCTCTGGTGGCAGGGGGAGCACCCGAATGGAGGGTGCATGCTGGTACTGCAAGAAGGCTGGACACCCGTGGTTCAAGTGTTTCAGCCAGCCTGAAAGATGGGCACCCCCAGGCATGAAACCGCTAAGTGGTGAACGCGCACGAGGTGGCGCTGTGCAAGGTTCAGGTGCACAAGGTGAAGGTGCACAAGGTAAAGCCGACCCTGGGATGTTCCTCATGGTTGAGGATGTGAAAGAGAGTGAGGATGATGTGGGTTCAGTTAGGAAGGTTGTGATGCACCCGCTCACTCACTAGGTAATCGATTCAGGATGCACGAGTCACATGACTCCGCGGGCAGATTTACTTGATGAGGTGAAACCCCCCGGGAAGATCAAGTTTGTGGCTACCGCTTCAGGTGCTTTGCTCCCCATAATTGGTGTTGGGAATGCCAAGGTGATGGGAGCCAATAGGGGACTAGTGGGGCTTGGGAATGTCCTGCTAGTTGAACGCTTGTCTGCTAACCTCCTCTCTGTGCCCCGACTGCAGAAAACCAGGGCAAAGGTTACGTTCGGCCCAACCAGCTGCCGTGCAAAGCTTGGGAAGTTGCTGCTGTGGGATTTGGACGAGAAGAGCAGCTGCATCAAGGACCTGTGGCAGCTGCCCATCATCCCTTGGAATGGGAAACCACCAGCAACGGCAAAGGCAGCGGCAGCGGCTAAAGCAACTGCAGGAGGAGAGGAGACTGCACCAACTGCTGGGGCCCTGGATGCAGTCAAGAAGGTACAGCAGCCTGAGCAGCCTCATGGTGAGGTGCTTGCTGGTGTGGATGCAACAGCTGCATGGGCAAAGGCTTCATCTGGGAGTGGTGAGGCCGATTGGGAGACGTGGCACGAGAGGTTGTGCCACATCAACATTCCGATGCTGCAGAAGTTGGTGAAGGATGGAAGTCTAAAGGGATTGGAGGTGAAGGGGGCAGCAAAGGAGATTGGGAGCTGCCCTACATGCCTTGAGACCAAATTCACGAAATTTCCCTTCAGAAGCAGCACGGGACCAGCCAGGCCCCCCTTGCGACTTGTGCACATGGATGTGGTGGGCCCCACGAGGGCCCTTTCTCTCTCGGGCAGCCGCTATTTCTTGACCATTGTGGACGACCACACACGTGCGGTGTGGGTGTACCCTCTGAAGACTAAGGGGGAGGTGGCAGCGGCTGTTCTTAAGGAGTGGATGCCGAGGGCTCAAAGGGAGAGTGGACAACAATGGGGGAGAGTTCATCGGCGCTGATTTTGAGAAAGAGCTGAAGCAAAAGGGGATCCAGCATCAGCACATAATGCCCTACAACCCGCAACAGAACGGCGTGGCTGAGCGGTTCAACCGGACCCTGCAGGAAGGTGCTCGCACTCTCCTTGGGCGTGCAGGGCTGCCGGATCCGTTTTGGGTGACTGCACTGAGGCAGGTCGTCGTTGTGAAGAACAGGGTGCTGGCGCCTGTAGGGGACAAGCAGTGGGTCCCCTACACCAAGTGGTATGGGAGTGCACCAGCAGTCAACATGCTGAGAGCCTATGGCTGCATGGTGGTGTTTCATGTGCCGAAGGAGAAGAGGGGAAAGCTGGAAGCTTCTGGAAGATGGGGTGTGCACTTGGGGCTTGCTAAGGATCACAAGGGCTGGTTGATATGGGACTTGACCAGCCAGCAGCTGACTGTGTCGAGGGATGTGAAGTTCCTTGAGTCCTTGTACTACAAGGAGTGGAAGCAGTAGCAGCAGAAGCTTCCTACTACACCGCTGATCATTGAGGCCGATGAGGTGCAGCGGCCTTCGAGGCAGGTGGAGGTTTCTGTCTCTGAGAAGGAGATCTCTGGAGTGACTGAGGATGGGGGAGAACCTGAGGTGGAGCAGCAGCAGCAATAGCAGCAGCAGCAGCAGCAGCAGCAGCAGCAGCAAGGTGCTCCACAAGGTGCCGCACGTTCGGCTGACCGTCCTAGGAGGGATGTGCGCCCTCCTAACCGGCTTACCTATCCGAGCTTTGGGAAGCCAAGTGTGGTGCCAGCTGGGAGTGTGACTGAGAAGTGTGATGAGGATGAGATAGCCTACTGCTGTGGGGCTACATTCAGATGCTTTGGGGTCAGCCAGTGAGACAGCGATAGGTGCAGGGAGGGGAGTGACTGTGGTACTGTCGCGAAAGAAACAGCGAGAAGCACCAGAGTCAAGTGTAAAGGTGTGCAAGGCCTGAGCCGACGCAGTACCAGGGAGAGCAGACTCACTAGCACCTAGGGCTGCAGTGTCTATTCCTGGGTCAAGAGGCACACACAAGTAGCAGTCACCCTCAGCACTAACAGTCAATGCATACATGGCAGCAAGAATCGCATCATAGTCAAGATAAAAAATAGGAACATTACACTTAAGCAGGTCTGCCCAGTAGGGAAGCTCAGTAGCATCAGGAAACTAGGCATGCCAAGCTTCATCAAGCCTAGAGAAGCAGCGGTACTCAGTGTGAAATTGTTGCACGTCTGACCAGCACGTTCTCCAGTGCGAATGCGGTAAGGGCAGCGACCACTACCCCCAAACGCCCCACGCAGAGCGTACCACTCACGAAGCGTGCGGGGCTCGGGCTGACGCTGCTGCTACTGGCGCTGGCCAATACCAGCATCTCCCCGCTGACCAGCTCCACCACGGCCGCCACCACCGCTGCCACCACCGCTGGTACCACTGCTCCCACCGCGATCAGCACCGCCGCTGTCGCCGCCATTGCTACCGCTCCCACCCCTGCCTCCTCCACCACCACCACGCGCACCGCTGCTGCCACTGCTGCCACCGACCCCTCCACCCCCGCCACCACCCCCACCACCACCACCCCCATCGCCGCCGCCTCCACCACCACCTCCTCCGCTGCCGCCGCTGCTACCCTTGCCTCCCTTGCCCTTGCCGCTGCGGCGCTTCCTAGCAGAAGTAGAAGCGGCACCGACCTCCTCAGCACCAAGGAAGTCAACAGCAGCAGCAGAAGCGTGAGAGGGGGCAAGGGGGGAGGGGGCACATCCCTCAAATAGGGAAGTGCGGGGAGTGCCACGAGCAGCACCGTCAGCTAGGATGTCGGACTCAGCTGCAAGCAGATGCTTCTCGAGGTCGTCGACTGTGAGGTCGGTGGGTGGGAGGGCTAGAAAGTGGTCCCTGACTACACGAAGAGAGTCCGGGAGTCGGGTGACGATGAAATAGAGTGTGATGTACATTCACTATCGAGAAAGTTGGGTACAAGTAACAAACCCTATACCCCACATTGGCTACCCCACTACAGCCTACATATATGTAACATATATATATAGTTTGACAGCCTACTGTTGGGTCTTCACGATATCCAACCGCACCTCCTTGTCCAGGAGCCTCCTCAACCAGTGCTACTTGGGCGTGATGTGCTTTGTCAGCCCATAAAGACAAGCATTCTTGACAAGCTTCTCTGCTGACTCATTGTCATAGAAGATACCGTAACTGTCGGGTCCTTCTGTCCAAACCTGATCTCCTCCAACAGACGCCTTAACCACACCACCTCCTTCGCCCCATGATATAGAGCCATGTATTCCATCTTACATGAAGACAATCCCACCTAATTCTGCTTCTTGTTGCGCCAACTCATAGTACCTCCTCCAAACAAGCACACATATCCTCCAATGCTGGTGCTATCCCCCTCCACTGGGTTGAAGCTAGTGTCAATGTAGCACGTCAAGATCTCTCCCTTGCTCAAATCAGCTGCACCCCTTTACAGCCTCTGTCTCACAGCACTATACTCCAAGCCCACAGATGTTGTAGCACTCACATAGCAGACCAACCTCTTGGCCGCTTCCAGCTGCTCATGACTGGGGCGTGAAACCACACTGGCAAGCCTGGATGTAGCAAAGGCAATGTCACGCCGCGTGTGGTTTGCCGTATTGTTGAGTGCCCCAAAACATGGAATGAAAAAGCTTCCTGTCACTCTCGCCCACCACCTCCTCACAAGAGTAGGGCTCCACAGTGAACCCTGAAGGCAGTGGGGTTGCCAGCTGTCCTTCATCCTGCAGCCCATACTTCTCAAGCAGCCCGTTACAGTACTTCCTTTGGTGCAACCTCAAGGTCCCTAGTCAATGTCCCTCTATACATGCATGCCCAGGTCATATTTCTCAACTTGGAACACTTGAACTGGATCTCCCAGCATTTCTTCCCCACGATCAATCATTGAAGACGACGGAGAGAAGACAGGCATGTCGTCCACATACACCAAGAGCACGAGGAACTGCTCCTACTCTTGTAGCAGGAACAGGTTGTGATCGCACTCGCTCTTTTTGGATCCCCCAGTCTGCAGTATCTCCTCCAATTTGTGATACCAAGCATGAGGAGCCTGCTTCAGGCTATGGATGGTCTTTTTCAGCCTGCACACCCTACCGCTTCCATCATCCAATCCCTCAAGCTCCTTTAGAATGATTCCATTGAAGAGGCGGTTGTAATGTGCATTTGTTTGATCCGCCGTTTGCGGTTTGCAGCCGTTGACAGCACCACCCCTCAGTGTTGTCTCTTTTTCCACAAGAGCAAACAATATATCAAAGTCTTTCCCGTTGGTTGTTAAAAAAATATTTGCCACAAGTATTGACTTGTAGCGGGTCCTTGACCTACGAGTCAGAAAGGTTACAGTAGAGAAAGTTTTTTAAATTGCCTTTTACTTATACGATTTGGCCATCAGGTCCATACTTATGCCTGAATATAATATTTTGAAGAGATTGCCTTCTTCTAAAGAAGCAGCTCACATAACTCCCAAGTCTCATTCTCTAATAGTGGGTCGTACTCATCCACACTCAGCTTCCACTTTTCGCATCGGGCCTGCTCAACACTTCAACAACGTTTTGGGCTCCGGGACGGCTATTAAGTAGCGGTATACTATCTCATGCTCATCACGCGGCTCAGCCACACGGCACGTACCACCTTTCTCATGCCTCGACCCGGATAGGTCAGCGTGGCAGGAGGGCGCACATCCCTCCTAGGACGCTCAGGCGGGTGTGGGGCACGTGGTGGAGCACCTTGCTGCTACTTCTGTTGCTGCTCCAATTTAGGTTCTCCCATATCCTCAACACCCCAGATGTGAGGATTGAGGATCGAGCTCAGAAAAGAAAGTTTGAATTGAATCATTCACCCGGGTAAAACACGAGGCTATATATAGTCTCGACACAAGGCAGGTAACCCAGGTGTTACGCGAATGTTCCGAGGGTCGCGAAGCATCCCGAACAGAACCTTCCCGAACTCGGTAGAAAGCAATTCGGTGGCAACCGAAAAGGCTTGAGTTCGGTACACGTAACCTGGTTTGGTGCTATAATTATAATAGAATATTGGAATGCACCTAACCTAGGAAATCAAGCATATCTGTGCATGATAAAATGAACCGTTTCTAGTAATAGCTTAATATAGTCAAGGAAAGCTAGCAAAGCTAGCATAAGCCGTCGTACTCTCACACGTCCCCCCCTCAAAGCTGGGTGGCGTGAGATACACCCTGCTTGACAAGATAGTCCTTGAGAGCACGGCGTGCGTTGCCCATATTAGCTTCTGGTACCCAACTGTCCTTAGTGGGGTCGAATCCCTTCCAGCATATCAGGAACTCGAGGGTCTTGCCGCCGCGGCGCCGATGAGTGAGAACGCGCTCGATCTCATACTCTGGTTCATCCTGCACAAGTACAGGTGGTGGTGGCGGTAGCTGCCGTCCCTGGAACTGTTGGTTGGGGTCCTTGAAGGGTTTCAGTAGCTGGACATGGAAAGCGTTGTGAAGCTTCCACGTATCTGGTAAGCGCAAGCGGAATGTTACTGGTGTCACCTGTGCCTCCACGAGAAAAGGACCACAGAAGCGAGGCCGGAGTTTGGATGATAGATGAGACAAGTTCAAATTGCGCGTTTCGAGAAGCACCTGATCTTCGACTGCTACTGAGTGATCTCGTCGCTGTCGATCGGCATACTGCTTCTGGGAGTTCTGCATCGTGGTGAGACGTCGCCGAGTCTTCTCCCATAGCTGCTGCATGGTGGTGACGAAGTCGTGTGCGGCTTGGACATGTGCCGGTGTGGTTGGCTGCTGTGGTGTGAGTGGTTCCCGTCCGTAACACAGGAAGAAAGAAGTTTTCCATATGGCCGCATGCGAGGCGTTGTTGTAAGCGAACTCTAGGGTCGGTAGCTGTCTATCCTAGTGGCTGATGACGTCTTTGCAAGTTGTGTGCAGTAACTATTCAACTACCTGATTGAGTTGCTCTTTCTGTCCATCAGTCTGGGGTTGGTATGCTGAAAACATCGCAAGCTTAGTCCACATCAGTCCCATGAGCTCCTTCCAGAACTTACGCGAGGTCTCTGTCTAAGATGAGTGTAGCAAGGATGTCGTGGATGGTGATGATGCGGTCGAAGAAGAGGCGAGCAGTTGCTTCAGCTGTAGCTGTGGCGTTGGTCGGTATGAAGTGACCCATTTTGGAGAACTTATCGATCACTACGAGGATGGCCTCATGCTCTCGTGAGGTCGAAGGAAGTCGTGTGATGAAACGACATGCCATGGCTGCTCCAGTACAGGTAGAGGCTGAAGTTCCCTTGCTTTTTTCTGCTTGCTACTCTTCATCTGCTGGCACGTGTCGCATGAGGTGACGAACTGCTGCACGTCTGCTGCCATCCGGGGCCAGTAGTAATACTTCGCTATTCCCGCTAACGTTTTGTTGCTCCCGAAATGTCCCGCATATGGTACGTCGTGAAACTCCTCCAGTAGGATCTGCCGTAGCGGGGCATAGTTCGGTACCCAAATCTTTCCTGTGCCCTTCCTCATAGCTAAGTCTTTCTCCCACTGTAACAACTTCTGTTTCTGTGCTGTAGCGATCTCTGCGTCCACGGAGTACCCATGTTGGAATAGACCCTTGAGCAGAGGGTTCATCCCGTCGAGTTGGATGCCTGCTACATGACCGGGGCGGCTCAACGCGTCTGCCTTGTTGTGTAGCCCGGGTTTGTAGACGATGTCGTAGTGGAAGTGGGTCTCCAAGAAGTCCACCCACCGCACCTGTCGTCGTGAGAGCGTTGGCTCCGAATTCAGGTACTTGAGGTTACAGTGGCCAGTGTAATCTGTACTCTAGACTCCTTCTAGGTAACACCTCCACGCCTTGAAGGCTACGACTATAGCTAAGGCTTCCTTGTTGTGAATGAGGTTGTTCAGTTATGCTCCGTGTAGCTTTTTACTGAACTAGGCGATAGGCTGTAAACCGTGTCCGTGATCCTGCATCAGTACTGCTCTGACTGTCTAGTCACTAGCGTCTACTTTCACTACGTAGTCCTTGTCGGGGTCCGGAAGGATGAGTATCGGCACTGTGGTCAGTGCCGTCTGTAGCTGTTCCATGACTTGCTAATGAGCAGTATCTCATTTGAAGCGTGTATCATTTTTCAGTAGGTCAGTCAGTGGCGCTGCTATCTTAGCGTACTGCGGCACAAACCTGTTGTAGTAGTTGGCGAAGCCTAGGAACTGCTGCAACTCCTTCACGTTCTCTGGTAATTTCTACTTCTTAACGGCTTCGATTTTCCGCGGGTCCACGTGTACGCCCTCCGCACTCACCATGTGCCCGAGAAACTGCACCTTCTTTAGGGCTAAGGGTTTAGAGGGATGATATCAACTCCTCTAAGCCTTTGCAGCTGTGGCAATGGGGAGCCTTAACACGGTGTTGCGGGGAGATGATATCAACTCCACGGAACGCACGACCCCTTTTCTAGCTGCGAAGTACTTTGCCCAACTTCTCAGGTACCTGAATAATTTCTAAAGGCTTTTTCTTGGCCTCTAATTCTCCCCTGAATTTTTCAAAGGCTTGAAAACCACGAGAAGTATCTTTATAGGATAACTTTAACGAATTCTTACTTTCGTGGGTATTAGGCTAGAGTTTCCCGGTCGGTGCAGAGTCTTTTTTCGCGGAGTCTCCTTTTGCCTCGGCAATTTCTCCTGTGCCGGCTGGTCGTGACGTTTTAAATTCGCGCCATCATTTTCTCCTTTTTTCGCCTGCTCCGAAAGTCGCCAAGTCGTCGCCCTTTTTCGCTTTCCGGATCTTTACGCGATCGCCAGGTCGATCCGCGGCTACTGGCGATTCCTGATTTTTTACTTCGAGGGTGCTCGTGCTTTCTTCATTTTGCAGCACGACAGGATTTGATGTCTGTCCCGCTGCGCCGCAAAATTCGCATTTTGTCGGCTGCTGCTTCGCGGCGAATCTGTCGATATCCATCGGTTCGGCGAACGTGAGGGGTGCCGATCGCTCCGTGTGAAGTATACGGTTCGGCCCGTAGCGTCGTGTTTCGGGTTGACCTCGGTCGTACCATTTGGCTGCATGTACGATGTCGCGGTAGCTTCTGTAGTTCGCTGCGATGACTTGCCGACGAATCTCCATTTTAAACCCCTCAGTGTATGCTTGGATTTTTTCGCCTTCGGTCAGGTCGGTGATGCGGTTAACAAGTTGCTCCATCTGCTACGTGTACAGTGCTACGCTCCCGAGTTGCTTGTGTCGGTGAATCTGCTACCGCGCCATGTACACCGAATTTATCGGCTTGAATTGTTCGATGAGGTCTGCCCGAAACTTCGTCCACGTTTTCTCCTTGCAGGCTACGTCGCTGTAGTAAATCCACTCGAGTGCTGGTCCTCACAACATTGTCACTTCGAGCTGAATTCGAGCTGCATCGTGTGTCTGGGTCGAACAGCTAATGGCCTCAAAAAACATTTCGAGGGTCTCCACGAATCGTCGAACCTCCGATCCCTTCTCGCTTGGATCGAACGCTTCGGGGAGCCTCGGGCGAGCTGCTTCGAGGTTCGGCGAAGGTGATGCCATCGGTCTGTGAAATGTCGGTGTCGCCGCTGCTGCTGCTGTTGTGGCTACTGCGTTCGCTGCTGCATTTACTGTTGCGGTTGCGGCTACCGATTGGTTTGTCAGGAGGGCCTCAATTCGCCGGTTCGCCGCCTGCGTCTGCTCCACGTCGGTGCGAATGCTGGCGATGGCGTGTGTAATCGCGTAGTTGCCGCCTTGTCCCTCCATTCCTGACATTGCGGGTTTTGAAATCGAGGGGGGAGTGAAGAGCACGGAACCGGTTTTACATACTGGAAATCGGTGTTTAACTGTCGTCGGCCCCGCGGTTTTTGGAAACTCGGCTTTAGTGGTCGAAAAAACTTCACGTGTAAACATGCTCTATTTATTAAGTGTGAGGATCGAGGATCGAGCTCGGAACAGAGAGTTTCAATTGAATGATTCACCCGGGTACAACGCGAGACAATATATAGTCTCGACACAAGGCAGGTAACCCAGGTGTTACGCAAGTGTTTGTGTAGCGGGTGAGTGTGCCCATAACCCCCCAGGCCAACGTGCCTGTAACCCTTCCCTAGGATCAATCGGGGATCATCAGTGGACCTTTGACACCACCTCGCATTGGGATGCCCGAGGTGCACACACCGGGATTCGAACCCGAGACCTTCGCTCTGATACCATGTCAGAATCCTAGCCACTAACCACTAGGATAAAAGGGCTTGTTTGTGTAGCGGATGAGTGCGCCCATAACCCCCCAGGCCAATGTGCCTGTAACCCTTCCCTATAATCAATCGGGGATCATCAGTGGACCTCTGACACATAATACCCGGATGGATATATATGACATATTTTAGTGTAAAAGTTTATATATATTTTTTTAATTTGATGACTTGGGAGTTTCTATGGCCATTTCAACATCACAGGTTGAGGCGCGAATGTAAGTTTCGGAAGTAACTTCATCACCCCATCGAAAATGCCATATGGCACCTTTCTGTCCTCTTGCAGCGGAAGATTCATCAGCGTGGCGAAAGCGAAATAGTGGGAGGTGTTTGCAATCCTACGGTTTGCACTCGGCTTGTTGTCCGTGTGCGTGCATGCGTGTGTGCATGGAATGGAATGAGGGCGTGATATAATATATATATTTCATGCTTATAATAGTGTGTGTATGATGGGTCATGATGTCGAGTGTGTGTGTCGAGTCAATAGCGAGTCATCGCTAGCCGCGTGTCAATGCGGTCATTTGTGTCTCGCGCGCGGTTTCTATTTTGTCGTGTGTCCCGTGCGCGGTTTCTATTTTGTCGCTTGTCGAACGTTCGGCGTGTCGCAGGTGTGTGTAGCTGACCCATCAAGAACTCAAGGATGGGTATGTGATGAAGAACCCGAGCCTTGGTTCAAGCTTCAAGTGATTTCGAAGCTCGACAAAAGAGGTACACTTCAAGTCATTGAAGATAGTTACATTACAATGTGTAGTGTAACATTTTAGTTGGTGTAGGCCCTTGTGAAGGGTAGTTTTGAGACCCTTCTTGGTTGGGGACAGTGTGGCACTGTTCCCCATCACTGTACCTTGGCTCTTGGGGTTTGTAGGAGCTGGGAACCATTCCCAACTCTTCCTAACTCTTCCTCGCTAACTTTGTGCTTTCTAAGACTATCTTGCTGCCATAGTGCCGTTCGTTCAAACCGCCGCTGTATCGTCAATTCTTAATGAAATCATGCGACCTAAATTGCTTATTGTAGGCGACGTTAAGACGCTCCAGATCCAAGTTGAATGAGGTCGTTTGGAGCTGTGACCAGATCGCTATGAACGTTTGAAGCTGCTGTACAGAAATCCGACTGTGCACTCTATCCTTCGTTCTAGGCACATTGTAGCCTACTGTGACTATAACAAGAGGGGGGAAATCCTGGCAGATTTCCAGAGAGAGAGAGAGAGAGAGAGAGAGAGAGAGAGAGAGAGAGAGAGAGAGAGAGAGAGAGAGAGAGAGAGAGAGAGAGAGAGAGAGAGAGAGAGAGAGAGAGAGAGAAAAAATGCAGGCACGAGGGAGAGATTCTCGCTGTATTCTCTGTCATTGGTCCATTGGAGATCCCCGATTGATCATAGGGAAGGGTTACAGGCACGTTGGTCTGGGAGGCTATTGGCGTGGAAATAGGCCAGAAATAGTGCCATGTACTCGGACTCCACCGAGCTCAAAGCTTGGTCAACCTGCTTCTTGCTCTCCCAAGCAGTTGGACCTCCACCAACACAGCAAATGAACCCTCCAACACTTGTCATGTCCTCTGGTTCAGAAGCATAGGAGGCATCCGAGAATGCGGTGAGGAACAAACGCCCGACTTCCACACCATCCGCGCCCTTTTGGCGCCTTTGTGCCGCTGCCGAATATTGCAGCCCAACGGTCGGTGTTTGGCCAAGGTACTTGGCCACCCTCATTCCAGCTGCTACCTGCTTCTCATTAGGGCATTGAAATACCCTTGCCAGCTGCCCGGTAGCAAACGCGACATCCGGTCGAGTGTTGACCGCCGCATACATGAGGCTGCCCACCAATGAGTGAAAACGGCGCCTCTCCTCTTCACCCACGCTCTCCTCCTCTGGTCCCTTCACACACTTGAACCCAGAGGGAAAGGGTGTAGCCACATGGCCTTCATTCTGCCCAAAGTTGGCAGCCAATGCCTCCAGGTACTTGCGTTGGTGCACCCGCATGCACCGCTTCTCCACGTCTCGTTCGATGTGGAGCCCAAGGTAGAAGTTCACGTCCCCAAGGGACTTGCACTTGAACTTGTCTTGCAGCTTCAGCATCACCTCCTTCACAAGGTCAGAGGAGGGTGAGAAGATGAGGATGTCATCCACATAAACCACCATGAAGCTCCTCTGCTCCCCCTCGCCAAGCATGAACAAGGAGTGATCGGCCGTTGAGGGAGTGAAGCCGATCTCCTCCAACACTTCGCGCAGCTTCAGGTACCACTGCCTAGGGGCCTGCTTCAGCCCATAGAGGGCCTTCTTCAGCTTCCACACTCTGCCGCTGCCATCGTCAAACCCCTCTGGCTGCGCCATGAAAATCTCCTCCTCGAGGATTCCGTTGAGGAACGCCGTTACGATGTCCAGCTGCTTCACCACCCAACCTTTGATCGCGGCTCCCGCGAGTAGGGTTCGCAGCGTCGTCGGCTTCACCATAGGAGCAAACAGCTCCTTGTAGTCCACATTCTCCTTCTGCTGGTACCCCTTGGCCACCAGCCTAGACTTGTAGCGCTCGATCTTTCCGTCGGCGTCGGACTTGATCTTGAAGTCCCACTTGGACGTAATCGCCGTACGCCCCTCCGGTAGCTCCACCAACTAAAATGTGTCGTTCTCCTCGATGCTCTTCAGCTCACTCTCCATTGCCTTCTTCCACTCCTCAGCATCACTACTCTCCAAGGCCTCCTTGAGAGTTGCTGGTTCTCCCGGCATCTCCACCGGAGAGAAGAACGCGAAGGCACACTCCTCGTAGTCACTCTCCTCGTCGTCTCCGACCATCATTGCCGCTCCAGCTAGGTCATCATAGGTCAGCCTATTGGGGGCTTGAACCTTCCTCTTGACCCTTCCTTCCTCCTCAGCTGCAGGGACTTGAAGGCCTTGGCGTTGCTGCGGTGTGACTCGGTTCCGTGGAGCGCTCGTAGTGCGGGAAGGAAGTGTCGGTGCACGCTCGCTCACTTGCTGCACCTCCTCCTCTTCTTCCTCTGCATCCTTGGCCCCCTCTCCCCCATTCACAGGGGAGGATTGCCTTGTGGTGGTGCTGCCGCTGCTCAGCTCCAAAGGCAGCTCCACATGCTCCAACCCATAACTCTTCACCTCTCCAAACCGCACGCCTATCTTCGCCTCATTCTCCGCCTTCCAATCCTTGTACATGAAGTTCTCCATGAACTTGCAGTCCCTGCTCACCATGAACTTCTTGGTGAATGGGTCCCAAAGAAGCCACCCCTTGCTGTTTTGAGCCATGCCCAAGTGCACGGCCCACACCGCCTTGGCACCAAGCTTGTTGTGCCGAAGATGCTTAGGCACGAGCGCCATGCACATGCACCCGAACACCCGAAGCTTCCTTCCAAGCCACTCCACATAGGGCACCCATTTGTCTGCTCCCACATGAGTCAAAACTCTGTTCTTGGCCACACACGCGCTCCGCACCGCATCAGGCCAGAAATAGTCGGGTAGCCCGGCTTCAATGAGCAACCCGCGTGCCGCCTCCGTGATCGTCCGGTTCGCTCGCTCGGCGATGCCGTTCATTGCAGGGGAGTATGGCATGGTGAGGGAGTGCCGAATACCATTCTTCTTCAGCCACAACCCAAACTCCTTGCTCAGGAACTCTCCCCCTCGATCGGTGCGGATCGACTTCACTAGTCGGTCTTGTTGCCGCTCCACCATCGGGAACCAATCCGTCTTCAACGTTTCAGTCACGTAGCTCTTCTTGGCCAGCACGTACACCCAGGTCATGCGGGTGTAGACATCCACTATGGTGAGGAAATACTCAGCTCCAGCAGCTCCAAGCTTCAGGGGGGCCACCACGTCCATCACCACCTCATCAAGCGGTGCCTTTGCCGTTGCCTCCGAACTAGGGAACGGAAACCGGGTGAACTTGGCTTGCATGCACGTCGGGCAGCCAAGCACCTCATCGGGCTCCCCCTTCACACGTATGCCAGCAACCATCTGGTTCTTCACTAGCTGCTGCAAGATGGGCAGGGCCACATGCCCCATGCGCCGATGCAAAGTCAACCAATCACACTCCCCCGTAGCCGAAGTCGGATTGGAGAATGTCGCGCTCGCAATAGCGCCCCACATACTTTCCCCGTACTCCTCCTTCGCTGCTGCCCAGGGGTTCTCCTCACCCTTGTGCTGCTCCTTGGCTGCTGCACCACTCTCCTTATGGTCACACAGCTTGCTGGTCACTCCAGGTTTGCCCTTCGTGGGCTCATTCTCCTTTGCGCGACCGTTCGCGCCATCGCCGCTACTAACCACTTCACCCTTGGCGCTGATGCTTGCTGCCACTTGCCTCTCCTTAGGCATGGGGACCACAGGGATCTGCCACATCTCGTTGTAGACATCCCTGTCCTCATGAAGGTCCCAAAGAATCCGGTCGCCAATCCTTGCGGTGTAGGTCTTGGCTCCCTTCGAGTTCGTGTCCATGCCGGCCTTTGCCAATCACCGCACGGAAATAAGGTTAGCAGCAAGGCTGGGCACCCAAAGCACGTTCTTGAGGCCCACCATCTTTCCATCAGCACCCTTGAACATAGCGTTGCCCATGCCTTTCACCTCCGCTCGCTGCCCCAAAGCCGATGTGACGTGCTTCACCGGTGACGGCTCGAGTTCGGTGAGCAAGTCGGGGCGAGGTGTCATGCTATAGGTAGCGCCACTGTCGATCACCCAAAAGTCCAGGGGGTGTAGGGTCACCTTTCCCACAGCTGCTGGCTCCTCAAGGTCTTCATCCTTCTCTGGACCAGCTGGTACTTGCGTCGACACGAAGTAGAATAGACCCGGGTACCGATCGTCCTTCGAGTCCTTGTTATCTTCGTTCTTCATATTCGCGGCTCCACCTCCGCGACCGCCACGGCCTCCACGGCCTCTGCCTCTCCCTCCTCCTGCTCCTCCACCCTCTTGGCCTTGGGCAGGGGTCCATCCTTTAGGGAGTTTGAAGGAATCGCGCCACATATGTCCTCTCTTGCCGCAATTGTGACATTCGCCGTCAAATCGGCCGCGACCGCGCCCGTAGCTCTTGTCGTCGCTGCCGTATCCGCCACTCCCGCGGCCTCCACCGAAGTTGCTGCCTCCAAACCTTCCTCCACCTCGTCCTCTGCCTCTTCCTTGGCCATAACCACGGCCAACACTCGCTGCCTCAGCGCCATCTGTGTCAGCAAGAGTTGTGTTTGGCCCCGTCCTCGCTTGGGCGGAGCCGACTTCGTGGTCGGTTGTGCGGGGGGATGCAGCCGACCTGCAGCAGTGGGCACGGGGGCCACTGCAAGGGCGCGGAGCCTGGGGGCGTCTGGTTGGAGGGCGCTGAGCAGGTGGACGCCGACTTGGGCGTCTGCTCGGCGTCCTGGGTGCCTGGACGCCGTGCTAGGCGTCTGCTCGGCGTCCTGGGAGGTGGGACGCCGACCTGGGCGTCTGCTCGGCGTCCTGGGCGCCTGGATGCTGTTTTGGGCGTCTACCCGGCGTCCTGGGAGGCTGGACGCCGACCTGATGGTCTGCTCGGCGTCCCGGGTGCCTGGACGCCGACCAGGGCGCCTAGACAGCGTCCTGGGCGAGTGGACGCCGACCAGGACGCCAGGACGCCGACCTGGGGACGCCGGGCTTGGCGTAGCCGGCGTCCGACTGGGCTGGACGACCAGGCGGGGTTGCCCGGTCGACCGGGATACCCGGGCGACATGTGCGAAGGTCGCCGGGGTAGTTTATGCGAGGACGACCTCGGGGGTGGTATCCTGAGGTCGACGTGGCTGATGGGCGCCGTCACGAGCGGGAATGTCTTCGCTGGGCACGTGACGGGACATTGGGCGCCAACCAGCTGCGCACACCTGCGAAGCAGGTGCACCGTTGTCCTGCGGGTGCAACGCTATGCAGCCGACTTGCTGCAGCGTTGGCACACTGTGGACATGCAACGTTGGTGCGCCGCATCTCTGCCGCGCTGGAGCGGTGCGAGCATTGCTGCGCTGGATCGCGGTCGACCATGCTGCGCTGGAGGTCGACCAGCAGCTGTGCTAGCTCTGATGTAGCCTTGCATGCCAATGTTGTTGCTATCATTCTGAACCTTTGTTGTGATGTTTTCCTAGTGGAACTCTTGCCAATTCTCCCCGTGAACGTGCCTTCCCCGTAGTAAAGCTCCCGTTGCTAGAGTTATCTCCGCAATCCGCACTCGCCAACTCACGGCGGTGGAAGTCCTCTTGGAGAATCGCGCGCTTCACGTCTTCAAGCGAGAGACGGGGCAGATCACGGTTCAAGTTGATGATGAGCGAGGACCACGATTCGGGGAGTAGGGCCAGCAACTTGGTCTTCTTTTGGAGCTCACTGTAGTTCAAATCAGCTCCCTCAAGCCGCGTCAACAAGTCAAAGAATTTCTGCACCCCGTCTTCCACGGGTTCATCTTCCTCAATTCGTAGCGTCGCCATTTGCCGTTCCAACACCACAGCTACCGCCGCTGTTGCAGGAGCGTGTACACCCTTGAGAGCAGCCCATGCCTTTGGTCCCTTCTCTGGTTCACGCTGGAAAGGCTTGATGTGACGGATTTGAGTGCTCCCCAACGCTTGCCCAAGTAGGAGATAGCCTTGTGCGCTCTTCCGCACCCACGAGCTCTTCTCCGGGTCGTTCTCGGGACGCTTCTCCGTTCCTTCCATCACCTCCAGCAGGTCATAGTGGTCAAACACGTTCTCCATTCTGAAGGACCACTCTGCAAAGTTTTTGCCATTGAACTTGTCGAGCCCGAACACTCTTGGTTCGTCCTTAGAAGGTCCAAGAGTCGGTTGCACGGGCGCCACGGCTGAATCACGGGCTTGGCCTTGTGCTTGGGCTTCTCCATTGCCTCCAGCACCTCTGCCACCCCTCTCTTCAGGTCCAGCCATCGTCGTAGCTGCTCCAAGGCGCTCTGATACCACTTGTTATAGTCACAATAGGCTTCAATGTGCCTAGAACGAAAGATAGAGTGCGCAGTCAGATTTCTGCACAGCGGATTTAAACGTTCATAGCGATCTGGTCACAGCTCCAATTGACCTCATTCAACTTGGATCTGGAGCGTCTTAACGTCGCCTACAATAGGCAATTTAGATCGCACGATTTCATCAAGAATTGACGACACAGCGTCAGATTGAACGAACGGCACTATGACAGCAACATAGTCTTAGAACACAATTAGGAAGAGCTAGGAAGAGTTACGAGTTGGGAAGGACTCCCAGCTCCTACAAACCCCAAGAGCCGAGGTACAGTGATGGGGAACAGTGCCACACTATCCCCAACCAAGAAGGGTCTCGAAACTACCCTTCACAAGGGCCTACACCAACTGGAATGTTACACTACACTTTGTAATGTAACTATCTTCAATATCTTGAGGTGTACCCCTTTGGCGAGCTTCGAAATCACTTGAAGCTTGAACCAAGGCTCGGGTTCTTCATCACATACCCATCCTTGAGTTCTTGATGGGTCTGCTGCACACACCTGCGACACGCTGAACGTTCGACAAGCGACAAAATAGAAACCGCGCGCGAGACACAAATGACCGCATTGACACGCGGCTAGCGATGACTCGCTATTGACTCGACACACACACTCGACATTATGACCCATCATACACACACTATTATAAGCATGATACATTTATTATATCATGCCCTCATACCATTCCATGCACACATGCATGCACGCACACGGACAACAAGCCGAGTGCAAACCGTGGGGTTGCACCAACAGCGCTTGGCGCCCCGCGCACGCCCTGCCCTGCCCCGCGTCGCGCTGCCCCGCGCACGCCCTGCCCTGCGCCCCAAGGCAGCCCGTCACGTCACGCTCTGCTGCCCCGCGCGTCGCGCCCTGCTGCAGCCCGCGCGTCGCGCCCTACGGCAGCCCGCGCGACGCGCTCTGCTGCCCCACGCGTCGCGCTCTGCTGCAGCCCATGCGTCGTGCCCCACTGCCTCGCGCGTCGCGCCCTTCTTCAGCCAGCACGTCGCGCAGTGCTACCCTGCACAGCGCGCGCCCTACTACCCGCGCCGCCCAGACTGAGCCGTGCCGCCCAGCCCGAGCCGCCCTGCCCAACCTGATCCGCCCTTCTGCTCGTGCTACTGCTGCTGCTGGTGGAGGTGCTGCTAGGACTGGAGGTGCTGCAGCCTAGCCTCACGAGCCGCTCTGTTACTCTTACTACTGTTGCTGCTACTAATGCTACTGCCTTCACTCCGTACTGCCCTAGAGGTCACGCTCCTCCTAGCTTGCCCTCCATGACTTCACTTCGTAGTAGCGGTGGGAGTGGTGACGGCGGTGGTGGCAGCAGTGGGAGTGGTGGCGGCCGTAGTAGCAGTCACTGTGGCGCTGTTTGGTGCGGAGTTTCTGGCGGTGGCCAGATGCAGCTACGGCAGCGTCCGACCCTTACGCCCCGGCAGCTTCTTGAGTGGCTTTACCAGCGGGGGTCGTCTCCGAGTACTGGTCGCTGCCCGTACGTCATTCGCACAGGTCGTCGAGCTGGTCAGACCTGTGGAACGCCTGGCACGCACAGTTTGGCGACGATGCTAAGATCCCCCACTGGCTTGAGCTGCTTAGGTCGGGCGTTGATGTCTTTGCTTTAGACTATGACGCCATCCTTACTGCCATGTATGCTTTGCCTAGTGGTGCTGAGGGTGACTGTTACCTGTGTATGCAGTACGACCCCGGTACAGAGGTTGCTGCTCTAGGTAGTAATGAGGCTGTTGCCTTAGGTGCTAGCTAGTCTGCTCCCTCAGGTACTGCGCCTGTTCAGGCCTTGCACACCTTCATGATGACTCAGGTGCTTCCCGCTGTTTCTTCCGTGACAGTACTGCACTCACACCACTCCCTGCACCTGTTGCAGTCTCTCTGGCTGACCCCTCAGGGGGCCCAGTTCTTGCACGGTCCACCACTGTGCTTCCGTGCCCGGCGGTTCCGTCTGGCTCACTGTGTGGTCTTCACCTCCCCTCGTTCTCGACGAACTTGGTGAGCAATGCAGTCCTCCAGGATCATTGGGTTGACACCTTTACCCCTGGAGGACAGCGTGTGGCGATCTGTATGTGCTCCAGGACTGGCCATCACCTGGCCACGTTCACCCGTCGGCCAGGGTCGAGTCTTCACATAATGACGACTGTGTCTCCTCAGGTAGCTGCTGTCGGTCAGGTGTCTGCATCAGATCTGGTAGCCACCCCTTGTTCGTGTCGCTCCCTGTCACACCAGACTCTTCTCTGGCACCACCGCCTGGGTCACCACTCCGTGGCATGCACCGTCGCCTCCTAGTGTCTGGTCTTCCCAGGTCTCTGCCTCCCCTTCCTGCCTCGCCTGCGCCGCCCTGCCTTCCTTGCGTCGAGGGGCGGCAGCGTGCCGCTCCTCACTCCTCCTCGTTTCCCCCGACAGAGGCTCCCCTGCAGACCCTCCACATGGACGTGTGGGGCCCAGCCCGCGTTCGTGGACAGGGCGGCGAGAAGTACTTTCTGCTGGTTGTCGACGACTACTCGCGTTACACCACGGTCTTCCCCTTGCGCACCAAGGGTGAGGTCCCTGCTGTCCTGATCCCTTGGATCCGAGCAGTTCGTCTCCAGCTCCGCCGGAGGTTCCGGACGGACCTTCCTGTCCTGCGTCTGCACTCTGACAAAGGTGGTGAGTTCTCCTTCTGTCAGGGGGAGGGCATCCTCCAATCGTTCACGCTTCCGGGCTCACCGCAGCAAAATGGGGTTGCTGAGCGCCGCATTGGCTTGGTCATGGAGATCGCTCGTGCCTCCTTGATCCATGCGGTGGCTCCCCATTTTCTGTGGCCGTTTGCGGTTCGGTACGCCGCGCAGCAGCTCAACCTCTGGCCCCGTGTCTCCTTGCCGGACACCTCGCCCACACTGCGTTGGACGGGAGAGGTTGGCGATGCGTCGGTGTTCCGGGTCAAGGGTGCTTGTGCCCTTGTCCGCGATACGTCCGCGGACAAGCTCTCCTCCCGCACCATTCCCTGTGTCTTCCTTGGCTGGCAGTTTTACCACCCCACCTCGCGCCGTGTCTTCCCCTCTCAGGACGTCACCTTTGATGAGTCGGTTCCTTTCTACCATCTCTTCCCCTACCGCATTGCCCCTCTCCCTTCCCCGCCACTTTTTCTCGCTCCAGGTCCCCCTCCGGTAGACCCCCTCTCCCCTTAGGGTCCTGCTCCTTCAGGTGTGTCTCAGGTAGACCCACTCCCCTTGGCTGAGCCTTTGGAGGTCACTTCCGACACCTCTGGCCCAGCTGAGGGGGGTGACGTTGCTGCTGACGACGCGGCACAGCACGCTTGGAGACCCCTCCGGGTTTTCCACCTCGACCGTCTTCACCGCCTCTGCCGCCGGTTCCTGTCGACTCTGGTACTGCTCAGGGTGGTGCTGCTAGGGGTGCTGCGTCTGGGGGTGCTGAGCCTGTGCGTGAGGTGCTGGGGGTTGTAGAGCCTGGTGTGCTGAGCCTACGAGTGCGGAGCCTGAGGGTGCTGAGCTGGAGGGTGCCGGGTCGGGGGGTGCTGAGTCTGCTGGCGTTCCGTCGGGTCGGGGGCCTCTCTCACCACAGCAGCTACGAGAGTGGCTTGCGTGGCGTTCCCGCCTGAGGAGTTGTGGAGGTCCTGCTGCTGGAGGTACTGCTGCTCGAGGTGTTGCGGTTGGAGCTGCTGAAGCTGCTCGTCGTGGAGTCGCTGGGGGTGCTGGTGTTTTGGGTCCTGGAGGTGCTCGTACCGGAGGTACTCGAGCTGCCAAGGTCCGTGGTGCTGGAGGCACTAGAGCTGGAGACTTGAGCGTTGGAGTTCAAGACCTTGGAGCTGGAGGTGCTAGCCCTCGAGGCGCTGGCCCAGGGGGTACTGAGTCTGTTGGTGCTGAGCCTAGTGGTGCTGAGTCTGCTAGAGGTTCTCCTGGTGCCGCGTCGCAGCGGTCACCTCTCTCGCCGCAGCAGCTGCGCGAGTGGCTTGCTTCGCGCACCCGCCTTCGGAGGCGCGCTGCTAGAGCTGGAGATGCTGGTTCTGGGGGTGCTGCTGCTAGAGGTACTTGGGCTGGAGGCCCTCAAGCTGGTGCTGTCGACTCTGGAGTTGGAGACCCTGGAGCTGGAGGTGCTGGTTCTGGAGGGTATTACTGCTGGAGGTACTGGGGCTGGACGCCCGAGAGCTGGTGCTGTTGACCCTAGAGTTGGAGACCCTGGAGCTGGAGGTGCCGGTTCTGGGGGTGCTGCTGCTGGAGGTACTGGGGCTGGAGGCCCTGGAGCTGGTGATGTCGACCCTAGAATTGGAGACCCTGGAGCTGGAGGTGCCGGTTTTGGGGGTGCTGCTGCTGGAGGCACTGGAGCTGGAGGCCCTGGAGCTGGTGCTGTCGACCCTGGAGTTGGGGACCCTGGGGCTGGAGGTGTCGGTTCTGGGGGTGCTGCTGCTGGTGGCGCTGGAGCTAGAGGTGCTGGAGCTGGAGGCGCTAGAGCTGGAGGTTCTGGAGCTGCTGGAGGCGCTGGAGCTGGAGGTTTCGAAGCTGCTGGAGGCGCTGGAGCTGGAGGTTCTGGAGCTGCTGGAGGCGCTGGAGCTACTGGTGCTGGTGGCACTGCATAGCTGCGACCGTTTTTCGCTCCGCCGTCACCGTCGTCTCTGCCACCGCCTGACTCCGTGCTTCGCCAGGTTCTTAGCCTCCCATCTTCTACTGGCCTCCCGTTACAGCCAGGATCACCACTACCTGCTCCTTCTCCTTACACTGAGCAGACAGACTCGCTTACAGAGCGTCGTGAGCTTGCGTCTTGTCCTGCCTCGCTTTTTCGCGCGCGTCGCACTGGTCGTCGTGTTCCTCGTGAGCGTCCGCCTCCTGTTCCTTGTACGCACGCTATGGCACTTCGTCCTTCCTCTGTTCCACAGCGTGTTCCCCTGCCGTCTCCTCCTGCGTCTTCTCTGCCTGACGTTCCGGACCCTGAGTCTGACCTAGTTCGTGCTGCTCACCCTACTATCACGCGTCTCCTAGCCACCGTTATCACTGACCCGTCATTTGAGTCTGCTGCTGCGTCTGCCTTAGTCTCTGAGCTTGTTGACTTTGCTGCTGCCTGTCGTCTCGACTACGCCGCTAGTCTTGTTGCTGAGTCTGAGTCTGTCTGTCCTCCGTCTGTCGGGGGTGAGTGTGCTCTTAGCACGGACGTCCTTGAGGACAGGCAGGAGGACTTTGAGTGTCTTGCAGCCACTGCGCCTCATCTCGTGGCCATGCTGCTTGCCCCTGAGGGAGACCCGGATGCACCAGACATCCCAACCCCGCGCTCTTACGCTGAGGCGATTGCGGGTCCCTACTCCTCTCAATGGCAGACAGCCATGGACGCAGAGATGGCATCCTGGAAGTCCATAGGCACTTACGTCGATGAGGTTCCCCCTCCTGGGGCGAACATCGTCGATGGCATGTGGATTTTCAGGGTGAAGCGGCCGCCGGGTTCTCCGCCTGTCTTCAAGGCTCGTTACGTTGCTAGAGGCTTCAGTCAGCGTGAGGGAGTTGACTTCTTCCAGACCTTCTCTCCCACCCCGAAGATGACCACTCTTCGGGTGCTGCTGCACGTTGCCGCTCAGCGTGACTACGAGCTTTACTCTCTTGACTTCAGCACAGCTTTCTTATAGGGCAGCCTGCACGAGGAGATCTGGCTGCGCCGCCCACCTGGCTTCACTGGGTCGTTTCCTGCAGGTACCCAGTGGAGCCTCTGGCGGCCAGTCTACGGTCTCCGCCAAGCGCCTCGTGAGTGGCACGACACACTAAGGACGACACTTGCGGCTCTTGGGTTTGCTCCTTCGACTGTTGACCCGTCGCTGTTTCTGCGCACCGACACTTCGCTGCTGCCGTTCTACATCCTCGTGTACGTCGACGACTTGGTCTTTGCTACTGCTGACACTGAGGCACTCGCCCTTGTGAAGTTGGAGCTGCAGAAGAGACACACGTGCACAGACCTGGGTGAGCTGCGCAGCTACCTTGGCTTGTGGATCACCCGGGACAGAGCACGGCACACCATCACCCTGACTCAGTCACACATGGTGCAGCAGGTCCTTCAGCACTTCGGCTTCACTTGGTCCTCGCCACAGTCCACTCCTCTAGCTACCGATCACTCGCTCTCAGCTCTGCCTTCGGATGAGTCCGTAGAGCCGAGTGGCCCATATCCAGAGCTTGTGGGCTGCCTCATGTACCTGATGACCTGCACTCGACCTGACCTTGCCTACCCTCTTAGAATCCTGTCTCGCTACGTTGCGCCTGGGAGACACCGGCTACAGCAAGCATTGGGAGGCTGCTAAGAGGGTGTTGCGCTACTTGTGCAGTACATCGGGCATGGGGCTCGTGCTTGGAGGACGGGGTGACATTGTCCTCACTGGACACTCAGACGCGTCTTGGGTTGACGACCTGGCTACGCAGCGGTCGTCACAGGGTTACACATTTAGCCTTGGCTCCGGCTCTATTTCTTGGCGGTCTACCCGCTTGTCTTCTGTTCTCAGCTCTAGTTGTGAGGCTGAGATCTACGCCACAGCCATGGCTGCACAGGAGTTACGCTGACTCACCTACCTGCTGACCGACTTGGGAGAGAGGCCCCATTCTCCTCCAGTGCTGTATGTCGACAACAAGGCCGCCATTGCCTTGTGTCAGGAGTACAGACTGGAGAACAATATTGGAGCACAGACTGGAGCACAGAACAAAGCACATCGCTCTGCGTTACTTCCTGGCTTGAGAGTTGCAGCAGCGTGGTCAGCTTCGTCTTGCTCACGTGGCCACTCGGGGAAAGGCACCAAGGCACCAAGGCACTTCCGTCTGGTGATCATCAGCGCTTCTGTACTATGCTAGGCCTTGTGCCTGTTTCGTCTCACTTGCTCACTTCGTGACTTTGCTTGTACTGTGATTTATATATATACCTGCATGCTTGTTCTTGCTAGGTAGTGATCACTATACTCTTGTTGTTGCATATATACCTGTGCATGTGAACTGGCCTTGTGGCCCTTTGCTTGTGCTCAGTGTGTGTGGTGATGTTGTGATCCACCCTGAGCTTGCTTTGCTTTTCTTGACTGGTCGTGTGACCCTTGTTCTCCCCCACTTTGCCTATGGGGGTATGTCAAACTATCTCTGTGCTAGTTGTGTGTAGGCTATAGTAGGGTAGCCCAAATAGGGTACAACCCAATGTTAGGGTTAGTACTTCTACCCACGATTCATTCAATGCAATCATTCCTGCTTGCTATCTTGACATTTTATGTCCGGATTATTACGGTATGACAACGGGAGTTGTGTGTTGGCCCCGTCCTCACTTGGGCGGAGCCGACTTCGTGGTCGGGTGTAGGGGTGCAGCCGACCTACAGCAGTGGGCGAGCTGGTCGACGAGGAAGTCGACCTGCACGAGTGCCACTGCATGGGCGCCGACTTCAGGATGGCGCCGACTTCAGGGAGGTCGACCTGGGAAGTCGACCTGCGGAGGGCGTCGACTCGATGACGCCAACTCGGGGCAGCCGACATGGGTGATCGGCTGACAGGGTTGCTGGTCGACCTGGTGGTTGGTCGACCAGGCCTGCTGGTCGACTTGGTGGTTGGTCGACCAGGCGTGATGTCGACCTGGTGGTCGACCGAACATGGTGGTCGACGAAGGAGGGGCCAACGTCGACCTCGACAGAGGGATTTAGGATGCCGAGCATCTGGGCGTCAAGTGGCAGGGCGTCAACTTGGTGGCGCCGGCTTCGGGTAGCCGACTTTGGGGTCGGCTGACAATAGTGCTGGTCGACGAGGAGCTGGCCAACCAGGAGTGACGTCGACCTGGAGCTGGTCGACCGAGGGTGTGGTCGACCTGGTGAGGTCGACTGGGAGTGGCAGTCGACCTGGGTGGTCGACGGAAACGTACAGGAGCAGCTGGTCGACGTGGTTGCCCGGTCGACCAAGTTACTTGGGTGACGAGGTTCTGCGAAGACACGCGATGGTCGCCCAGGCGATGTTGGCGTGGACGACTCGGTGGTGGTATCCCGAGGTCGACGTGGCTGATCAGAAGCAGTCGTCAGCACGAAGTTGACTTGGTGTGTGCGCTGTGCAGGTGACGAGGCACTGCACGCCAATCATCTGCGAGCACCTGCGAAGCGGGTGCGCTACTGTTCTGCGGAAGCAACGTTGGCGCGCCGTCAACCTGCGACGTTGGCACGCCGTCGACTTGCAGCATTGGCAAGCCGCGACTCTGCACTGCTGGAGCGCGGTCGACCAAGTCGTGCTGGCAAGTGGTCGACCGTGCTGTGCTGGCAGTAGACTTGCTTGCATGCTAGCTCTGATATAGTCTAGTCTTGCCAACTTCATTGTACCATTGTTGTGAACTTTTGCTAGTGAAACTCTTGCCAACTTTCCCTGTGAACTAGGAAGTAGTGTAAGCACGAGTGAACGCTGAGATCACACGAGCCCCGTGCCTAGCCCGTAGTCTAGCTCCCGTTGTAGTAGTTATCTCCGCACGGTATGCCTCATTAATCGCTGAGTAGCATTGACTGTTGCAATCTGAAATGACATTTATAGGACCGTCAAATGTCACACAGAGTGTAGCAGCGTAAGATGCTTGTGATTGGGCACGGACTTCGTAAAGAGGTAGAGGGGGAGGAACCCCTCTGGGTGTTACCCACACCTGGCTGTTAGTCGTAACCCGCCTTTCCAATTGTTTAGACTCGCTGGTCAACGAGGTTGAGGTATATCCACTCCCAGAGTGAGCTGTGCGAACCCCCTTCTGGGAGGCTGACAGAACACGTCGGCATGGGGGATTGATCCTGGGACCTCACTTATCGGAAGTGACTCAGCCAACTCACTGGGCCACTTCAGGATGGGCACGGACTTCGTGTATAGAGAGGGATTGAATCTCGATCGGAGTAACTGTAATAATGTAATTTATAGGTTTTTGGAGGTTTACAAATGGATGCGTAAGGTCCCGGCCAAGCTTACCGTAATCACCCAGACATACCACTCTAGGGTGTTATAACAACTAGAACAAAAAAAGGGAGGGGGGGTGTACTCATCGGAAAACGCTACATAACACCTGTGTCTTTTTATATGACATTTTTTCGTGTAAGGATTTTGATGCAAAGACAACTTGGGTGTTTTCAGAATTGGCTCAACATCACAGCTAGAAGCGAGAATGTGGGTTTCTTCGAGAACCTTTTTGCCCCCCTTGAAATTGCCAGGAGGCACCTTTTTTGCCACTTGTTAGCGAACTATCTACCAGCGTGGCAGCATCGTAAATGAGGGAGGGGGGTGATTTAAGCATATTCTTTCGAAATTACCATGTAGTTTCATCGATGAAGTTATTTCCGCGATGTTCTGCAGTACTCGCTAACAGCTATAATTAGAAACTTTGTAAGAAATGGGGGTGTTATAGAAAATCACCCCAAAAGGGGGGTATAGTAGAAACGAGGTCCGCTATAGCACCCACCCCGCACAAGCCACCCGGGGGGTCTTCAATTTCGGCGGGTGGTATGTCCGGGTGATTACGGTATTCTTCAAGGGGGTATGATCCCCTTGAGCTAATATAGTCGTGCTGTTTGATAGGCGTTTGAACGAGTTTATTGTGCATTGCATTTTAAAAATCTATTGTTGTAATTGTCTTTGATGTCTGCTTTTATCGTTCGGCATTCGTCCTCGTTTGAAGCTTATCTGCTTCAGGAATTTGTTAGTGTAAGAATGTTTGTGCAACTTTTTCATACCGTAACGGCGACTACCTTCAACAGCAGGTTTCTATCTTGCGCCTTAATCTATTATATGGTGGCCCCTAGTTTTGGCCATTTATTTTCAATAATGATATTATGGCATTATTATAACGAGAATATTCGTATAGGCTACTATATTGTGCAACGTTTGAGAGTCAAATGTAGCATGGATAGGTCCACCATGGATGGGTAAGAAGAAAGCCTTATGGATATATATTGAAGAGGGTGTCCCGCAAGCAAACGGGTCACTGGAAACGCATATTTTGACCTGGTTGTCCGAGTGTGACCTGACCTGACCGTCAATTGTTTTTGCAACTGCTTCGGTGAGCATTTGGGTGTAGAATCCACAGGTTTGAATACGAGGGTGTCTGAATGCCTGTCACGTCGACAAATTGCGAAAAGATGTTGACAGTGTTGAACTGTCAGATTTCTGCCTGACAGTTCAGCTCAGAGCTGTCGATTTCACCTGGCCTGGAACTTAGCAGGCCGAGTGACCTGAATTCAGCCCTTTCCACTTGGATTGAGTCAGATTTCAACACTTCGATTTAGGGCTGCACATTGTGATGTTCAATTGCACATAAATGGGATGGGGTGAGAGACGGTGTTGGAGGTACCACGTAAGCAGGGAGAAAAATAAGAGAAACGAGGGTGTGGGGTTTGGGTGAGGGCTTTGAACGTATAATGAATTCCGTGGTGGGCGCTATTTGGTAAGGTAGGAAAACAGGTGGGCGACAAAGCCATCCCTTGAATTCAGGGTAAAAAGGGAGAATGCCCCTGCATTGAGAGGCCTGGTTCAGCTCTGAACAAGTGCTATTTCAGATTTACGAACCTCGCCAGAACAAGCGACTTCCGAACAAGCTGGTTGTCGCACTTGACCAAATACAGTAAAGTCGGTCGCCAATTACTGTACTGTACAGTGGTTGGCTGTACAGTCGGTGCTCATTTCAAGAACACCAGGTAGGCGGGCGGCATGTGAGTGAAACGAGTTTTGAGCATTTCGCCACATTCGCCCTTGTCGCCACGGGCAAAAATGTGATTGTAAAATGAAATCGGAAAGTGAAACGAGTCTAGGGGTTTATGTTTGTAACCAGGTAAACAATTCTGATGACAGGCAGCCGTTGTTGTTTATGAACTGTAGATGTTTTTCTTCCTCGACTTGGTGACTGTACCCCGAAATCAGCACAATCACCACTCACAGGCAAAACGTTCGCGAGTGACTGATTTTCTAATTGTGATGAGCAAATTTTTGTGATAGGCTGAGCATCGACTGTACTTCACGATCCCAATGAGGCGGGAGCACTGGCGATTGCCTCGGTCATTTGGCTGCTCCTTGGAGGGAGCGGCAGCATTGATCAGAATTGCAAGGTACGTACTTACGCTACCAGGTCGCTGGAAACCGCCCCAGGGCTCCCCCTTCTCGTTGATTGGCTGCAAAAGGTCCCCTAGGGCGCGCATACACGCAACGAACCACTTTTGCTTTGGGTCCGTAAATTGGTCTTCTTCACCTGCTTGGCAGGTCCGGCCGGCCACCTGTTGATGATCATCCTCACACCCCAAGCGCAGATCACGCATTCCCATTCAGGGCTCGTTCAAAGCGGTTTAGTACGGTTCAACTTGAAACATACTCTCTTCTACCGCCTTGGACCATTGTGCACCAGAATGGACCTTTCGTAAACGAACGAATGTCCCGCTGCAACACATGCGGGCTCTTAGGTTAACTACTGTGTACCGCCTCTGGCCATTGCGCACCAGAACGTTCCGCTGCGCCACCATCGTTGACCTACTGGATAGCGACGCAGTATACCCGCCCTAGTCTTCCACCCCTGTGGTTTTGCTTTCAAATGGCTTCCCCAAGAGCAGACTCGATTGCGCGAAAGCCCGCGAGCGTCAAGCCCGCGAGCCCGTGGTTGAAAGCTGCTGCAGCTGTCGTCCTTCTCCTTGCCGCCTTGCTCGCCGCCTCGCTCGCCCCGCGCTTCCCCTCGTTTGATTCGTGTAAGCTAGAGCCGTGCGAGCACAACACAAATTTGTTTCCCCCCCGTATGTACTTATAGGTTCTGCTATATTCAATATAGAATGAATATATGTTGTAGATACAGAGCTATAAAGTAGTAGAATGAATATAGCAGGACCTATAAGTACATAGTACGGGGGGGGCAACAATTCTAGGTCTGGCAGTGCATAATGGGCTATCCTCCTCCGCCGTGTGTTTCGGATCTTCATCACCGTGACGGTTCTGTTTGTTATGTTACATCATATGATATGGTGCGGTTCTCGTGGTGATACGTCCGTTCGTTGTCTGAGGGGCAGTTGCATAGTACTATGCATCACACCACGCGGTTTGAGGGTGTGAGCTAGGGTGAGTTTTGAAGCCATTCCGATTTTTGGGCAGTGGTGGCGTGCTTGTGTCGAGGCATGCATGCGTTGCCACACGCCCGTGCCTACCCCACAAGGCCCTCACCTCTTCCACACGTGCCATCCCCTCTCCGGATTCCTGCCAGCCGGGGGGCGCGCGTTGCTGTTGAGAGACGTCACGCGCGGCGCCGAGCTCCTTCTACCACCCGACGCGCGCGCGCCATGGCAGCGCAGCGCGCTGGATGCGGCATCATGGCTCGCGGCGGACGACGACTCATCGCGCCCCGCGCGCTTCCACATCCGCAGCCACGGGTTCCCCGGCCCCGTGCCGTGGATGTGGGTGCAAGGCGCTCTCCGCGACGAGTTTACTCTGGGCGGCCGGATCCAGGTGCGCGCACGCGGGCTGTAGGCGATGGGGCGAGGGCGGGCGGGCATGGGTGGTGGGAGGGAGAGGGAGGGGAAAGAAGAGGGGGTGGTGAGGAAACGGAGGGGGGGGGGGGGGGGGGGGGGGGGGGGGGGGGGGATGGAATGGGGGAGAGGAAGGCAGGGAAGGAATGGGGGTAATGATTGATGATGGTGCTGTTCAGGATGTTAAATGTACTCGCCTGCATGTCTGTAAATATGTGGAGTATCAATGCAAGGGCCTTGAGTGAGGGAGGGAGAGAGGGAGGAAGGGAGACACGGAATGGAAGCGCTTCGTCACTGGCGAGCATGTTGCAAGTGGTAACCGGTGTGTTGCCATGCCGTGCGCCCCCCAGGTGCGGCCGAAATTCTTTGGCAAGGAAGCAATGGACTCGGGGAAGCAGCTCAAGGCGTGGCGCAACGAGGAGATCGCGCGCAACGTGAACCTCGCTCGAGCCCGCAACGCCAGCTTTGGGTCTTACGGGCCCAACGCCACGGCCGCTTTCCTGGACGCGTTCGAGCGCTACCCCGTCAGCGGCAAGTCCGTGCTCGTCATCGGTAGCCAGCGGCCGTGGGTGGAATCGATCTGCCTCACGTTCAATGCCGGCACGATCACAACCGTTGATTTCAACAAGCCCGTGTCATCACATCCGAAGCTGCGGGTGATGGCAGTGGATGAGCTGGAGGGCACGGACGAGGTGTTTGACGTGGCGGTGTCGTTCTCGTCGCTGGAGCACGACGGGCTGGGCCGCTATGGCGACCCCATCAACCCCTTCGGCGACCTGCAGCGCATGCACAAGGTGAGAGGCGCGCATGCACAAGGTGAGAGGCGCGCATGCACAAGGTGAACCTGAGTGGGCAGACTCGTTGCTTGCACTGTGCGTTGTGAGGTGGAATAGGTATGTAGCAATTAAGTGCAGGCCTGCAGGGGCATTGTATTGGCTGATGTTTGTAGGTGGGGGAAGTTGGCCTGGCACATCTTTCAAATCCACGGATACTCGGGGTAGTGCCTCCATTGTTGGTGTGTGCCTGCTGTGCTCAGCTGTGTGCAACACATCCGCAACAATGAATACTCTTTGGGACACCACAACGAACCACAACTACCAACCATAAATATTCTGATATGCAGAAACAGGCATGCACAACACGTCATGGAGATTACAAATCAGGCCTGCTCCCCTGATGGTTTCCTTTCTTTTTGTGATGTCCTCTGAAAAGCATACTGTCTTTGACTGGACGACTGTTCCGAACTGAGGGGGGCATGTAACCAACAGGGCTCATGGACTTCTGTCACTTCCATAACTGCTTGCCTTGACACCACTGTGAGGCGTGTACATGATTGATTGTACTTGTTGGTTAGCTTGCATCATCAGTGTGAGCTGTCTGGCATGCATGTTCTTCCCACCAGATCAAGGGCTTGCTCAAGCCAGCAGGGATGCTCTTCCTTGGCCTGCCAGTGGGCAACGACACTCTGGTGTACAACTCTCACCGCGTTTACGGGCCTATCCGCATGCCACTGCTTCTTTCCGGGTGGACGTTGCTGGATGTCTTTGGAGCTAGCAGCTTGGCGCAACTGTACCGCGAGCACCAGCATACAGGATACCACCAACCTCTCATGGCCCTGGCTAAGGAGAACTCACCGTAGGCTGGATTTGCCCAGCTTCAGGAACCTTACTGATTGTACACAGTTCCCCACCCAAAAATGTAAGTTTCCGGATTGCCCTTGCTGTGTGGGCCGCTTTTCCAGGATTGCCCTGAATTTTTCGAAGTGTGCTTGTACGAACCCTTTTATGGGAAGTGTATTTCTAGCAGCCGACTGCGAAATTCATGCACATTCGGCAATTGACCCCGTGTTGGAATTAGGGCGTATGGATTTTTGAACTTTGATAATCATCGGTGTAGCTTTTTTAGAACCCTGGTAATCATTGTGGCTTGTAGTGGTTATATTTTACCATCAATGTTACGGTACCGTATGAGTTGTACAATAAATAGTGCGCAGTAATGCAATAACGCGGAAGTAAAATATAACCGCATTAAAATTATGCAAATACACCGTAAAGTGCCACCTATAGGACCCGCCGGTAAGAGGGTCCCCGGGACTCTTGAAGGACCAGAGGGACCAGGCCCTCAGAAGTCAGACTTTTTTCTCTGATTTGGGCTTTTTTCTCTGATATTTCAGATTTTTTTTCCTGTGTACTCTGATAAAATCAGACTTTTTTGGGCCTCAACTCTGTAATTTTCAGACTTTTTTTAAGGCTAACTCTGAGAGTTCAGAGTTTTCTGAGAGTGTACTCTGATCATTCAGAGTACAAACGCGTCCTTGACTGGTGATTCGGACTTACGGGTCACAGCAGATTCGCACTGCCAAAGCGAAATCTCCTTGACATAGCAAATCTGAGCCTTTACATCACAAGATTTTCGCCCAATCATAGCAAAATCGCCCTGACACAACAGTTTTGAGTTGTCAGAGCACCACAATTTTCGCCCAATCACAGCAACATCGCCCTGACATTGCACATTCTCCTTTTTCGCACCACAAGATTCGCCCTGACACATATATTCGCCCTGTCAGAGCATGTTTTATCGAAAATCCCCTTAGTGTAGCATGTTCCAGTAGCAGATGGGTGAAACATTGAATAGACTTCCGATGAAACATTGAACAGATTGATTTTGAATGATCAGACTTTTGTTTTATGACACTCTGACATTTCAGCCTTTTTTTTATACCAAGTCTGAGATTTTCAGACTAAAATTGTGTACTAGTCTGATGAATCAGACAGGCCTAAAACGAATCTGAGGGCCTGAGAGGGACTCTTATTTGGGCAGGGTGAGGACCCCCCCTTTGTGGGCGATCAATATAGGACCCCCCCCCCTTCCCCTGCTGAGTTTGGTGATGTTATCATTGTTACTGTAATAACCTACTACACACACATCTCAAATTCTAGAGGTCACTACAACTACAGAATGGTCATGATGGATTCCAACAAGCACTCTACTTCGGCGGAACCAATACCTCATCTTCGTCATCCACCTCGTCCTCCTCCTCCTCCTCCTCCTCCTCCTGCTCCTCCTCCTCCTCCTCCTCCTCCTCCTCCTCCTCCTCCTCCTCCTCCTCCTCCTCCTCCTCCTCCTCCTCCTCCTCCTCGTCCTCCTCCTCGTCGTCCTCCTCCTCGTCCTCCTCCTGCAGGTCCCCGGCATCCTCAGCATCCGCTGCCTTTGCCGCCTCCTCATCCTCCGCGGCAGTGGCGAACAGCGGGTTCACCCACTCCTCCACCTCAGGGGCGACGTGCACATCTTGTGCCACCTCGACCTCGCCCGCATCGCGCATGTGGGCCAGGACGAGGTGATCTTGCGACCCATCGACCGCGTTGCTGATGCCTGTCGTGAGAAATGCCTTCTCAATAATGTGCTCGGGGACGGCCGCCCAAGCACTCTCAATCCACTTGAGGACCATCTCTGCCGGCGGTTTTCTCAGGTTGCCTGCCATGTAAACGGTAAAGAGGCACATGGCGCACACGGGGAATTGTAGTGTAAACAAGCAGCAACAAACACGACACAAGGCGAGGTTCTTAGAAGGCCTCCGTCACTCACCGGCCTTCGTGAACGTGTTCACGCCAAACTCGGCGAACCAGTCGTTGTAGAGCTGACGGAGCAGTGCCTTGAATAAGCGATTGACGCTCACATCAAGGGGCTGCAGCAGGGGGGTGCAGCCCCCGGGAATGATGGCCGGGATTACGTTGTTCCATTTCATGTTAGTGAGGACCCCGTCGGTGAGGTGGCCCCTGTACGAGTCCACAACGAGAAGCGTCTTGGACCGCCGGATTCCGCGCAGAGGCTTGATGAAGGGCAGGAGAACGTTGTTAACCCAGTCATCCACGAGCTTAGCGTCCATCCAGCCTTTTGCCTGCGCACGGACAACGACTCCTGCAAGGAAAACAACGCACGAGGTTAGAAATGTGCCCCGCAGAACGACTACCATGATGGTTACAACACTCGAAACGCACCTGCAGGGACGCGAATTTTCGGGATCGTTTTGCGCTTGAAAATAACCATGGCGGGGAGCTTGCGCCCGTCCGCGGTGATCCCGAGCATGACAGTCACCTTGTCTTTCTCGTAGCCCGCGCTCCTCACATGAACCGTCTTCTCTCCGCGGTGATGCAGGGTACGCTCGTGTGGCATCTCCAGGAACACGGGCGTCTGATCGGCGTTAATAATGTTCCATGTGTCGATGCCATGCTTAATGACATTCCTCCTCGTGAACTTCCAGAACTTCTCACACTTCGGCTTGCATTCTGCCACGCATGACCACAAGGCGGGAGAAGGACATTAGGGTCGGCGGTGTGTTAATCATGAGTGTAACATTGTGAGCAAACTGTAGATGCACACACACGGAAGGACGCACAAGATTAACTCACCCGCGGCCATACGCTGACCCATCTTCGTCTTTACGCGGATCGACAGGCCCAAACGCTGGCGGAAGCGAAACGTCCACCTGTTGGACGCCTGCCACCTCACATCAGGGTAATGCGTCTTCATGTAGCACCGGCTCCAGTGCTTGATGAGACGAATAGGCACGGCTAAAGCCCGTCCGCGGAAGTTGAGAAGCCGCTTGTATGCGTGCGCCTCCATGTCGGGATATTTCGCCCTTCGCCCTCCACCACTCAGTCGGCGCCTGGATGGTGCTGCCTTCTTAATCCGATCCGCCGCCCTTATCCATC
The DNA here is from genome assembly GCA_947470075.1 of Closterium sp. Yama58-4. Lineage (NCBI taxonomy): Eukaryota > Viridiplantae > Streptophyta > Zygnematophyceae > Desmidiales > Closteriaceae > Closterium > Closterium sp. Yama58-4. Next base: position 854,178 of record CANIUD010000178.1, on the reverse strand, counting down.
GGCGGACGCTGACAGGCTGCACCCCGGCGAGTCGTGCAGTGGCGCGGACGGAGAGCTTCTCCTCTTCCATTCGCGCGAGCCAACCCTGCTTCTCACCCATGGTTCGAGCCGTGCGTCGGTGGGTAGTCTTGCGGGCGCTGTGTTGTGTCGGAGCACCGTCAACGTTGGAGCGAGGCCCGTTCTCGTCGTGGATTAAGTCATCCGGGAACGTCGGGATCGGGAAATCCCCGACGTCGTCTTCCATGTTCTCGTTCTCGGCATCCTCGGTGACAGGTTCGGGAAACCCTTCCTCCTCGAGCGGGTCCAACGGAGGTGTGGTGCGCCAGTCGACAAAGCCCGGGGGAAGCACAGGAGGCGCAGGTGGCGCCGGAGGTGCGGGAGGTGCGGGAGGTGCGGGAGGAGCTGGCGGGGCCGGGCTAGTCATTAGTATGATTGCGGGCTGACCACTGCCTACAGTAGCACGGCGTGTACGCCACGGGCTTTCGAAAGCCGACATGGCGAGGAGCTGATACAGTTCTAATGACTTATGGTTCTCTAAGTGCCAGGCACCATGGCGGGCTATTCAGATGGGATGGAAGCAAGCGGGCCTGGCAAGATCTGAATCAGGGAAACGGAGGGGATGAAAGCTACCGTGCTCGGCAGAGTGAGGGACGTGAAACCCTAGTGCTTCACGTCCAGTGCCCATTCTGCCACAGTGACAGGATGGGGTGGTCAGGGGCCACCTGGTGTGCCCATCTTGACGGGGAACACTGTCAAGATGATGTGCGGTGCGGGGCAAACAACGTTCAGTCCGCCGCCGTGCTCTGAATCTCGCCGCGTGTCATTCCCGATGACGCGCGCGGTGTGCACCTAGCGAAAGATTCCAGCGTGAAAAATATAAGACCCCCCCCCCCCCCCCCCCCCCCCCCCCCCCCCCCCCCCTTGTAACGAGCTGGTACATGGTGAATCCAATAAAGTTAATAGATTAATAAGTGTACCCCGGGTCTTAAAATTTTGCATCCGCCAGAGGGTCCCCCTAGCACTTTTTAGAGCATTTGTAGAGAGTCCCCCGGGTCCTATAGGTGGCACTTTACGGCATGTTAGAATAGTAGCCTAAGTAGACTAGGGTTTTGGGGTAAGAGAGTAGCGAGAGAAACAGGAAGAGGGCTTACACTAATGAGCAAGATACATGATATAGTTCAAGGGAAGGTGAGAACAGTGGTGCACCACCAAACAGCTAAGAACAAGAACTACAGTAACTACAGCACGCAGGATATATATTAAACATAACTTTGACACACCCCCTTAGCCTGCGTGCGGTAGAAACTGGTGCAGTCAGCACCCCTGAAAGAGTAAACCAAGCGCTGTGGAAGAAGGCAGAGATGTGAGGAAGGGCGTGGTGGCGAGAGGAGAGGAGAGAAGAGGAGAGGAGGTGGGGGCCTTGTAGGAGCGCGCACGCTCAATGCCCGGGGTACCCGCTTACGAACCTCCTTTTACGAAGGGGAGGTGAGAGAGGAAAGGGAGAGGAGGTGGGCTCATAGCGATCCCCCCCATTAATAACCCCCAAGTCCCGATGAGGAGAGGAGGTGGGCTAGGTGGGCATGAGCGCGCACGCTCATAGCGATCCCCCCCCATTAATAACCCCCAAGTCCTCACCCCCCTTGTCACTCAACCCCTTGAACCTCACACCCTCCGCACCTTTCTACTTCCGCCACCCCCTCACCCTTCTCCACTCCCCCCCCTCCCCCTCCTCTCCACGGCGACAATCCGTGCAGGAAGAGAGAGGGGAGGGACGGGCTGCAGGCAGCTCACACCCGCCACCCCCACATCTCCCCCTCCCCCCCCCCCCCCCACGACGGAAGCTGCGGAAGGGAGGGCGTGGGGGGGGCGGCGGTAGCTGCTGCTGGCGCTGGCGGTTGCGCAGGCGCTGGCAGCTGGCCGCGGCGCTGGCGTCCGCGCTGGCGTAGGCGGGTCGCGGGGTCACGGGGGGCCGCGGGGCGATGAAACGGGGGGCCGCGGGCGACGGGAAGGAGGGCGCACGGGGCGCGACGTACGGGCAGGGCGCAGCGGGGGCGCAACGGACGAGCAACGGGGAAGAAAATAGCGCAAGTCACGCGGTAGGGTAGGCGGGCCCATGATCATGAAAAGAAACTTTGGTCCTCAGGGTCGTTTATAGCTCTGTACCATGTTAGAATAGTAGCCTAAGTAGACTAGGGTTTTGGGGTAAGAGAGTAGCGAGAGAAACAGGAAGAGGGCTTACACTAATGAGCAAGATACATGATATAGTTCAAGGGAAGGTGAGAACAGTGGTGCACCACCAAACATTTAAGAACAATAACTACAGTAACTACAGCACGCAGGATACATATTGAACATAACTTTGACAATACAGTGGTATATATATGAGTGAGAGGAATACAAAAGGTCCTAGTCTAGCCATGAACTCTTAAGGGGTACATTCAAATTGAAACCTGTTACGATATGAAGCTTTTTGTGAGAAGGCATTCCTGTATGCTGCAGGAGCTGACTCTACCGAGTACGAAGACGAGGAGTCAGAAGAATCGAAGCGACACAGCAACCGTCCGATCAAGACCGACCGATGCAGGCAGAAACATTTGAAGTGAAAAAAGGCGGGAACAGGTTTGAAACTGGTTCCCGCGCCGCACGGTTTGAATTTCGCTGCAATAAGGGAATATACCCCTTAGAGTACATGGCTAGTCTAGGTCTTTTCGCATTCCTCTGTATTTTCTATATAAACCCTATATATTTATGCATGCTATTATCAATCTCAGTCATTTACATTCACTCTGACCTGAGTTCAATACTTCCGCTGCGACACTACCTGCGATCAACCCTGAACGATCCTTTCGCTAAGTCACACTTCAGATTGTAACATGGTATGAGAGCTGCTCAGGGATTCTTCGCAACGTCACTTCCGTAAACTTCGCCAAACCTAGATCTGGCGAGCAGCACACGCTCCAAGTCTAAGATGGCCGGAGGATCAAAAGGCCAAACGAATCTAACGGCCGAAGGACAAACCAACCCGGCTGCGACAAATGAGGCGACAACCACGATCGGCACTGCCGCGCTCGAGCAGTTATTCGCTCGACTGTCAACCATGGAGAAAGAACTCCAAGATCTGCGCAAAGGCGATGCGGGAACCACTTCCCAACCAGTTCAACCTGGACAACCGGCTGCGAAAAGCCGCGATACCACCGTGCACGGCTTCTCCCTCGACTCAGACAAATCTGTCAGGTCTCCACCTCCCCTCGTTCTCTACGAACCTGGTAAGCACCGCCGTCCTTCAGGATCATTGGGTTGACACCTTTACTCCTGGAGGACAGCGTGTGACGATCTGCACGTGCTCTCGGACAGGCCGCCACCTGGCCACGTTCACACGTGCGCCTGGGTCCAGTCTGTACACCCTCACCGCTGTGTCGCGTCACGCCCCTTTGTCTCCTCAGCTGTACGCGTCCGCTCAGGTAGCTACCCAGTGTGAGTGTCGCCGCCTGTCGCACCAGACTCTCCTTTGGCACCACCGCCTTGGTCACCCCTCTCTACCCCGCCTTCGTGGCATGCACTCTCGCTCCCTAGTCTCTGGTCTTCCCAGGTCTCTGCCCTCCCTCCCTCCCTCGCCTGCGCCGCCCTGCATTCCTTGCGTCGAGGGGTGGCAGCACTCTGCTCCTCACTCCTCCTCGTTCCCTCCCACAGAGGCTCCACTGCAGACTCTCCACCTGGACGTGTGGGGCCCAGCGCGCGTCCAGGGGCAGAGCCGCAAGCGGTACTTCCTGCTGGTTGTCGACGACTACACGCGTTACACCACGGTCTTCTCCTTGCAGCGTAAGGGGGATGTCCCTGCTTTTTTTATCCCTTGGATCCACGCTGTTCGTCTCCAGCTCCGCGAGCGGTTCGAGTTAGACTTTCCTGTCCTGCGTCTGCACTCTGACAGAGGTGGTGAGTTCACCTCCGACCTCTTGCGAGCCTTCTGTGAGGAGCACGGCATCCGCCAGTCGTTCACGCTTCCGGCCTCTCCGCAGCAGAATGGGGTTGATGAGCGCCGCATTGGCTTAGTCATGGAGGTCGCTCGTACCTCCATGATCCATGCGTCTACCCCCACATTTTCTGTGGCCGTTTGCGGTCCGGTACGCCGCGCATCAGCTTAACCTCTGGCCCCGTGTCTCTGTGCTGCAGACTTCGCCCACACTACGTTGGACGGGGGAGGTTGGCGATGCGTCGCGATTCCGAATCTAGGGTGCTCGTGCCTCTGTCCGCGATACCACTTCGGACAAGCTCTCAGATCGCGCCATTCCCTGCGTCTTCCTTGGCTTTCCTCCTGACGCGCCTGGCTGGCAGTTTTACGACCCCACCTCATGCCGTGTCTTTGCTTCTCATGACATCACCTTTGACAAGTCGGTTCCCTTTTACCGTCTCTTTCCCTACCGCACTGCCCCTCTCCCCCCCCCGCCGCTCTTTCTCGCTCCAGGTCCTCCCCAGGTAGACCCCCTCCCCGCTCCAGGTCCTGCTCCCTCAGGTGTGTCTCAGGTAGACCCTCCTCCCTTGACTGAGCCTGTTGAGGTCACAGGTGACTCAGGTCCTACTGGGGGTGGTCCTGCTCGGGGTGCTGCTTCTGGGGATCTGAGCCTGGGGGTGTGGAGCCTGGGGGTGCTGAGCCTGAGGGTGCAAAGCCTAGAGGTGCTGAGCCTGAGCGTGCGGAGCCTGGGGGTGCTGAGCTTGAGGGTGCGGGGCTTGGAGGTGCTGAGCCTGGGGGTACTGAGTCTGGGGGTGCTGCGCCTGGGGGTTCTGAGGCGCCTTGTGAGCAGTCTCCTTGGAGTGGCTGCCTACGTAGTCGCTCCGCTGGTGCCTCGCCGCAGCACTCTCGTCGGAGTGTGCCTCTCTCCACACAGCAGCTGCGTGAGTGGTACGTTAGCCGTCAGGGTCGCGCTGCTGGAGCTGGGGGCCCTGCTGCGGGAGGCGCTGGCGTTGGAGGCACTGGAGCTGGTGACTCTGCTACTGGAGGCGCTTTTGCTGATGCCACTGGAGCTGGGGGTGCCGGTTCTGGGGGTGCCGAGTCTGAGCGTGCTGAGCCTGAGGGTACTTTGTCTACTGGAGTTACTGGAGCCACTAGTCCCGGAGGTGCTCGTACTGGAGGTACTGGAGCTGCTGGGGCTAGAGGTACTGCCGGTTCTGGGGTTGCTGCTGTTGGTGGCACTGGTACTAGAGGTACTGGCACTGGAGGTTCTGGAGCTGCTGGAGGTGCTGGCGCTGGAGGCGCTGGAGCTAGAGGTTCTGTAGCTGCTGGAGGTGCTGGCATTGGAGGCGCTAGAGCTGCGCCTCATCTTGTGGCCATGCTGCTTGTCAACGGGAGTTGTGTGTTGGCCCCGTCCTCGCTTGGGCGGAGCCGACGTCGTGGTCGGGTGTAGGGGCGCAGCCGACCGGTAGCAGCGGACGAGCTGGTCGACGGGGTTGGTCGACCTGCACGGGAGCCACTGCAAGGGCGCCGACTTCGGGAGGGCGCCAACTTCGGGTGGTCGACTTGGGAAGTCGACCTGCAGAGGGCGTCGACTTGGTGACGCCGACCTGGGGGAGCCGACTGTGGGGTCGGCTGTGAACCGTGCTGGTCGACGAAGAGCTGGTCGACCCGAAGGTGTGGTCGACCTGGGGAGGTCGACTGGAGGTGGTCGTCGACTTGGGAGATCGACGGGCACATACGGGAGCAGCTGGTCGACGTGGTTTCCCGATCGACCAGGTTACCTGGGTGACGAGGGTCTGCGAAGGCACGCGACGGTCGCCCAGGCGATGTTGGCGAGGACGGCCTTGGGGATGGTATCCCGAGGTAGACGTGGCTGATCAGAGGTGGTCGTCAGCACGTAGAAGATCTGGTGTGTGCGCTGTGCAGGTGACGAGGCACTGCACGCCAATCATCTGCGAGCACCTGCGAAGCGGGTGCGATGCTGTACTGCGGGAGCAACGCTGGCATGCCGTCGACTTGCGCTGTTGTCACGCCGTCGACTTGCAGCGTTGGCAAGCCGCGACTCTGCACTGCTGGCACGCGGTCGACCGTGCTGCGCTGGCAGTCGTCCTGCTTGCATGCTAGCTCTGATGTAGTCTTGTCTTGCCAACTTCATTGTACCATTGTTGTCAACTTTCTCTAGTGAAACTCTTGCCAAATTGCCCCGTGAACTAGCAAGCAGTGTGTGCACTAGGAAAACGACTAAGGACCAACGAACGCAGAGATCACACAAGCACCCGTGCCTAGCCCGTAGTCTAGCTCCCGTTACTAGAGTTATTTCCGCATGGTGCGGTGAGCGTGGACGGCACTACGACTTACCTTTCAGTCTAGTCGACTTAGTAGGCACCTTACCTAAGTTGTTCGTAGGCCGGCAGCTGTGCGGTAGTCACCATGGTAGGAGCCGTAGGTGACGCGGGGGTGGTGGACACCCTGGAGGCACGGCTGGAGAACGCGAGGAGGAAGCACGAGGCCAACGAGTATGGCGACCTGCCTTGGGCGGTCGTCGAGGCTGGCATCCGTTCCTTGTGGGCGACGGAGCACCCTTCTCGGCCTGCTTCTCCTCGACCGGCGAACACTGAGGGCGGCGTCGACGTGGGCGTCAACGCCGGTGGTGGTCAAGTCGGCAGCAGTGCGTCGAGGCAGCGTGGTGTGATTCACGCCGACGAAGTCGGCGGCGTTCAGGCGCGAGGGATGTGGTCGTCGCAGGCTCCTCGCAGGGTGACATCGGCGGTCGACGAAGTGGGTCTGTGTCGATGTCGGCGACCCAGGTGACAGCAGGCGGGATTGCACCGAGCTACGGCTACTTCAAGTTTACGCCGGATAGGATCTTGGTGACTCCCCCGCTGGTCGGTCGACCCGACATACTCACCTGGAAGGAGGCCATCGAGCCTCAGCTGGAGATGGCCGGGCTAATCAACTTTGCTCGGGGTACCGTAGCGACACCGGCCGACCCCGACTTGCGAGCTGAGTTCCGCGCCGTGCAGCTGTTGACCTTCACGGTCATCTTGCGGTGCTGCTCGCCGGGCGTGCAGATCGCCTTGAAGTGGTCTCGGTGCCGGTCACCAGGCATGGAAATTCATCGAGTCGACGTACCAGGTCACCGACGACCTGTTTATCGCCCAGCTGGAGGGGCAGCTGACGCACCTGCGCATGGGCGACGAGGAGACGGCGACCGACTACTGCAACCGGGCCCGGCGAATTCTCGCCACCATCAGGATGGCCGGTGCGCAGTACTCAACAGCGTCGTACGTCACGCTCGTCATGCAGGGACTCCGGAGCAGCTACAACCTGCTGAAGCGGCTGTCCATGGCGCCGAGCACGAGGGCGACGCTCAACGAGGACAACTTGACCTCGTACATCCTGCAGGACGAGGCAATGCAGGAGGCTGAGCGGTCCCAGGAGCTCTTGGCGCAGGCGAACTTCGTCGCCCCGGCGAAGCAAGGAAGTCGACCGGGGCAGCGCGGACAGTCTGGCGGCGGTGGTAGCAGTGGCTGGAAGTCGGCCAAGGAGGTCGACAAGAAGAAGTCGACCAAGAAGAGCGGTCGAGGAGGAGGCAGTCGACGTCGGGAATGCCGGATCTGTCACAGCCCCGACCATCTCTCCTTTGAGTGCCCCGACCGCAGTGACTCCGACGACGACGACGCCAAGGGAGGCCGTGGGAGGTCTGGCAGTCGTCGTCCACGTCGTGGAGGAAAGGAGAAGCCGCGCAAGGAGAAGCAGTCGACCACGTCGACCTCGGCGAAGGACGCCGACTCCTCTGCTGGCGGCAAGGGGCAGGACGACAAGTCGGCGTCGTGCTCTCTGGTCGGCGTCGTGGAGCCGACTGTCTCGCTGGCGTCAGAAGCTGGTGAGGACTTCCAGGCGGTGGCGGCAGCTGTGCAGGCTAACCCGGCGGTGGTCCTGCTCGACAGCGGCTGCTCGCACCACCTGATGGGGACGAAGGACGCCTTCGTCGACTTGGGGCCGAGCGGCGACGTGAAGCACGTGCGTGGCTTCAATGGGGCGCTGCAAGACGTCCAGGGCCGGGGCACAGTTGCGCTGCGAGGGGAGGCCGGGAAGACGGTTCTCATCCCCGACGTGCTGTACGTCCCGGGCGTGCATGCGAACCTGCTGTCGTCCGGCCAGCTGAAGGAGCATGGCGTGAAGCTGAAGGAGGATGGCGACGGGATGCTTCTCATCTCGGCGACGGGAGAGGTGCTCGGTCGGGCGACGTACTCCGGGCGTATCCTCTGCACCGACCTGCGCCCCTGCTCTACGAAGTCATTGCCGGACAGGATGCACGCGCGGATGGCCCACGTCGGCATGGACACCATCCTGCGCTCGGCGAAGCACGAGGTCGCCACCGGGCTGGACCTCAAGTCGGCGTCCGGCGCCAACTCGCCGTGTGTCTCGTGCGTCGGCGGGAAGCTGGCGCGGCACACCTTCCCCGACCAGGGCTCCGACGCCGACGACGTGCTGGCCGTCGTGCACATCGACCTGTGCGGGCCTTTCCGAGTGGCTGCCAAGGACGGCAGCCTGTACTTCTTGCTGCTGAAGGACCGTAAGTCCCGCTACGTGTGGGTGAGGCCAGTCGCCAAGAAGTCGGACGTGCTGCTGGAGTTCCAGCAGTGGTTGGTTCTGGTGGAGCGGCAGACGAAGAAGTCGGTGTTGCAGCTGCGCTCCGACCGGGGAGGGGAGTTCCTCGGCCAGGAGTTCACTGCCATGGTGGACGGCAAGGGGATCCTCCACGACCTGACCTGCCCCTACACCCCGCAGCAGAACGGCATGGCGGAGCGGGAGATGCGGGCGGTGGTGGAGTTATCATGAATACTAGGAGTGGGGCCTAGGCTTAGTAGCCTAGGCCCACACATAGAGTAGGTAGGATGTGCCCTAGGACTAGGGTTTTGGGTATGCTAAGGAGAATTGGAGAAGAGAGAATGGAGAATGGTGGGTTGAACTAGCAAGCAGCAGGATACATATAGGAAACCCTAAGGGGTTGTACTCACTATTGAGCACCCCACTGCAGGCTAGACAAATAACATAATCTGACACACCCCCATAGCCAAAGTGGGGTGTAATCAGCACACGTGAGAAGTCACAGCAATAGTTCACAATTATCAGCAAAGCTAGTGGCAGTCACAGGAGGCCAGTGAGGAGGAGGAGGAACTGTGGAGGGAGAGAAGAGAGGAGGCGACGACTGAAGTTGCAGACACACGGGCACCAGGAGCACCAGGCTGCAACCTCCTCCAACTGTCTCACTCCCCCCTACACACACCCCCAGGGTCACCACTCGCTCCACGCCCACATCACCCCCCTAGCGCCACTCCCTCGTCTCCCACACATCCACCCCCGCAGCGGCAGCTGCAGCAGTGGGAGACGGAGGAGAAGGAAGGGGCGACGCACACGGAGCACCCCCACACCCGCCACCCCCACACCCTCCTGTCCAGGGGACCCAGGTGGGGGGGGGGGGGGGGGGGGGGGGGGGGGGGGCGGGGCGGGAGAGCGCACGAGGGCGCAGGCAACCGCGCGTGCAGAGCAACAGCGCGGAGCAGGTAGGGTAGAGCGCACGAGGGCGCGGGCAACCGCGCGTGCAGAGCAACAGCGCGGAGCAGGTAGGGTAGAGCGCACGAGGGCGCGGGCAACCGCGCGTGCAGAGCAACAGCGCGGAGCAGGTAGGGTAGACGGGCCCCCGCGACCTACAACCCCGCGGTGATGTGCCCTAAGGGGTTGTACTCACTATTGAGCACCCCACTGCAGGCTAGACAAATAACATAATCTGGCAGGAGTCGGTGCGGACGATGCTGCTGCACATGGGCGTGCAGCACCACTGGTGGCACCTCGCTCTGCGGCAGGCCGTCTGGGTCCGCAACTGCCTGGAGCGGTCGGCCACGCCGGGGACGACGCCGTACCAGCTGCTCACCGGGACGAAGCCCGACTTGTCGATGGCGCGCGTATGGGGCTGCATGGCGCAGTTCCTCGTCCCCGAGCAGCAGCGTGGTGGGAAGCTGAAGCCGAAGGCCAAGTGGGGACTTCACCTAGGCGTGTCGGCGGCGAGCAAGGGCTGGGAGCTCCTCGACATCGCCAAAAACCGGGTGGTCACCACATCGGACGTGGTGTTCTACGAGGACCTGTCGCTGGAGGAGTGGAAGTCGGCGCACGGGCCGGTGTCCGGACGGACGCCGACCATCTCGCCCACCGAAACCTCGACGGTGACGCTGCCTTTGCTCGCCGAGGTCAGTGGGCCTGCCCAGGAGGACGACGACGTCGTCCTGTCTCCTTCCCCTGCCCCTCCCCTCGTCGCCGACCTGCGTGGGCTGACTCCGGTGTCGGCCTCCGGCGATGAGGGGAGCGGTGGGGCGTCGCCTGTGGCGCCAACCACGAGCATCGCCGGTGGCCGACGTGACGCCCAGGAGGGGAAGCAGCAGGCTGAGCAGATGCCGCCGACAGGGGAGCAGGCAGCGACGAGGCCGACCAAGGAGCAGTCGGCGACCTGGCAGTCGGCAGGGGAGCTGACTACAGGGGAGAAGTCGGTTGGGACGCCGACTGAGGTGCAGTAGGTCGACGATAACGGCGGCACTAACGATGAAGGGGAGCAGTCGGGCGACGAGGAGTCCACCGACCCTGTCGTGGTGCAGGCTCCGCCTGAACCCCGGAAGTCAGGTCGACTTCGGAGGCCTCCCGACTTCTTCATCCCGGCCGCCTTCACCACGGTGTACGACGTGGTCGACGAGGACGACGACCTGCTGTACGACGGCGTTGACGAGGATGAGGAGTTTCCGGAGCTCGACCCCGACATGCTGGCCGACCCCGAACACCGCTGGGACATCTCTACGATGACGGTGAAGGAGGCGTTGGCGAGCTGGAAGGGCCCGGCGGTGAAGGCCGCCATGGAGGAGGAGATCCGCAGCCTCATCAGCAACGGCACGTGGGAGCTGGTCGAACGCCCGCCGGGAGTGAACATCATGAAGAACCGGTGGGTGCTGACGACGAAGTACCACATCGACGACACCGTCGAGCGCGAGAAGGCGAGGCTGGTCGTGAAGGGCTTCACGCAGGTGTATGGCGCCGACTACGATGAGACGTACGCGCCGGTGAGCAGCTACGTCACGCTGAGGATCTTCCTCAGCATCGTCGCCGTCCTCGACCTCAATCTGATGCAGCTCGACATGAAGAACGCCTTTCTGCAGAGCAAGCTCGACCGGGTGCTCTACATGTACCAGCCGGACTACTTCAACGACGGGACCGGCCGGGTGTGTAAGCTGCTGAAGAGCCTCTACGGGCTGAAGCAGTCGCCGCTGTTGTGGTACTTGGCGCTCAACGACGTGCTGGTCGGCGCTGGCTGGAAGAAGAGCCAGGTCGACGAGGCCCTCTACTTCAAGGTCGGCGAGGACGAGGTGACCTGCTGGATGCTGGTCTACGTCGACGACCTGCTCGCCGCCAGCAGCAGCACCGCGATGCTGAGGGAGCTGAAGGAGCTGCTGGAGGCCGCCTTCGAGCTGCGCGAGATCTCGCCGGTGCAGAAGTACCTCGGGCTGGAGATCGTGCGCGACAGGTCGGCGAAGAAGCTGTGGCTGCACCAGCAGGGCTACGCCGACAAGCTGCGTAGGCGCTTCATCGACGAGGAGCAGGGCGGTCGGACTCCGAAGACGCCTGTCTCGGTCGACGCCTACGCCGAGCTCACCTTCGACGACGAGGAGGCACAGGAGCGACAGGAGGAGGAGTACCGGCAGAAGGTCGGCTCGCTGCAGTTCGCGGCGACGACGACGAGGCCGGACATCGCCTTCGCCTACAGCAAGCTGGGGAGCGGCCTCACGGTGAGGAGCGACCAGCACTAGCGCGAGGTCGACCGCTGCCTCGCCTACCTCGCCAACACGCGCGACACCGCCCTGGAGTTCGGCGGTGGACCTGAGTCGCTAGAGCTGGTCGGCTACGTGGACGCCAACGACGCCAGCGACAAGCTGAACAGGAAGAGCACAGGCGGCTACGTGTTCGTCTACGGAGGAGCCGCGGTCTCCTGGTCGAGCCAGCGTATCAAGTGCGCGACGCTATTGTCGAGCGAGTCGGAGTATGTGGCGGCCGTCGAAGCCGGCAAGGAGGGACGCCGACTTCGCTTCCTCCTGGCAGAGTTCCGGCAACTGGACGCCGGGAAGCCGACTGTCCTCAGGGTGGACAACAAGTCGGCCATCACGGTCGCTGAGGGCATGGGGTTGACGGGCAACCTCAAGCACATGGAGCGGCGACAGGCCTGGCTGCAGCACATGGTGAAGCGGGGGAAGTTTGCGCTACAGTACATCCCGACCGCTGAGCAGCCAGCCGACTTTCTGACGAAGGCGCTGCACTACCCGGCCTTCAACCGGTGCTCCGTCGCAGTCGGCCAGGTGCGCCTGGCTGAGGTGGGCGACGGTGACAATGACGTGCAGCAGTAGGTGCCATGCCCTTTTGCATGGCTGGTGCGGTGGACGACGTGCTATGTGTTGGGTGCACGTCGACGAGCGGTTCTCCGAGCTGTACTGTTGTGTGGGCTAGGGGCCCAAGCGTGAACGCAGCAGGGGAGTGTCAACGGGAGTTGTGTGTTGGCCCCGTCCTCGCTTGGGCGGAGCCGACTTCGTGGTCGGGTGTAGGGGCGCAGCCGACCGGTAGTAGTGGACGAGCTGGTCGACGGGGTTGGTCGACCTGCACGGGAGCCACTGCAAGGGCGCCGACTTCGGGAGGGCGCCAACTTCGGGTGGTCGACTTGGGAAGTCGACCTGCAGAGGGCGTCGACTTAGTGACGCCGACCTGGGGGAGCCGACTGTGGGGTCGACGAAGAGCTGGTCGACCCGAAGGTGTGGTCGACCTGGGGAGGTCGACTGGAGGTGGTCGTCGACTTGGGATATCGACGGGCACATACGGGAGCAGCTGGTCGACGTGGTTGCCCGGTCGACCAGGTTACCTGGTAACGAGGGTCTGCGAAGGCACGCGAAGGTCGCCCAGGCGATGTTGGCGAGGACGACCTCGGGGGTGGTATCCCGAGGTAGACGTGGCTGATCAGAGGTGGTCGTCAGCACGTAGAAGATCTGGTGTGTGCGCTGTGTAGGTGACGAGGCACTGCACGCCAATCATCTGCGAGCACCTGCGAAGCGGGTGCGATGCTGTACTGCGGGAGCAACGCTGGCATGCCGTCGACTTGCGCTGTTGTCACGCCGTCGACTTGCAGCGTTGGCAAGCCGCGACTCTGCACTGCTGGCACGCGGTCGATCGTGCTGCGCTGGCAGTCATCCTGCTTGCATGCTAGCTCTGATGTAGTCTTGTCTTGCCAACTTCATTGTACCATTGTTGTCAACTTTCTCTAGTGAAACTCTTGCCAAATTGCCCCGTGAACTAGCAAGCAGTGTGTGCACTAGGAAAACGACTAAGGACCAACGAACGCAGAGATCACACGAGCACCCGTGCCTAGCCCGTAGTCTAGCTCCCGTTACTAGAGTTATCTCCGCACTTCTTGCCCCTGAGGGAGACCCGGATGCACCAGACATCTCGACCCCGCACTCTTACGCTGCGATCGCGGGTGAGTACCCCTCTCAGTGGCAGGCTGCGGAGAAAAATCGTACAACGGGAGCTTAACAGCGGGGAAGGCACGTGTGTGAGAGGGATCTCTGCGTTCGTTCGTTCCTTAGTCGTTTCCTTGTGCGCACACTACTTGCTAGTTCACGAAGAGAATTGGCAAGAGTTCAAAATGATAGCAACAACATTGGCATGCAAGACTACATCAGAGCTAGCAAGCCTGCTGGTCAACCTCCAGCGCAGCACGGTCGACTGCGTTCCAGCCCGTTCCAGCACGGCAATGCTCGCACCGCTCCAGCGCTGCAGAGATGCGGCGTGCCAACGTTGCATGTCCACGGTGTGCCAACGCTGCAGCAAGTCGGCTGCACAGCGTTGCACCCGTAGGACAACGGTGCACCTGCTTCGCAGGTGTGTGCAACTGGTTGGCGTCCAACTCCCCGTCACGTGCCCAGCGAAGACATTCCTACCCGTCGACCTCGGGATACCATCCCCGAAGTCGTCCTCGCAGAAACCTTCCCGGTCGACCGGGCAACCCTGCCTGGTCGTCCAGCTCAGTCGGACGCCAACTATACCAATCCCGGCGTCCCAGGGCCGGCGTCCTGGCGTCCACTCGCCCAGGGCGCCGTCCAAGTGCCCAAGTCGGCGTCCAGGCGCCCGGGACGCCGAGCAGACCCCCAGGTCGGCGTCCAACCTCCTAGGACGCCGAGCAGGAGCTCAGCCAGGACGGCGTCCAGGCGCCCAGGACGCCGAGCAGACGCCCAGGACGGCGTCCACCTGCTCGGCGCCCTCCAGCCAGACGCCCCCCTCCCCCAACTCAACGCCCTTGCAGTGGCCCCCGTGCCCACTGCTGCAGGTCGACTGCATCCCCCCCCCCCGCACATCCGACCACGAGGTCGGCCCCGAGCAAGCGAGGACGGGGCCAAACACGACTCTTGTTCACACAGACAGCCATGGACGCAGAGATGGCATCCTGGAAGTCCACAGACACTTACGTCGATGAGGTTCCCCCTCCTGGGGCGAACGAAATCGATGGCATGTGGTTTTTCAGGGTGAAGCGGGTTCTCCACCTGTCTTCAAGGCTCGTTACGTTGCTAGAGGCTTCAGTCAGCGACAGGGGTTGACTTCTTCCAGACCTTCTCCCCCACCCCGAAGATGACCACTCTTCGGATGCTGCTGCACGTTGCCGCTTAGCGTGACTACGAGCTTCACTCTCTTGACTTCAGCACAGCCTTCTTACAGGGCAGCCTGCACGATGAGATCTGGCTGCGCCGCCCACCTGGCTTCACTGTGTCGTTCCCTCCTGGTACCCAGTGGAGCCTCCGGCGGCCAGTCTACGGTCTCCGCCAGGCGCCTCGTGAGTGGCACGACACACTGAGGACTACACTTGCGGCTCTTGGGTTCACTCCTTCGACTGCTGACCCGTCGCTGTTTCTGCGCACCGACACTTTGCTGCCGCCGTTCTACATCCTCGTGTACGTCGACGACTTGGTCTTTGCCACTGCTGACACTGAGGCTCTCGCTCTCTTAAAGTCGGAGCTGCAGAAGAGACACACGTGCACAGACCTGGGTGAGCTGCGCAGTTACCTTGGCTTGCAGATCACCCGGGACCGAGCACGCCGCACCATCACACTGACTCAGTCACACATGGTGCAGCAGGTCCTTCAGCGCTTCAGCTTCACCTGGTCCTCGCCACAGTCCACTCCTCTGGCTACAGGTCACTCGCTCTCAGCTCCACCTTCGGACGAGTCCGTAGAGCCGAGTGGTCCGTACCCAGAGCTAATGGGCTGCCTCATGTACCTGATGACCTGCACTCGGCCTGACCTTGCGTACCCTCTTGGCCTTTTGGCTCGCTACGTGGCTCCTGGTAGGCGCCGAAAGGTGCATATGGATGTTGTTAAGAGGGTACTGCGCTACCTGTGCAGTACATCGGGCATGGGGCTCGTGCTTGGAGGACGGAGCGCCGTTGTCCTCACTGGACACTCTGACGCGTCTTGGTTGACGACCAGGCTAATTACGTAGCGGTCGTCACAGGGTTACACCTTCAGCCTTGGCTCTGGCTCTGTTTCTTGGCGGTCTACACGCTCGTCTTCAGTTCTCAGCTCCAGTTGTGAGGCTGAGATCTACGTCACAGCCATGGCTGCACAGGAGTTACGCTGGCTCACCTACCTGCTGACCGACTTGGGAGAGCGACCTCGTTCTCCTCCAGTTCTGTACGTTGACAACAAGGCCGCCATTGCCTTGTGTCAGGACCACAGACTGGAGCACAGAACGAAGCACATCGCTCTGCGTTACTTCCTTGCTCGAGAGTTACAGTAGAGTGGTTAGCTTCGTGTCGTTCACGTGCCCACCCGGGCCAACACAGCTGATGTGTTCACCAAGGCCCTTCCGGCTGGTGATCATCAGCGCTTCTGCACTGCTCTAGGCCTTGTGCCTACGTTTCCTCACTTGCTGTAGGCTTTGCTTGTACTGTGATCTGTATATATATACCTGCATGCTTGCTTTTGCTAGGTAGTGATCACTGTACTGTTGTTGTTGCATATATATCTAGCACTGCATGTGAACTGGCCTTGTGGCCCTTTGCTTGTGCTCGGAGTGTGTGGTGACATTGTGATCCACCCAGAGCCTGCTTTGCTTTTCTTGACCGGTCTTGTGACCTGTTGTTCAACCCCACTTTGCCTATGGGGGTGTGTCACACTATATGTATATATGTTATATTTATGTAGGCTGTATTGGGGTAGACAATGTGGGGTATAGGGTTTGTTACTTGCACCCTAACTTTCTCGATAGTCCATCACAGGGCTGACGATATCAGACTATTTTAGTCTGATTGTCTGAAATTTCAGACTATTTTCCTGTCATTCCTGATTTTTCAGAGTTGGCTAATTTTGGAAAATGAGTGCTTCAGACTAGTGTTTCTTTCAATACTGAAAATTTCAGAGTAGTTGCTTGCCGGATAGTGAGTTCTCATACTACAGAGTATGAACTCCTCTACGCCATTCATGTTACTTCGAAGAAAATACACCCCTCGGGACTTGTGCATAAGTCGCGCTAGTAGTAAAACATGCTTAGTGTTGTGGTAGTCTCAAAATTCTACAGATTTCAGAGTTATGCTTCTATGGTTCCTGAGAAATCAGAGTATTCATTCTCTGGAAAATGGGCCTCAGACTAAAAAATTTTGGGGGCCCAATACAATCAGAGTGATTTTATTTGAATAGTCAGCGCTGGTCCATCATTCTCTCTTCTCTCTCGACATAGGCGGCTGACATTTTCGCCAAGCGCCTGGCTGAACGTGAGCGTTTGATGCTGTTCCGCGTGTCGACATTCGCCAAAACCTCTTGATCAAAATTCGCACACCTTCACAGATTTTCGCAATCGTGCATATTCAGCAGACCGTTCGCGAAGACGAGACTCGTCGAACCGTGTCACTTGATCAGAGAACGGGGCTCCTCGAAAACCACCCCGTCCGTCGGAATTCGCCCGACTCAATAGCCGATCAGAGGACGAGCTTCTCGAACGACACTCTGTCAACCGGAGCTCGTCGATCGGCTCGCCGACCAGAAGAGATTCTCGTTAAAAACCAGCCCTCGTTTGAGGGGTCGGCTGATCGACGATCCCTGTCGCCTAAATCCAAGAGCCAATGCGACGATCACTTCGTCAAATTCACCAGGTTGCCGCAAAGAACACCTATGCCAAAGCGAGGGCGAGGCCTTTCCCTACAAGTTAAGCGTCGTGAGACGAGTCACCAATTCTAGTATAGTCGTTTAATTTTATTTCTACCAATGGAAGATCGCTGGTTCATACTTGCTACGGTTTTTTTTTTTTCTAATTCAAATTGCTTGAAGTAACACCTACTTTCATACGTACCAGAACCTGTACAAAACAATGAATGTTATAATGCAAAACGCGTCGCAACTCTAGGACGACTTCGTCGAGTCTTGATTTTTTTAGCTAATAAGATATTTGCTGCATGGTAGTAAGCAGTGTACTCTTTCATCTTTAGTTGCCGAGTGACATAACGACATACACATCAGCAGGAAGTAGAACAAATCAGCTGCCAATTGGAAACCCCGTGGCATCAGCTGTTTTGCGCAAACCCCATCCCGTCATCACCTCTGATGGAGGCTCAGGTCTGGTTGGTTGGCTTCGGGTTCACTGCTGCACTAGGTTTGAAAGCATCTTGGCGATTTTATTAGGAGTTCGTAGGATTTCAGTGCGGTGTAATGGTCAAAGCGTCCACAACCAGTGTCGTGCGCTGCGCAGCACAAGCTCATCCCCTCCGCAACACCGTGTTTCCTGCCTCCTCGAACTCCACTCCCCCTCCCTTTTCTAACCTCAGCACACGCTGGCAGGCATCCTTATCCTCCTAGAGCCCTAGCCCACTAAGTAACCTCGCATACCATGGCGGCTCTCGCTGGTCTGAGCAGCAGCATGGCGGCCATGCAGACGACATCTTCAGCCAAAAGCGGCCTCTTCGGCACCTCTCTAGCAGCCAAGCCCGTACGTGATTCTCTTTTGCTCGCCCCCTTCGAGTTCTGCGTTCTCCCTGCGGCTCGCTGCGCGTGCCGACGCTGCGTAGCTTCGTAAACGCTTGCATTATAATTGAGACCCTTGAGTTCCGTCAGTTTTATCCTATGTGTCTGCATTCCGCTGGCAGGGTTTTAGGTCACCCATTGATTCTCGTATCCGCAAAAGTAGTGCAATTATTCGAACGTGTAGACCGCTATATCAATCCACGGAGTTGTTACCGTGGCGTTACTGCCTCAATGTTTTGTCGACGCGTCTTGCAATCTAAACAACTCACTCACCATACGTTGGTCCCTCCACCCCGGCATATCCCCTCCATGCATCTCGTCCGCGTGCAATCGTGCTCTTGCCAGATGACTGCCCAGCCTCATGCGGCTCCTTCAGTCATCCGCATGGCTGTAAGTTCATCTCTTTTACACGACCCTCCTCCATTCCCGTCGCTAACTCCTTGGCCCATACGCCACGCCCCCCGGCCATTTCGGGTTTCTTCCTGCTGTCGACTGTCTCCCTAATCCCTCCCCTTTCACTCCTTACCCACCCCGACGACGTTACGTGCTCCGCTTTGCCACTCGTCCCTCCCCTCCCCTCCCCCCCCCCCCCATTGCCGTACCCCTTTTTAGCTCAATCGCAAACGCCTCAAAGCTTATAAAAATCTTAAAGCAATCAGAGGCTCACTTGTTAAAATATTAAAAGTGACCCTCATTCCTCTCTTAAATTTTTCCCTCCCCCCCCCCCCTCTCCCCTCTCTTCCCCCTCCTCCTCCCCCCCTCCCCTTCGTGCAATCGTCCTTGTTTTCGTTCGCATTCTATCCCTCCCGTTCGCCCTTTTTTCGTCTCCCCCTCACACACCGCGCTCGCTCCGCTCTCTGCGGCGGGCCTGGTGCGCGCAGATCAAGCGGTGGGAGCGCAAGGAGGTGAAGGAGAACAGCCTGCCCGTGCGCCACAAGCTGCACGTGCAAGTGGGCGACACCGTGCAGGTGCGATCGTACTCTCTGCTGCTTGCTTCTTCAGCAGCGTCCTCCATGTCACAAGGATACCCTGGTATGCATGTGTGTGGGGGGAGGGAGGAGAAGGGTGGGTGGGAGGGTAGGGTGGTGAGTGGCACGCATGTGTGTGTGGGTGGGGTTTGTCATCCATAATCCACGCCCGCGCAGCCACCTTTCTAAGCTTCTGCTTCCGGACGGCCCCTAAGGTCCTCTATTCCCCACAGCCCTCCACACTCCTCTCCCCCCCCGTCCCCACTCTCTCTCCTCCCTCTTCGTCCCAGCACCCGCTTTTTCTCACCTTCCGCGATTCCTCAAACCTAACATTCCGCTGTACAGTCCATTGGCATCGCCACCACATCTACCTCCCTCCCCTTCCCCTCCTCTCCCCATCTTCCCCCGGGCTGGCGGGCGGCAGGTGATAGCGGGCAGGGACAAGGGCAAGGTGACGGAGGTGGTGCGCGTGATCAACCACAACTCGAGCGTGCTGTGCCGGGACATCAACATCAAGACCAAGCACGTCAAGGGCAAGTCTGAGGGCGAGGCCGGCCAAATCATCCAGGTGAGTGCTGCATGCTGCACACGGTAGCAGCAAGCCAGTGGTGGAACGTTGGTGGTTGCCGCACAGAGGCAGTGCACATCGCTTGAATGGCTGTGATTGGCCACCAGGGGAAGAGCTCCTAGGTGATGTGAGCTCATAAGTGATGTGATCTCTAATCACGCGGTACAAAGTTAGTACCTGTGGCCATGGAGCCGCTTCCCCCTGTGAGTTCTGACATTCATCTGGTCCTGCTTTGTCGTTGAAATCTCAGTAGCTGCTCCCATGCTCGCCTGATTCCACCATGTGCCGCAGATTGAGGCGCCAATTCACAGCTCGAACGTGATGCTGTATTCGAAGCAGCAGAAGGTGACGAGCCGAGTGGGCCACAAGGTGCTGGAGGACGGGCGCAAGGTGCGGTACCTGCTCAAGACAGGCGAGATCCTTGACCAACCCGGCGAATGGAAGCGCACCGCCAAGAAGGAAAACAAGGACAAGCCCAAGGGTGACTCGTCGTAAAGCGGGGGATGCAGTGGAGGTTTTGATGAGCTAAGTGGATATAACACCAGATGCAATGTAGTGCTATTCAACCACGGAATATTCCTTTTTCCGCCAGTGCTACGGTACTTTGAATATGGCTGTGCTCAGTTTTCACCTGTCGGTAGGTGGCGGTTCAATAGGTTAGAGCGTATTCCTATCCTCGTATCAAGAGAACCTCATATCAAGAATGTACTATTTGCCTGGTAAAACTAGCGGAATAGGGGAATTTTCAGTGGGAGGTTGATATGAGGTTCTCTTGATACGAGGATAGGAATACACTCTTACTGGATTTAGAAAGTGACTTGAAGGCGGTACCTTCCAGAAAGTTAAACACTAAATATATTTGGCCACGGGAAAAAAATTCTGTGATCAACAGAACTACAGTGATCAGGTCAATCCCTTTTGCATGTACAACATGCACAGCGGATCCCAAAAAGCAAGTTCTCATCTCACGTCACCATGCGCAGATGTTTGAAAAGGTTGCCTAAAAACTGGAACCACAGGAGGATCTCAGCATGTACTGAGTAACACAAGTACCAGCTATTTTACATGCACACGGATGGGTGTCACTGCGCCTAAGAGCTCTAGCATTAAGGCAAGTGCAGAGATTGCAAAGCAAGGATGATGATGTGTGAACAGCTGCCGAAGTTAAGTGGAGCTGCTGGGAGGAGGTGCAGAGAAAGGAAGGTACTCGCGGCCAGTGGGGACACGGGTTGCTTGGCCACTTGCATCAATGAGTGCAGATGCTGCTGCCAGTGATGCACAAGCTCCTGCTGCTACTGGCAAGCTGTTGGCTGCACAGTGAGGGAGACAGAGGAGGGTGCAGATGCAGAAACAAACAAAGTGCTTTGAAGGGGACACGTAGATATCACTCATACAATCCGTGCACTGTGCACACGCTCAGCTTGACCAGGTCCTGCCAGAGCCATTGATAAAGTGCTGCCTGGTCAGCCCGCCATGCAGCAGCACCACGCCATCAGTCTGCATGCAAGGTGTACCAACGAGCTGCTCGCAGCTTGTGACCCCAGGCCCATCTGCCTGCCTTGCCTTGTTCTAATGCAGCAGTTTCCTGATGCATATCCTCACTCCGATGCCGCATGTATGAGCTCAATCAATCCCCGCGTTTGTTCCATGTCATCGCACAGTCTACCATACCATCGTCTTTCGCCTTGACTGTGACTCGCATATGCCGGTAGAAAGGAAAGAGCAAGGGAGAAAGTGAGGGGAAAGCGGGAGAGGGAGAGAGAGAAGAGAGAGAGGGAGGAAGAACGAGAGAGAGAGAGAGAGAGAGAGAGAGAGAGAGAGAGAGAGAGAGAGAGAGAGAGAGAGAGAGAGAGAGAGAGAGAGAGAGAGAGAGAGAGAGAGAGAGAGAGAGAGAGAGAGAGAGAGAGAGAGAGGGGAGTGGCTGGACGAAGGGAAGGGGGACGACGCAGACGGGATAGGCACGTGAACGATAGGTTCCACGGGGAAAGGGTTTGGGTGCGCGCAGTCGGACTGGTGATAACCTATAGCGAGGCCAGCAACCTTGAGCCACTAAACGCAAGCGATCTCACCTTGCACGCCGACGACGGCGCCCGCAGCCAGCCCGCCAATCACGCCGTTCCAAATGTCCTTGGTACCGCGCGTCTCCTGCGCGATAGCGTCGGCGGCGGCGAAGACCGTGCCGACGGCCGCGAAGGCGACGCCGTAGCGCCCCATGATGCGCCCCGTCTTCATCAGCGCCGGCATCGCCACGTTGCGCTCCACCGCCGGCACGTCGCTCCACGTGGCGGCGATAGCGCCGGCTATCGAGCCAAGCACGAAGCTGGAAGCGGTAGCAGTAACCGTCTTGAAAGCTATAGTGTCGTACTCCCCTAGCTTCCGCACGTCCTCGTCCATGGCGTTTTGCGCTTCCGAACCACACACCCTCGCGCCTCGCTCTGGATAAGATTTAGGGTGAAGATGGACGCGAGGTGATAAGATCTGAAGGTAGGAAACTGATCGCCTAAAGGCCGATGCTACTGGGTGTCCCACAAGTATGGTTGTTGCGGAGCCTTCTCAATCGAAGTCCAACTTTTTTCCCCATATTTTCCCAATGGTAATTACCCATTACCGGTACACCCACCCATGGGCGTTTCCTTATTATGATGAAATTTAAACACATGAATTTGATTCTGAATTTCAGTGTATAATGTGATGCGACCCGAGTTTTACTTGAGATTCACATGATAAGAGGCTGTAGGAACACGCCCCTAATCCTATGCTTCGGCGCAAACATTGGTATCAGCATCCTGCGGTACCCGTGCTGTATACCCCAAGATACCGTATGGCCCCGGATATAGGAGCCGTCCGATTAAAGGCGCCGGCCTCTATCTGGAGCATGGCGCTTATGGCCGGAACTCGATTATAAGCGCACCCCCTGAAATTTCTGCTTATTATAAGCGCATCACTTAATCTTACATTGGAGGCATTACAAACGATTTCACCAAACTGTCTCATTTTCTTAGCAACTACACATCAGATTGAGATCTCCTAACAACAAGTCTAGCCGGGGTACTTCTACCTTGTTGGGCTGAGAAAAGCCCTTAGGATCTTTTGCAGGGGTAAACTCTGGTAGGAACTATGTAATAGCGGAAGCGTTAATGAAGAACTTGTGAACCACCTTGCGCTAGTATGTGAGGGCAAAGTAAGTTAATTAGAGCAAGAAGATACAAGGATATATATAAGATTACAAGGAATATGAAAGGATACAGTTATAACTACTTTGCTGTTGCTGTTGCGGTTCGATACAGTGACGACTCGGGCAACCGCTCTGTAGCGAGTCAGTTGTGTGTCCTTGCTGTCGCGCTGTACTTGTCAGGTCAAAGGTCGCTGACCTTTGACTTTCGCGTAACCTCCAGCAACCTCTCAACCTCCGAGGGTTGACTCGCGGATGCCTCGATATGACTTGCTTCGCTTCTGGTGTGATGTTTCGACACGACAGAGGCGTTTAAGATTCATTGTTTCCAACACTCCCCTTCGCTTCTGGAGTGTCGTTGCTGGTGACGTGGCTCTGTCCAGTCAGCAGCATGCAGTACTCGAATTTCTGCTTTCCGAGCTTCTTGGTCAGGTAGTCAGCTGCCATCTCGGATGTGGGGCAGTATGACAGCTCGAGTCTCCCCTTCTCGATCTCGTCCTTCACGAAGAAGTAGCGCAGGGCGATGTGTTTCGTCCTGTTCGCGAAGCCGTTCTTGTTGGCGATGCGAATTGCCGACTGGTTGTCGCAGAACAGGGTGAAGTTGGGTAACTCGGCTAACTTCGCTTCTTCCAGCAGCTCGCGAAGGTAAAGTCCTTCTTTGGTGGCTGAGCAGAGTGCGATATATTCCGCTTCAGCTGATGAGAGGGCGATCAGTTCTTGCTTACTCGACTGCCAAGAAATAGGTCCGATGGGTTCGAGGCGGTAGATGTAGCCGGTGCGTGAGCGTCTGTTGTCGGAGTCGCCAGCGTGATCGGCGTCGACGTAGCCGATTAACTTAGTCGGTGCAGTTGCGTTCTTGTAGTAAGTTAGGCCGATCGTCGGGGTGCTGACGAGGTAGTGAAGAGCGCGGTCAAGCTCCGCTAGATGCTCTGCTTCGGGCTTCTTGAGGTAGGTGGCGAGCTGGCTTGCGGAGTATGAGAGGTCGGGACGGCAAGTGACGGCTGCGAAGAGGAGGCATCCCAGCTTTCTTTGGTAGTCGCGTATGCCGGCGGGCTTAAGTAGAGTGGAGCCTTCCTTGTTGTTTCCTGTCGTGTAGCGGTACGGCGTGGAGATGGCGGTCGGTACGAGGGCGAAGCGTTTGGCGATGGTGTCAGCGTACTTTGCGGCGCTGAGATAGATTGCGTTTTCCTCCTCTCGGATGTTGAGGCTGAGGTACTGTGTGACGGTAGTTGAAACTGTGAGCGTGAGATCTTGCTGCAGCTCCCCTTCGAACCAGGTGGTGATGCCGTCAGTTGACCCGATGTAGAGGAGATCGTCCACGTAGACGATTAGTAGAATGTAGTCGGTGTTTATCGTGAGCCGGTACATGCCGTGGTCGTGTGGGAGTTGCTTGAAGCCGATGCGGATGAGGCGGGTGTGCAGGTACTGTTGCCATAGTCGCGGGGCTTGCTTGATACCGTAGAGTGATTTGAGTAGCTGGCAGACGTGGTTGGGGTCTCTGTTGGTTCCGTGTGGTAGTTCGACGAAGATTTCGGCGTCGACAGGTGCGTAGAGGAAGGCATTTGCGACGTCGATTTGTCGCAGCTTCTTCTTCTTCATGGCGGCGATCGCAAGCAGGATTCGAAGTGAGGTGTGTCGGCTGACCGGTGCGAAAGTTTCGGTGAAGTCCCATCCGTGTTCTTGGTCGAAGCCGCGCACGACCCATCGTGCTTTGAACTTCTCGATGGTGCCATCTGCTTTCGTCTTCACGCGGAAGACCCATTTCCCGATGAGGATGGTCTTGTTCCGTGCTACGCCGATAGGAACAATTTTCCAGGTGTTGCGTTCCTCCAGTGCTTTCAGCTCCTTGTCCATGGCTTCGCGCCATTTTTCTCTGTGCTCCCCCCCCAGAGCCTGCTGAACTGTCGCAGGCTCCTTAGGAATGGCGGCGCCGTGGACTGCGGTGACGAGCCCAAGTATCTGGAGCCCACTCTGTGTGTAGAGGGGGAGTGTGGGATCCTCGGGATAAACTGCTTCGTCTCCAGCTTCTGGATCAGGTGCGAAGTTGGGCCCTATGCGTTCTGCTTCGTTGGTGTTGACTTCAGCAGGTGTAACGTAACCGTTGTCGGCGAAGTGGTAGTAGACTTCGGCGTTGACACTTTCGCGAGGATTTTCTTCGTCCATCGGTACGTCGACTGAGCAGTAGGGGAGAGGTCCGGCTTCTTCCGAGGCTCTGTCCACGTTCTGCTCGTCCCAGTCAGCTTCATCTTCTGCCGAGGCGAAGGCTCGGTCTCCACGGAAGCCACCTGTGGGGTCTTGATTTTCGGCCAGGTTGGCAAGGTACGTTGGCAGGGTGAGTCGCTCGTAGAAGATGACATCACGTGCTGCCACTGTTTCTTTTGTCGCGACGTCGAAAATCTTCCATGCGTTGTAGTGTTTTTCGATGCCCAGGTGTAGTCCCCATTGTGCTCGTTGGGAGAATCGGCCGGCGCGTGCAGATGGGGGTCGGTACTGTACCATGCAGCCGAAAACTCTCAACATTTTTGTGCTGCCCAATTTTCCTGTCCACAGCAGATGCGGTGATGCGTTGTTCGGAAGTGAGGACGAAGAAAGCAGGTTGTGCAGCATCACGGCGTGGTCCATTGCGTCGGGCCACTGATGGTTGGGTAGCCGCATGCCACGTAGCAGTTTGCGCATGGTGTTCTGTAGGGTCCTGTTCATTCTTTCTGCTACACCTTGCTGTTGATGGGCGTAGGGAAGCGAGATGAGTCTCTTGATTCTCCTTTCTGTCAGAATCTAGAATAGAACGAGAATGGATGAACTAGCAGGAAGGTGGGTACAAGTATGAAACCCTAAGTTTGTGTACCCTCTAAGGCTAAACCCACTATAGCCTACACAATATAAACATACAATGTTTGACACACCCCCATAGGCGAAGTGGGAGACAACCAGAGGGTCACAAGACCAGTCAAAGCAAAGCAAAGCAAAACAGGCTCAGGGTGGATCTCAAGGATACCACACAAATTCCGAGCACAAGCAAGCGGTCACAAGACCAGTTCACATGCAGTTTGATAATATAGCAAGAGATACAGTGATCGCAACCTAGCAAGTGTAAGCATGCAGGTATATATATAGAGATCACAGTACAAACAGAGTCAAGAAGTAAGCAAGTGAGGTCCAGCAGGCACAAGGCCTAAAAGAGTACAGAAGCGCTGATGGTCACAAGGCTGAAGCGCCTTGGTGAACACATCAGCAGTGTTGGCCTCAGTGGCCACGTAACGCAGACAAAGCTGACCGCGCTGCTGCAGCTCTCGAGCAAGGAAGTACCGCAGGGCGATGTGCTTCGTTCTGTGCTCCAGTCTGTGCTCCTCACACAAGGCAATGGCAGCCTTGTTGTCGACGTACAGCACTGGAGGAGAACGAGGCCGCTCTCCCAAGTCGGTCAGCAGGTAGGTCAGCCAGCGAAGCTCCTGGGCCGCCATGGCTGTGGCGTAGATCTCAGCCTCACAACTGGAGCTGAGAACAGAAGAAGAGCGTGTGGAACGCCAAGAAACTGAGCCGGAGCCAAGGCTGAAGGTGTAACCCTGAGACGACCGCTGAGTAGCCTGGTCGTCCGCCCAAGAAGCGTCTGAGTGACCAGTGAGTACAACTCGGTCTCGCCCTCCAAGCACTAGCCCCATGCCCGACGTACTGCACAAGTAGCGCAACACCCTCTTAGCAGCATCCATGTGCTCCTTCCTGTGATGGCCAGGAGCGACATAGCGTGCAAGGATGCTAAGAGGGTATGCAAGGTCAGGTCGAGTGCAGGTCATCAGGTACATGAGGCAGCGACTCTACGGACTCATCTGAAGGCAGAGCTGAGAGCGAGTGACCTGTAGGCAGAGGAGTGGACTGTGGCGAGGAGTACATGAAGCGGAAGCGCTGAAGGATCTGCTGCACCATGTGTGACTGAGTCAAGGTAATGGTGCGCCGTGCTCTGTCCCGGGTGATCCGCAAGCCAAGATAGCTTGTCAGTTCACCCAGGTCTGTGCACGTGTGTCTCCTCTGCAGCTCCGACTTCACGTGGGCGAGTGCCTCAGTGTCAGCAGTGGCAAAGACCAAGTCGTCGACGTACACGGGGATGTAGAACGGCGGCAGCGAGGTGTCGGTGCGTAGAAACAGCGACGGGTCAGCAGTAGAAGGAGCGAACCCAAGAGCCGCAAGTGTAGTCCTCAGTGTGTCGTGCCACTCACGCGGCGCCTGGCGGAGACCGTAGACCAGTCGCTAGAGCCTCCACTGGGTGCCAGGAGGAACCGACCCAGTGAAGCCAGGAGGGCGACGCAGCCAGATCTCCTCGTGCAGGCTGCCCTGCAAGAAAGCTGTGCTGAAGTCAAGTGAGTGAAGCTCGTAGTCGCGCTGAGCGGCTATGTGCAGCAGCACCCGAAGAGTAGTCATCTTCGGGGTGGGGGAGAAGGTCTGGAAGAAGTCTACTCCCTCTCGCTGACTGAAGCCTCGAGCAACGTAGCGCGCCTTGAAGACAGGAGGAGAACCCGGCGGCCGCTTCACCCTGAAAATCCACATGCCACTGACGATGTTCGCCCCAGGTGGGGGAACCTCGTCGACGTAGGTGCCTGTGGACTTCCAGGACGCCATCTCTGCGTCCATAGCTGTCTGCCACTGAGAGGAGTAGGGACCCTCTATCGCCTCTGCGTAAGAGCGCGGGGTCGGGATGTCTGGTGCATTCGGGTCTCCCTCAGGGGCAACTAGCATGGACACGAGATGGGGCAAAGCAGCAGCAAAGCACTGGAACTCCTCCTGTCTGTCCTCAAGGACGTCCGTGCCAAGAGCACACTCACCGCCGACGGACGGAGGACAGACAGACTCAGACTCAGCAACAAGGCTAGCGGCGTAGTCTAGACGACACCGGGCAGCAAAGTCAACCAACTCAGCGACCAGAGCAGACGCAGCAGAGGACTCAAAGGTAGGGTCAGTGACAACAGTGGCGAGGAGACGCGTGACAGTGGGACTGGCAGCACGACGGGAGTCAGACTCCGGGTCAGGAAGAGTAGGTAGAGAGGACGCAGGAGGAGACGGTAGAGGGACACGCTGAGGAGCAGTGGAGGGACGCAGGGTCATGTAGTGAGTGCCAGGGACAGGAGGAGGACGCTCACGTGGGACACGACGACCAGTGCGAGCAGTACGAACAGGCGACGCAGGACGAGACTCAGGCTCACGACGCTCCGTAAGACCTCCTGTGGGACCAGTGTAAGGAGAGGGACCAGGGAGAGGCGAGGCAGGCGGTAACTGGGACTGCGACTGGACAGGCGGAGGACACTCTAAGGAGGGAGCAGGACAAGGAGGAGGAGCCTGACCAAGAACCTGCTGAAGGAGTGGTACGAAGTACGGTCGCGGCCGCGCAGCGTCTCCAGAACCACCAGAGACACCAGCGCCAGGGTCCTCAGCACCAGCAGTAGCTCCACCGCCCGGGTCCTCAGCACCAGCAGCAGCTCCACTGCCCGGGTCCTCAGCACCAGCAGCAGCTCCACCCCTCGGGTCCTCAGCGCCAGCAGCAGCTCCACCGCTCGGGTCCTCAGCACCAGCAGTAGCTCCACCGCTCGGGTCCTCAGCACCAGCAGTAGCTCCAACTCCAGGGTCCGTAGCACCAGCAGCAGCTCCACCGGCCGGGTCCTCCGCACCAGCAGCAGCTCCACCGCCCGGGTCCTCAGCACCAGCAGCAGCTCCAACTCCAGGGTCCGCAGCACCAGGAGCGCCACTCCGAAGGCTGCAGCGCCGTGTGTACCACTCTCGGATCTATTGAAGGGAGGGGAGCTCCCGGGTAGGAGGGGAAGCACTGGTACCCGCTCCAGCAGCACCTCTCCGGAGGTCGCAGTACTGTAGGTACCTCTCCTGCAGCTGCTGCGAGGAGAGGGCTCCTCCAGGTGTGGCACTCTCAGGCTCAGCACCCCCAGACTCAGCACCTCCAGGCTCAGCACCCTCAGGCTCCGCACCTCCAAGGTCTGCACCCCCAGGCTCCGCACCCCCAGGCTCAGTACCCCCAGGCTCAGCACCCCCAGGCTCCGCACCCCCAGACTCAGCACCGCCAGGCTCCTCACTCGCAGGTGCAGCACCCCTAGCAGGACGAGAGTCGACAGCGACCTCGACAGGCTCAACCGGGTCTACCTGGGACACACCTGAGGGAGCGGCACCCTGAGGGGGGAGGGGGTCTACCACAGCAGCACCTGGCGCGAGGAAGAGAGGCGGGGGAGGGAGCGGGGCAGTGCGGTAGGGGAAGAGGCGGTAGTAGGGGACGGACTCGTCAAAGGTGACGTCCTGAGAGGGCAGAACCCGGCGCGAGGTGACGTGGTAAAACTGCCAACCAGGGGCGTCCGGGACAAAGCCAAGGAAGACACAAGGAACAGCGCGACGGGAGAGCTTGTCCGCGGACGTGTCGCGAACAAAAGCTCGGGATCCCCAGACCCGGAAACGCGACGCATCACCAACCTCTCCCGTCCAACGCAGTGTCGGGGAAGTCTCCGGCAAGGAGACACGGGGCCAGAGGTTGAGCTGATGCGCAGCGTATCGGACCGCAAACGGCCACAGAAAGTGGGGAGCAGCCGCATGGATCAGGGAGGTACGAGCGACCTCCATGACCAAGCCAATGCGGCGCTCAGCAACCCCATTCTGCTGTGGAGAGGCCGGAAGCGTGAACGACTGCTCAATGCCGTGCTCGGCACAGTAGGCTGCCAGAAGGTCGGAGGTGAACTCACCACCTCTGTCAGAGTGCAAACGCAGGACAGGAAAGTCCGAGCGGAAACGCTCGCTGAGCTGGAGACGAGCTCTGCTGATCCAAGGGATCAAGACATCAGGGACCTCACCCTTGGTGCGCAAGGGGAAGACCGTGGTGTAGCGAGAGTAGTCGTCAACAACAATCAGGAAGTACCTCTCCTAACCCTGTCCATGGACGCGGGCTGGGCCCCACACGTCCAAGTGGAGCGTCTGCAGGGGAGCAGTCATCGGGGGAAAGGAGGAGGAGTGAGGAGCGGCGCGCTGCCGCCCCTCGACACAGGGAAGACAGGGAGGAGCAGGCGAGGGTGGGAGGGGAGGGAGCACCCTGGGAAGACCAGAGACAAGCTGCCGTTTGTGCATGGCACGAAGGCGCTGCACAGACGGGTGGCCAAGTCGGTGGTGCCAGAGAACGGTGTCGTGCGCCAGAGAGCGACACGAGCAGGGGGCCGACAGCTGACCTGACGCAGACGCGGACGCAGCTACCTGAGGGGACTCAGTGGTCAGTGTGTACAGGTCCGACCCCGGCTGCCGAGTGAAGGTAGCCAGGTGACGGCCCGTCCGAGCACACGTGCAGTGTGTCACGCGCTCGTAGGCAGGGGTGAACTGGTGAACACCCGCATCCTGGAGCGCACAACCCGCCACCAAGTTCGTAGAGAACGAGGGGAGGTGGAGACCTGACAGTGTGCCCGACGGGACCGCAGGACAGGGAAGAACAGTGGAGGAGGTCGCAATGACCGGACCCCCAGAGGGGTCAGCGAGGGAGACAGCAACTGGCCGAGCAAGCGGCTCAAGGGCAGTGCGGTCACGAAAGAAACAGCGAGAAGCACCTGAGTCCAGGGTGAAGGTGTGCAGGGCCTCAGTCGACTCAGTACCAGGGGGCGCAGACTCACTAGGACCTAGAGTAGCAGCCTCACCAGCACCTAGGGCAACAGACGTACTAGCACCTAGAGCGGCAGCCTCACTGACAGGACACGGCAGCTGCACCTGTCCACTACCAGAAGCTCCCGAACGATGCACTCCAGAGCGACTACCACTACGGCCACTCCGACAGCCCAAACTAGCGTACCACTCACGCGCACGAAGCAGCTGGGGCGAAGGAGGACACGGCTGCTGCACCTGTCCACTACCAGAAGCTCCCGACCGATGCACTCCAGAGCGACTACCACTACGGCCACCCCGACAGCCCAAACTAGCGTACCACTCACGCGCACGAAGCAGCTGGGGCGAAGGAGGACACGGCAGCTGCACCTGTCCACTACCAGAAGCTCCCGACCGACCCACTCCAGAGCGACTACCACTACGGCCACCCCGACAGCCCCGACTAGCGTACCACTCACGCGCACGAAGCTGCTGGGGCGTGGGGGACTCACGCGCACAGCCCTGGAGCTGCATCTGGCCACGTCAGGAGCAGCAGTAGTAGCAGTAGCGGCAGTAACAGTAGTAACAGCAGGAGCAGTGGCAGTGGGAGTAGAAAAGGCAGTTGCAGCAGTACTGGGCAATGCTCACCAGTGGTCGGCGCGGCAGGCGCAAGACGGTGGCGACAGTGGGGCCGCTACAACTGCAGGGCTGGGCCGGGCCGCAGCAGGGAGCTCCGCGGCAGCTGCGGCAGGGCGAGGCTGGGC
Organism: Closterium sp. Yama58-4; assembly: GCA_947470075.1. NCBI lineage: Eukaryota > Viridiplantae > Streptophyta > Zygnematophyceae > Desmidiales > Closteriaceae > Closterium > Closterium sp. Yama58-4. The sequence continues at coordinate 823,065 of CANIUD010000178.1, read as the reverse complement.
CGCGACGGCAGCTGCTCCAGGTGCCACTGGGGCGGCTGCTGCAGGTGCGGGCTGCTCCAGGGGCGGCTGCTGCAGGTGCGGGCTGTTCCAGGGGCGGCTGCTGCAGGTGCGTGCTGCTCCAGAGGGGGCTGCTGCAGTGACGGGCGGCTCCAGGGGCGGCTGCTGCAGTGGCGAGCGGCTCCAGGGGCTGCTGCTGCAGTGGCGGGCGGCTCCAGGGGCTGCTGCTGCAGTGGCGGGCGGCTCCAGGGGCTGCTGCTGCAGTGGCGGCTGCTCCAGGGGCTGCTGCTGCAGTGGCGGCTGCTCCAGGGGCGAGAGGCGGATTAGGTCAGGGCGACGCGGCGGGCAGGTGGCGACGCCGCGGGCAGGGCGACGCGGCGGGCAGGTGGCGACGCCGCGGGCAGGGCGACGCGGCGGGCAGGTGGCGACGCCGCGAGTAGGGCGACGCCGCTAGCAGGTGGCGACGCCGCGGGTAGGCGACGACGCCGCGGGCAGGCGCCGACGCCGCGGGCAGGGGACGACGCCGCGGGCAGGCGACGACGCCGCGGGCAGGCGACGACGCCGCGGGCAGGCGACGACGCCGCGGGCAGGCGACGACGCCGCGAGCAGGCGACGACGCCGCGGGCAGGCGGCGACGCCGCGGGCAGGCGACGACGCCGCGGGCAGGCGACGACGCTGTGGGCAGGCGACGACGCCGCGGACAGGGGCTACGTCGCGGGCAGGCAACGACGCCGCGGGAAGGCGGCGACGCCACGGGCAGGGCGACGCGGCGGGCGGCGAGAGCCTGCAGGGGCGGCGCGCGGTCGTGCAGAGGCTGCGCGCGGGCCTGATGGGAGTGCAGGGGCGGCTCTCGGGCCTGACGGGCCTGCAGCGGCGGCTCGGGGGCCTGACGGACCTGCAGGGGCAGCTCGAGAGCGCACGAGGGCGCACGAGGGCGCACGAGGGCGTACGAGGGCGCACGAGGGCGCACGAGGGCGCACGAGGGCGCACGAGGGCGCACGAGGGCGCACGAGGGCGCACGTAAGGTAGGGCGCACGAGGGCGCACGTAAGGTAGGGCGCACGAGGGCGCACGTAAGGTAGGGCGCACGAGGGCGCGCCTAGCGGAATAGTGGGCCCATTGTAGAAAGCGGTCCTAGGTAGCAACCTAGGCTTCTGATACCATGTCAGAATCTAGAATAGAACGAGAATGGATGAACTAGCAGGAAGGTGGGTACAAGTATGAAACCCTAAGTTTGTGTACCCTCTAAGGCTAAACCCACTATAGCCTACACAATATAAACATACAATGTTTGACACTTTCTGCCAGATACTGCTTGAACCTCTGTGAGTTGTACTCTCCTCTCCCATCTGACTGGAAACTCTTAAGTTTGGCGCCCGATTCCCTTTCTGCTACGGGAAGCCACGCGACGAAGGCTTCGAAGGCCATGTCGCGGCTTGGAAGGTTGAGATGCCAGACGTATCTGGTTGCTGCGTCGATGAACGTGATGGTGTAGTTGTACGCGTTCTGTCCGAGGGCGCGGTTGTACAGGATGTCGCTGTACACTTTTTCGAGAGGGGCGTAGACCGGAGCCCCGGGATTGTGGTGAGATGGGAACGGCTGATGTGGTAAGTCAGCTTTGGGATAGGTAAAGCAGGTTCCTCGTGCTCGTTGTAGTTCTCTCCCGTCGGTTAATAGTAGGCTCTCCTTGTCGAGCACTCCTGCCCTTATCGTATTATTTAACACTGTGTTGCTTGGGTGTCCCATTCTTGCGTGCCAGGTGCTTTCGTCGGCGCGATGTCCGGGTGATCGTTGATACAGATCGGAGTTGGAGTAAAAGCTGGCGGTGACATTGGCGCTTCTGTGGACTTCACGTCGTGCTGGGTTGAGCTGTTGCGCGCGTGTCGGTGGCGTGTCGTCGATGAAGGGCGGTGCCGTTGAAGGACCAGTGACTGGTGTTAATGTTTCTGCTGCTGCCGTTGTTGTCTCTGCTGCTGCCGATTCTGCTGCTGCCGATTCTGCTGCTGCCGATTCTGTTGCTGCCGATTCTGCTGCTGCCGAGGTTGTCTCTGCTGCTGTCGATTCTGCTGCTGCCGTCTGTTGAATTGTCGCCAACGCCCTCGTTCTTTCCATTTCAGGAATGGTGTGTGAATACCAGAAGCCGCCCGGACTGAAGTCTGGATCAAGATCTGGAGGGTGTGTCCAGTTGGTGAAGTTTACGATGGCGTCGCTGTCGGCCGTTCCGAGGTCAGGAACAAAATCGAGGACGAAGACGTTGTTCTTGAGGACCGCCTTCCCGATGTAAAGGCCTCCTCTCCCGTGGTACAACTTGAATTCTTGGGTGGTGCTGTCTGCTTCGAGATGGATGCCCTTTGCCATCAGTTGGCTGACGATGAGTAAGTTGTAGCCCAGGCCTTCTACAATAAAAACCTTGGACATCTGTAGGATGACGTTCGTCTCTCGTGACTGAAGTTGAACGATTCCTTGTCGTCGTGTGCGCAGGTTCTGATTGTTGGCGACGGTGATGACTACTTCTCGTTGAAGCTGGTACTCTCGTTGCACGAAGCGTCCTGAAGAACGCATATGTTGTCCGCAGCAACTGTCCAAGAACCACGTGTCCTTCCCGGATGGTTCGCTTTGGGCGATGGCGGCGTATGTCGGGTTCGGCTGAAGTGACTCGCGGCGAGGTGTCGTTTCGTCGAGTTGTTCTTCTGGTGAGTAGTGTGGTAGTGACTCGGTGATGCAGGAGTCGCTCAGTCTTGCCATGCAGCTAACGATGTTTCTTGCTCCTTGTGCAGGTTGTCCCGTTGAGGTCGTTGAAGCTTGGATCTGATTCGTTGGATTTGCTTGCGTTGAAGCGACTTGGTTGCTTGAGGCTCGAAGTTGCCGCTGCGGAGTCGTTGACTGTTGACGATTCGGGCAGTGCGTGCGCGGGTGTCCTGAAGTCTTGCAGATGTGGCAGAAGGGAGGTACGGGTTTCGGTTGATGTCGGGTGTTGTTGTTGCTGTAACGCCGTTGAGTGTGAAATGCGAACTCCGGTGCTGATGTCTTTTTCTTGTGCCGTTCTTCTTGCAGGTCCATGTCTTGCTGCTCGGCGTGAATCTCGGCGCAGAGTGCTGCTTCGGAGATTCTTCCGTGGGCTCGGAGGATAGCTTTGGTGGCGCGCCATTGAGGACCGAGGCCGCCGATGATGACTGTCACGAAGGCGTCTTCAGATATCGACCCTCCGCATCGAAGAAGCTTGTCGCGCAGCTCGCGACATCGGCTGATATACGCCATTCCTTTCTCTCCTGGTTTCATTTCAACTGTTGTCAACTGCGCCATTAACCTGCTTTGATTTACGCTGTCTGTTGCTTGATACAGGCTCTTCAGGTGGCTGTATGCGAGCTCCGCGGAGTTGCCGTAACCCCGGTAAGAACGTATGTTCTGCTGCTGAGTTGGTGTGACGTTCCTCAGTAGAATCGTATACGCCATCATCGATTGATACGTATACTGCTGTTTCTCATACTGTGTGCCATTTGTTGGGTATTGCAGGGACCCGTCGAAGAAGCCGAGTATCTGCGCGCCTTCCATCATGAGCTCGAACTCAAACGACCAGGTGAAGAAGTCTTTGCCGTCGAAGGGCCTTGACGTCTGCAGCTTCAAGACGTGTGCGAATTGCGACTGAACTTGCAGTGCATCCAGTGGTTTTTCTTGTCCAGGTGGAGCTTGCGGGTGCGGCATGAAGCTGATGGACCCGCGTTCGTACGGAGCAAAGGTGGGTTGCTGCTGGTTTCCGCGCGCATATGATGAGCCGTCGAGACTCATTGGAGTCGCCTCATGGTTGTTGTTGCTGTTGTTTGACTGCGCAGGTGCCGACTGCTGGTGCTGCTCGTAGAAGGACATGAAGGAGAAGAATTTCTCCATCATACTCTGGTCGAAGCTGGCAGGTTGATTCGCAGGAGTCTCAGTGGATGTTGCCCTGGGTCTTGTTGCCGTGCCTTCCTCTGTCTGCAGGCCAGAGGCAGGAGGTGGAGTAGTGCCAGGAGAACCGTTAGAGGAACTCCTTTCCTTCTGTGTTGCCATGTCTTGTGATGTATTTGATGACTTGATAGTAGTAGACATTTCCCTGTGAGCTCTGATACCATGTTGGGCTGAGAAAAGCCTTTGGGATCTTTTGCAGGGGTAAACTCTGGTAGGAACTATGTAATAGCGGAAGCGTTAATGAAGAACTTGTGAACCACCTTGCGCTAGTATGTGAGGGCAAAGTAAGTTAATTAGAGCAAGAAGATACAAGGATATATATAAGATTACAAGGAATATGAAAGGATACAGTTATAACTACTTTGCTGTTGCTGTTGCGGTTCGATACAGTGACGACTCGGGCAACTGCTCTGTAGCGAGTCAGTTGTGTGTCCTTGCTGTCGCGCTGTACTTGTCAGGTCAAAGGTCGCTGACCTTTGACTTTCGCGTAACCTCCAGCAACCTCTCAACCTCCGAGGGTTGACTCGCGGATGCCTCGATATGACTTGCTTCGCTTCTGGTGTGATGTTTCGACACGACAGAGGCGTTTAAGATTCATTGTTTCCAACATACCTAAGATGGATCATCCAGTACCCCTCCTACTCCTCCTCGTCAGACTCGGGCTCCTGGCAGTTGTTGCCAAAAAAACCATCAGCGATGATGTCATCGTCGACATCCACCTCCGCTGTCAGCTGGCTGCGGCTGTGCGCCATGGCGAGTCCGTCCTCACTGCCGTCAAGCTGGTTGCTGATGCCACAAGTGAGGAAGGCATGCGTGATGAGGTCGGACGGCACTGCCCGCCAGGCCTGAGATATCCACCGCAGGACGACCTCAGCTGGAGGCTTCTTCACATTCCCTGAAACATTACCTGAGAACGGTGGAAAGCTGTTAGTGCATCAAACAAGAATTCGGGGGGAACAAAACCGTACTCATACCATACCTGCCGCTGTCAGCTGCGCTTGCCCCTCTGCCACAAACCACCTCTGGTACTGCTGGCGGACCGACGCCTTAAAGCTCTTGTTGATGGAGACATCGAGCGGCTGTACCTCCGCCGTACAGCCCGACAGGATGATTGCCGACACGCAGTTCATCTCGCGGAGCTTCTCCTTGACCTCCTCGGTGAGGTGACCGCGGTAAGAATCCAGCACCAGCATCGAGCTCTTGGCGTGTCTGCCGAACCGAGGCTTCAAGAAAGGCTTGACGCCCTCCTCAAGCCAGCGAACGACGCCCGCGGAGTCCATCCACCCGTTCTCGTGGCAAGCCACGACCACATCCGCACGAAACACGAGCGGGTGGTTATAATTCGCACTCAGAACAGAACGCAGTTTACAAGGAGTGTCAGAAACTACAGGCAGGAATGAATCAACTAGCAGGAAGTTTGGTACAAGTATGAAACCCTAGTGGGGTTGTACCCCACATATATAATACATATATCATTTGACACACCCCCATAGGCAAAGTGGGGGAGAGCAAGGGGTCACAAGACCAGTCAAGAAAAGCAAAGCAAGCTTAGGGTGGATCACAACGTCACCACACACACTGAGCACAAGCAAAGGGCCACAAGGCCAGTTCACATGCAGAGATATATATGCAACAATAGCATCACAGTGATCACTACCTAGCAAGAGCAAGCATGCAGGTATATATATATAGATCACAGTACAAGCATAGACTACAGCAAGTGCGGGAACGTAGGCACAAGGCCTAACAAAGTACAAAAGCGCTGATGATCACCAGACGGAAGTGCCTTGGTGAATATATCAGCAGTGTTGGCCCGGGTGGCCACGTGAGCAAGACGAAGCTGACCACGCTGCTGCAACTCTCGAGCCAGGAAGTAACGCAGAGCGATGTGCTTCGTTCTGTGCTTCAGTCTGTGCTCCTCACACAAGGCAATGGCAGCCTTGTTGTCGACGTACAGAACTGGAGGAGAACGAGGCCTCTCTCCCAAGTCAGTCAGCAGGTAGGTGAGCCAGCGTAACTCCTGTGCAGCCATGGCTGTGGCGTAGATCTCAGCCTCACAACTGGAGCTGAGAACAGAACACGAGCGCATAGACCGCCAAGAAACAGAGCCAGAGCCAAGGCTGAAGGTGTAACCCTGTGACGACCGCTGTGTAGCCTGGTCGTCAACCCAAGACGCGTCAGAGTGTCCAGTGAGGACAACGTCTCTCCGTCCTCCAAGCACGAGCCCCATGCCCGACGTACTGCACAGGTAGCGCAGTACCCTCTTCGCAGCATCCATGTGCACCTTTCGGTGCCGGCCAGGAGCCACGTAGCGAGTTAAAAGGCCAAGAGGGTACGCAAGGTCAGGTCAAGTGCAGGTCATCAGGTACATGAGGCAGCCCACTAGCTCTGCGCAAGGACCATTCGACTTAACGAACTCGTCCGAAGGTGGAGCTGAGAGCGAGTGACCTGTAGCTAGAGGAGTGGACTGTGCGGAGGACCAGGTGAAGCCGAAGCACTGAAGGACCTGCTGCACCATGTTGTCAGAAACTAGAGATAGGAATGAATGAACTAGCAGCAGGATGGGTACAAGTATGAAACCCTAATTTGGGTTGTACCCCATATGGGCTACCTCACTACAGCCTACACAATAAGCAGCATATATGTTTGACACACCCCCATAGGCAAAGTGGGGGAGAACAAGAGGTCACAAGACCAGTCAAGAAAGGCAAAGCAAGCTCAGGGTGGATCACGAAGTCACCACGCATTCTGAGCACAAGCAAAGGGCCACAAGGCCAGTTCACATGCAGAGGTATATATGCAATAACAACATCACAGTGATCTCTACCTAGCAAGAGCAAACATGCAGGTATATATACATAGATCACAGTACAAGCAAAGCCTACAGCAAGTGAGGAAACGTAGGCACAAGGCCCAACAAAGTACAAAAACGCTGATGATCACCAGACGGAAGTGCCTTGGTGAAGATATCAGCAGTGTTGGCCCTGGTGGCCACGTGAGCAAGACGAAGCTGACCACGCTGCTGCAACTCTCGAGCCAGGAAGTAACGCAGGGCGATGTGCTTCGTTCTGTGCTCTAGTCTGTGCTCCTGACACAAGGCAATGGCAGCCTTGTTGTCGACGTACAGAACTGGAGGAGAACAAGGCCTCTCTCCCAAGTCGGTCAGCAGGTAGGTGAGCCAGCGTAACTCCTGTGCAGCCATGGCTGTGGCGTAGATCTCAGCCTCACAACTGGAGCTGAGAACAGAAGACGAGCTTGTAGACCGCCAAGAAACTGTGCCAGAGCCAAGGCTGAAGGTGTAACCCTGTGACGACCGCTGCGTAGCCTGGTCGTCAACCCAAGACGCGTCAGGGTGTCCAGTGAGGACAACGGCCTTCGTCCTCCAAGCACGAGCCCCATGCCCGATGTACTGCACAGGTAGCGCAGTACCCTCTTCGCAGCATCCATGTGCACCTTTCGGTGCCTGCCAGGAGCCACGTAGCGAGCCAAAAGGCCAAGAGGGTACGCGAGGTCAGGTCGAGTGCAGGTCATCAGGTACATGAGGCAGCCCACTAGCTCTGCGTAAGGACCACTCGACTCTACGGACTCGTCCGAAGGTGGAGCTGAGAGCGAGTGACCTGTAGCCAGCGGAGTGGGCTGTGGGGAGGACCAGGTGAAGCCGAAGCGCTGAAGGACCTGCTGCACCATGTGTGACTGAGTCAGTGTGATGGTGCGGCGTGCTCGGTCCCGGGTGATCTGCAAGCCAAGGTAACTGCGCAGCTCACCCAGGTCTGTGCACGTGTGTCTCTTCTGCAGCTCCGACTTCACCAGAGCGAGAGCCTCAGTGTCAGCAGTGGCAAAGACCAAGTCGTCGACGTACACGAGGATGTAGAACGGCGGCAGCGAAGTGTCGGTGCGCAGAAACAGCGACGGGTCAGCAGTCGAAGGAGCGAACCCAAGAGCCGCAAGTGTAGTCCTCAGTGTGTCGTGCCACTCACGAGGTGCCTGGCGGAGACCGTAGACTGGCCGCCGGAGGCTCCACTGGGTACCAGGAGGGAACGACCCAGTGAAGCCAGGTGGGCGGCGCAGCCAGATCTCCTCGTGCAGGCTGCCCTGCAAGAAAGCTGTGCTGAAGTCAAGAGAGTGAAGCTCGTAGTCACGGTGAGCGGCAACGTGCAGCAGCACCCGAAGAGTGGTCATCTTCGGGGTGGGGGAGAAGGTCTGGAAGAAGTCAACTCCCTCACGCTGACTGAAGCCTCGAGCAACGTAACGAGCCTTGAAGACAGGCGGAGAACCCGGCGGCCGCTTCACCCTGAAAATCCACATGCCATCGACGATGTTCGCCCCAGGAGGGGGAACCTCATCGACGTAAGTGCCTGTGGACTTCCAGGATGCCATCTCTGCGTCCATGGCTGTCTGCCACTGAGAGGAGTACTCACCCGCGATCGCCTCAGCGTAAGAGCGCGGGGTCAGGATGTCTGGTGCATCCGAGTCTCCCTCAGGGGCAAGCAGCATGGCCACGAGATGAGGCACAGCGGCTGCAAGACACTCAAGGTCCTCGTGCCTGTCCTCAAGGACGTCCGTGCCAAGAGCACACTCACCCTCGACGGACGGAGGAGAGACAGACTCAGACTCAGCAACAAGACTAGCGGCGTAGTCTAGACGACAGGCAGCAGCAAAGTCAACAAGCTTAGCGACCAAGGCAGACGCAGCAGCAGACTCAAACGACGGGTCAGTGACAACAGTGGCTAACAGACGCGTGACAGTAGGGTGTGCAGCACGAAAGCGGTCAGACTCAGGGTCCGCAACGTCAGGCAGAGAGGACGCAGGGGGAGACGGCAGAGGAACAGGCTGCGGAGCAGAGGAAAGACGACGGACTACGAGGTGTGTACCGGGGACAGCCGGCTGACGCGAACGAGGAACACGACGACCGGAACGACCAGGACGAACAGGCGAGACAGGACGCGACGCAGGCTCACGACGCTCAGCAAGACCACCGGGCTGCTCAGTGTAAGGAGGAGGAGCAGGGAGCGGTGAGCCAGGCAGTAACGGAAGACCAGTAGACGACGGAAGGGTAAGAACCTGACGAAGAACAGAGTCAGGCGGCGGCAGAGATGACGGAGACGGCGGAGCGAAGAACAGTCGAGTCGCCGCAGCTGCACCAGCACCGGCAGCTCCAGCAGCTCCAGTGGCTCCAGCACCTCCAGTAGCTCCAGCACCTCCAGCAGCTCCAGAACCTCCAGCGCCAGCACCACCAGCAGCAGCACCCCCAGAACCAGCACCTCCAGTCCTAGGGTCTCCAGCCTCAGTGTCTCCAGCAGCAGCACCCCCAGACGCAGCACCTCCAGCCCCAGCAGCTCCAGTACCTCCAGGACGAGCACCTCCGGGACCAGCGACTCCAGCACCTCCTGTAGACACAGCACCACTCCCAGCTCCAGCGACGACAGCAGAAACACCTCCAGCGGTAGAGCCCCGAGCTCCAGCAGCGCGACCCTGACGGCGAGTGTACCACTCGTGCAGCTGCTGCGGGGAGAGAGGCGCACGCGGACGAAGGCGGCTACTCCAAGGAGACCGCGCACCAGCAGTCTCAGTACCCGCAGGCGCCGCACCCCCAGACTCAGCACTCTCAGGCTCAGCACCCCCGGACGCAGCACTCCCACGCACAGCACCTCCAGTCTCCTCACGCACAGGCTCAGCACCTCCAGGCTCAGCACCTCCAGCAGGCAAAGAACCAGCACCACTCCCAGCTCCAGTGACGTCAGCAGAAGTATCTCCAGCAGTAGAGCTCCGAGCTCCAGCAGCGCGACCCTGACGGCGACCGTACCACTCGTGCAGCTGCTGTGAGGTGAGAGGCGTACGCGGACGAAGGCGGCCACTCCAAGGAGACCGCGCACCAGCAGTCGCAGTACCCTCAGGCGCCCCCAGACTCAGCACCCCCAGGCTCCTCACGCTCAGGCTCAGTACCTCCAGGCTCAGCACCCTCAGGCCCCTCACACGCAGGCTCAGCACCCTCAGACTCGGCACCCCCAGGCTCAGCACCCCCAGGCTCCTCTCGCTCAGGCTCCGTACTCCCAGGCTCAGCACCTCCGGATACAGCACCCCGAGCAGGACCACCCCCAGCAGGACCTGAGTCACCAGTGACCTCAACAGGCGCAGGCACAGGAGGATCTACCGTAGAAACACCTGAAGGAGCAGGACCTGGCGCGGGGAGGGGGTCTACCTGGGAAGGACCTGGAGCGAGAAAGAGCGGCGGGGGGGGGCGAGGGGCAGTGCGGTAGGGAAAGAGACGGTAAAAGGGGACGGACTCGTCAAAGGTGACGTCCTGAGACGCAAAGACACGGTGCGAGGTGGGGTCGTAAAACTGCCAGCCAGGCGCGTCAGGAGGAAAACCAAGGAAGACGCAGGGAATGGCGCGGGCAGAGAGCTTGTCCGCGGTGAGATCGCGGACAAAGGCACGAGCACCCCAGACCCGGAAACGCGACGCATTGCCAACCTCCCCCGTCCACAGCAGTGTGGGCGAGGTCTCCGGCAAGGAGACACGGGGCCAGAGGTTGAGCTGATGCGCGGCGTACCGGACCGCAAACGGCCATAGAAAATGGGGAGCCGCCGCATGGATCATGGAGGTACGAGCGACCTCCATGACTAAGCCAATGCGGCGCTCAGCAACCCCATTCTGCTGCGGAGAGGCCGGAAGCGTGAACATCTGGCGGATGCCGTGCTCCGCACAGTAGGCTGCCAAGAGGTCGGAGGAGAACTCACCATCTCTGTCAGAGTGCAGACGCAGGACAGGAAAGTCCGACCAGAACCGCTCCAGGATCTGGAGACGAACAGCGCGGATCCAGGGGATCAAAACAGCAGGGACATCCGCCTTGCTGCGCAAGGGGAAGACCGTGGTGTAACGCGTGTAGTCGTCGACAACCAGCAGGAAGTACTGCTCGCGGCCCTGCCCCTGGACGCGGGCTGGGCCCCACACGTCCAGGTGGAGCGTCTGCAGTGGAGCCTCTGTGGGAGGAAACGAGGAGGAGTGAGGAGCGGCGCGCTGCCGCCCCTCGACGCAAGGAATGCAGGGCGGTGCAGGCGAGCTAGGAAGGGAGGGCAGAGACCTGGGAAGACCAGAGACCAGGTAGCGAGAGTGCATGCTGCGAAGGCGGAACAGGGAGGGGTGACCAAGGCGGTGGTGCCAAAGGAGAGTCTGGTGCGACAGGCTGCGACACTCATAGGGGGAGGCTACCAGACCAGACGCAGACACCTGACCGACAGCAGCGAACGGAGGAGACACAATCGTCAGTGTGTAAAGAATCGACCCCGGCTCACGAGTGAACATGGCCAGGTGACGTCCAGTCTCCGTGCACACGTGCAGATCGCCACACGCTGCCAAGCAGGGGTGAAGGTATGAACCTCCACATCCTGAAGGACGGCGTTGCTCACCAGGTTCGTAGAGAACGAGGGGATGTGGAGACCTGACAGCTCACCGGACGGGACCGCCGGACACGGGAGCACAGTGGAGGAGCGAGCAAGCACTGGGCCCCCAGAGGGGTCAGCCAGTGAGACAGGGACAGGTGCAGAGAGGGGAGTGACTGTGGTACTGTCGCGAAAGAAGCAGCGGGAAGCACCTGAGTCAAGCGTGAAAGTGTGCAAGGCCTCAGCAGGCGTAGTACCAGAGAGAGCAGACTCACTAGCATCTAGGGCAGCAGCCGCTATACCAGGGTCAGGGGGCACACACAGGTAACAGTCACCCTCAGTAGTACCAGTCAGAGCATACATGGCAGTAAGGATAGCAGCAAAGTCTAGAGCATAGATATCCACCTTGCTGTGCAGCTACTCTAGCCAGGGGGGGAGCTCTGTTAGAAGGAAATGCTGCCATGAGCAAGAAATTGCCGGCGCTGGGATTCGAACTCGTGAGCTTCGAATCTGTCCTGAAAGTGTCTCAGGACAGATTCAGGACAGTTTCTGCTAAGGGGCTGGTTATGCTGCACTTGAGTTTCGAACTGGAGACCTTTCGATTCAAGTGTCCCGAAAGTGTCTTGGCAGGACAGATTGGGGATACTTTGGGGACAGATTAGGGACACTTTGGCGAAATCGATCTTGGGACGCGTTCGGTTTGAAACTCGGCAGCGAAGTGTCGAAGTCAACGGAATTCGCACGGGAGTTACAGTCGGTGGTCGACGGAATTCTGGTCGCGGAAATTCTCGTCTACGGAATTCCAGTCAATGGAATTCGCTCGGCGAAATTCAAGGCTCGGAATTTCGCGTCGACGAAATTCAGCGCGCGACCCGGGTCGACACTTTCTTGTGTGCTTTGTTTTTGTATTGCGTCCTAGTATAAAACCAGAGAGCACAAACCAGAAATCAACTAAGTCATTATCACTGCTATGTTTGTGTGTATCTCTGGCTATAGTGGACCGTTTCCTGCAATCATTGGTGCGTTGGAATCGTGCTTCTGAGCTCTATCAAGCTATTCTACATGGTATCAGAGCTGCGTTATCTTCGTCGTTCCAACTAGCGGCTTGATTCTGTCCTCCCGTCACTTCGTTCCTACGTTGGTGTGGCTGACGCTCCCTGTGACCACGGATGGAATGGATAACGAGCGCCGAGGGCTTGAATGCCCGTGAGGAGCTGGAGGCGTCCGTTCGTGAGCACCACCCTAACTTGCGTGATGAGGAGGTCGACCTCATTGTGGACGGTCGACTACTACGCATGGTTCGGGAGCGCGCGGCAGAGCAAGCACCTGCGAGCGGCCAGCAAGAAGGAACTGGTGAAGGAGAAGCTGGGCACGAGGCTCCAATTGCCGTAGGCGTTGGAGGAGGAGCTGTTGCTCCGACCATTGACACGGGAATGATCGGGACGAGCTAAGGTCAATTCAAGTTTGGAGTGGAGCATATCTCCGTAACACCGCTGCTGGAGGGAAGGCACGACCTCACCGCGTGGGTCAGCGCCATCCGACCTCAGCTCCAATGCGCTGATTTGTGGCAGTTTTGCAACGGGACAGCACCAAGCCCGGCCCCGAACAACCCCTTGCAACGAAGGGAGTACGCAAAGGGCCAAATGCTTGCATTCATGGTGTGAATCGTTGTGTTTCTCCACCCATCCGAATGTCTATTGCTGGTTTCTCTCAGCAAGAGAAAGCCGGGCAGATGGCATGGGCATACATCTTGTTTACCTATCAAGCTCGTGAAGCCCTCCACGCTTTTCTACTTCAGACCCAGCTAGCCCAACTCAGGAAGGGAGATGATGAGACGGCAGAATCCTACTGCAACAGGGCCCGCACCATCCAAGCGGAGCTGCTGACCATTGGACAGGAGGTCCACATGGCCACGTTTGCCGCTCACGTGCTGAAGGGTCTTCCACCGGAGTACAGGCTTCTTCGCCGCAAGCTCGACATTTCCAGCCCTGACATGACGGTGGAACGTGTGTGCAGCGAGGTGTTGATGGAGGAGCAGACTCTCTCCATCGAACACAGTTACAAGCAGATCACCAACGATGCATCTGCTTTCTCGGGCGCTGTCAACACGATCGTGGCTACAACGAGGGTCAACGGGAAGGAAGGAAAAGGAGGGAAGGAGCAGACGGACAAGAATAAGGATGGAAAGCAGGAGAAGAAGCGAGGCCCCTTCAAGGGGCGCTGCTACAACTGCAATGAGGAGGGGCACATGGCTGCCAAGTGCCCCAACAAGAAGAAGGATGTAACGCCCGCGGCAGCCGCAAACGTTGCTGAAGGAGACGGGAAGGGCGTGGCGCTCACCGTCGCGTGTTCGGCTGCAAAGCTGCTGGCCGACGACAAGGACTTGTGGTTCCTTGACTCGGGATGCTCCCAACACATGACCGGCCGCAAGGAGTGGTTCACGGTGATCCGTGACCCATCTGCAACGAAATCCGTCAAAGGGTTTGATGGTTCAATGCAGGAAGTTGCCGGTGTTGGTGAGGTTTTGCTGGAGGGCACTAACGGCTTGCGTGTGACCCTACATGATGTCCTCTTTGTGCCAGGAATGAAGGCCAACTTGGTCTCCCCTGGGCAGCTCTTGGACAAGGGAGCAAAGCTGCAAACCGAGGAAGGTGTCACTCGCATCATCGCATCAGGAGGTCAAGTGGCTGCAACGGCACGATACCGCCATCGCCTTCACTGCCTTGACCTGAAACCGGGGCCAGCAAGGAACGGTGCAACGGCTGCAACGGCATGCAACGGCACTGTGGCTGCAGCGGCATGCAACGATATGGCGGCTGGATCGGCAAGCAACGGCACGGCGGCTGCAACGGCAAGCAATGGCACGGCGAAGGAGATTGCTGATGTGGCGTCAAGCAAGCCGGAAGCTAAGGATGAAGCGGCCAGCCTCAAGACGTACGCGGTAGGCTCCATGGCAACGCCCAACCTGTGGCACGCTCGCGTTGGACACGTCCACTTCGACGCGGTGAAGCGGACAGCCACGAGCGGTGGCGTGTTCGGTATGGACCTGGAGAAAGGAGGTGAGGATATGCCGTGCACCTCCTGCCATGAAGCCAAACTCACTCGTGAATCATTTCCGCTGCACGACGAGCGAGAGGAGCAGGTTCTTGGGCTGGTCCATACTGACGTGTGCGGTCCATTCCAGACCCCAGCCATGGATGGAAGCAGGTACTACATTCTTTTCGTGGATCATGCCTCGCGGTACACCTGGGGGACAACGTTGAAGCTGAAAAGCGATGCGCTTGCTGCCTTCAAGGAATGGCTCCCCGAAGCTGAACGCCAGACCAGGATGACGCTGAAGGTGTTGCGTTCGGACCGGGGAGGAGAGTTTATGTCGAACGAGTTCCTGGTACTGCTGAAGCAACGAGGGATCTTGCGTCAACTTTCTTGCCCATCGACCCCCTAGCAGAACGGTGTGGCTGAACGCCGCAACCGTACGGTAACCGAGGGCATGCGTGTGATGTTGGGGCACATGGGGGTGAAAGCACACTGGTGGCACTTTGCTTTCCAGCAGTTCTTGTGGGTGGTAAACCGTGTGCACCAGTCCACCCTGCCCCATGGTGTGACCCCTCATTTGGTGGTGTTCAAAGTCAAGCCCGATGTGTCCATGATCCGTGTGTTCGGGTGCATGGTGCAGTACCTCATTCCTGAGCATGAGCGTGAGGGGAAGCTTGCAAGCAAGACTCGTTGGGGCATGCATTTGGGCATGAGCATGGAAAGCAAGGGATGGCGTGTGGTGGATGTTGAGTCAAAACGCATGGTCATCACCCGGGATGCACGTTTTTATAAGGATTTGTCACTTGAACGGTGGCAGCAGTGGCGTGCACGTGCGGGTGACGGGACTGACCAGCCCACACCACCCTTTGCTTCAGTCCCCTCTCTCTTTCCTGAGCCCCACGACCCCGAGCAGAATCTGCCGCCACCACGTACTGTCATCGTGGTCCCGGTGCCGTCCGTGCAAGGGGGCGAGCAACCCCTTGATCGCTCGGTGGGCCCTTTGGGCAGCAAGGCACCTACTGCACCACCTCCTCTCGGTCCACCCTCCATTGCTGATTCAGCGCCCGTGGGACCAGAGGATGGTTCCCTTGAGGACAGGGGCGACACGGCTGCTCTTGAGGAGGAAGGAGAGGTCGCAGTGAATGAGCAGCCGCCAGTGGCCCCTGCGCATGAGCCTTCACTTGCAGCTCCTCCCATCCAGCCCATTCCACAACCCCCACGTCGCTCCAGCAGGCTTAACAAGGGGGTGCCACCCGTACGGTTTCAGCCATCAGCCCTGACGGCCCAGGATACGGACGCGGAGGAGAACCCGTACGACATGGCGTACCTTGCTGAGGACGACTGCGACACGGACAGCGATGACGAAGTGGAGTACCCGGACGAGGATGAGGAGGAGGAAGGCGCTTGGGGAGGTGTCATCCTCGACCTGGCAGCTGCGTTGACCGGACCTGAAGGCAAGCAATTGTGGGCTGCTATGAAGGAGGAGATGGAGAGCCTTGATGAGCAAGGCACTTGGTCGTTGGCCGACCTACCCGAAGGTCGTAAAACAGTTGGCGTCAAGTGGTTACTGAAGAAGAAGCTGCGGCCTGATGGCACCGTGGAGAAATACAAGGCCAGGCTCGTGGCGAAGGGCTTTAGCCAGCGCTTTGGCATCGACTACGACGACACCTACGCTCCTGTTGGTAGCTACACCACCGTTCGCGTGCTCCTCTCAATCGCAGCAGCTATGGACCTGGATTTGCTGCAGCTTGATGTGAAGAATGCATTTCTTCACGGCACCATCGACCACGAGATCTACATGCAGCAGCCGCCCTACTTCACCGACGGTAGCAGCAAGGTGTGCCTCCTGCACAAGAGCCTTTACGGCCTCAAACAGAGTCCCCTTCTGTGGTACAAGGAGCTGGACAAGGTGCTTCTTGTGGAGGGGTACAGGAAGAGCCTCGTGGACCAGGCCCTATACTACAAGGATGGGGCGAGCGGGAAGCGCGTGTGGCTGCTAATCTACGTGGATGACCTGCTAGCGGCAAGTGAAGACAAGCAGCTGCTGCAGGACCTGAAGGAGCTGCTGGCCAAGGCGTTTAAGCTCCGCGAGGTGGAGCCAGTGGAGCGCTACCTGGGGCTGCAGATTGTGCGCGACCGCCCCAACAGGACACTCCTCCTGCACCAGAATGCGTACGTGGCAAAGGTACAGCAGCGCTTCTTCAAGGGGGCGCCACCGAAGAAGCAGCCGATTACTCCTCTCTCCTCCGCCAGCTTTGCCAAGCAGGATGCCGGGCAATTTGCCGACCGAACCATGACCGAATACTTGTCAATTCTCGGCATGGTGCAGTTTGCAGCCATCTCAACCCGTCCTGACCTCTCTTTTGCATGCAGCCGTCTTGCAGCAGGTGCACACCTAAGGACGGACGCGCATTGGCATGAGCTCTTCCGCACACTCTCCTACTGGGCTGCCTCACTAGACACGGGGCTGCTGTTCAAGGGAGGACCAGAGAGCTTGACTCTGGTGGGGTATGCGGATGCGGATGATGCGGGCGACAAGGAGAACCGGTCGTCCACGGGAGGCTACCTCTTCAAGCTTGGCGGAGCGGCCGTTTCTTGGCAGGCCAAGAAGCTGCAGGGTGCGACCAAGCTCTCCTCCACTGAGAGCGAGCTTGTGGCTGCGGTTGAAGCGGGAAAGGAGGGGCGCAAGCTGAGGTTCCTGCTGTGGGAGTTTCAATTGCTCAAGAAAGGTGTTCCCACTACCTTGTACGTCGACAACATGTCAGCGGTGCAGCTCAGCCAGGCGGGCGGGCTGCAGGGGCGCATGAAGCATGTGGACCGTCGCCACATGTGGCTGCAGGACATGGTGCACATGAATAAGTTGGAGCTGCAGCACATCCCTACGACGGCGCAGCCCGCGGACTTCTTCACGAAGCGGCTCGACAAGGCAGCCTTCAACCGATGCTGTGCAGCAGCCGGGCTGGTCCAGCGTGCTCCTGACAGCAAGGGGGCGTGTTAGAAGGAAATGCTGCCATGAGCAACAAATTGCCGGCGCTGGGATTCGAACTCGTGAGCTTCGAATCTGTCCTGAAAGTGTCTCAGGACAGATTCAGGACAGTTTCTGCTAAGGGGCTGGTTATGCTGCACTTGAGTTTCGAACTGGAGACCTTTCGATTCAAGTGTCCCGAAAGTGTCTTGGCAGGACAGATTGGGGATACTTTGGGGACAGATTAGGGACACTTTGGCGAAATCGATCTCGGGTCGCGTTCGGTTTGAAACTCGGCAGCGAAGTGTCGAAGTCAACGGAATTCGCACGGGAGTTACAGTCGGTGGTCGACGGAATTCTGGTCGCGGAAATTCTCGTCTACGGAATTCCAGTCAATGGAATTCGCTCGGCGAAATTCAAGGCTCGGAATTTCGCGTCGACGAAATTCAGCGCGCGAAATGGGTCGACACTTTCTTGTGTGCTTTGTTTTTGTATTGCGTCCTAGTATAAAACCAGAGAGCACAAACCAGAAATCAACTAAGTCATTATCACTGCTATGTTTGTGTGTATCTCTGGCTATAGTGGACCGTTTCCTGCAATCATTGGTGCGTTGGAATCGTGCTTCTGAGCTCTATCAAGCTGCTATAGTAGTGAAATTCTACAAGCTCAGCCTCATCGCCAAACACTGCACGCCACTCGTCACTCAGACGGGCAAAGCAGCGAGCCCGTGTGTGAGAACGCGTCCCGCAAGGCTGACCAGCCCGAATACCTGTGCGAATGACGTACGGGCAGCGTGCAGGACTCGTAGACCCCCCACTCTGAGCGTACCACTCATGAAGCTGCTGGCGCGAAAGGGTCTCGCTCGGCCGTCGCTGCGGCTGCACCAGGCCACCGCTAGAAGCTCCCAACGAACCAGCTGTACCGTCACCGCCACCACTGCTACCGCCACCACACCTCCGAGCATACCACTCATGCAGCTGCGGGGGCGTAAGGGTCGCGCTCGGACACCGCTGCAGCTGCATCTGGCCGCCGCCAGAGACTCCGTGTCGAACAGCTCCACAGCGACTACCACTGCGAACACCACCGCCGCCACCGCTCCCACCGCCGCCCTGAAGAGAAGTCATGCTGCTCCGAGGGCAGGCGCCGGTAAGGCAGAGGCGGCTGCTCCGAGGTCAGGCGAAGGCCGCTCGCGAGCGGCGAGGGCGGCGCGCGGTCGGGCAGAGGCTGCGCGCGGGCGGGCAGAGGCTGCACGCGGGCGGCGAGGGCCTGCGAGGGCGGCGCGCAGTCAAGCAGAGGCTGCGCGCGGGCGGCTAGTGCCTGCAGGGGTGGCACGCGGGCCTGACGGGGCCTGTAGGGGCGACGCGCGGGCCTGATGGGGCCTGCAGGGGCGGCGCGCGGGCCAGACGGGGCCTGCAGGGGTGGCGCGCAGGCCTGACGGGGCCTGCAGGGGCGGCGCGCGGGCCTGACGGGCCTGTAGGGGCGACGCGCGGGCCTGACGGGGCCTGTAGGGGCGACGCGCGGGCCTGACGGGGCCTGTAGGGGCGACGCGTGGGCCTGACAGGGCCTGTAGGGGCAACGCGCGGGCCTGACGGGCCTGCAGGGGCGGCGCGCGGGCCTGACGGGCCTGCAGGGGCGGCGCGCGGGCGTGACGGGGCCTGCAGGGGCAGCGCGCGGGCCTGACGGGCCTGCAGGGGCGACGCACGGGCCTGACGGGCAAGCAGGGGCGGCGCACCGACACTTCCCTGCCGCCGTTCTACATCCTCGTGTACGTCGACGACTTCGTCTTTGCCACTGCTGACACTGAGGCTCCGTCGACTGCTGACCCGTCGCTGTTTCCTGACACTGGCAAAGAACAGGCGGAGAACCCGGTGGCCGCTTCACCCTGAAAATCCACATGCCATCGACGATGTTCGCCCCAGGAGGGGGAACCTCATCGACGTAAGTGCCTGTGGACTTCCAGGATGACATCTCTGCGTAAGAGCGCGGGGTTGGGATGTCTGGTGCATCCGGGTCTCCCTCAGGGGCAAGCAGCATGGCCACGAGATGAGGCGCAGCGGCCGCAAGACACTCAAGGTCCTCCTGTCTGTCCTCAAGGACGTCCGTGCCAAGAGCACACTCACCCCCGACGGACGGAGGACAGACAGACTCAGACTCAGCAACAAGACTAGCGGCGTAGTCGAGACGACAGGCAGCAGCAAAGTCAACAAGACCAGAAACCAAGGCAGACGCAACAGCAGACTCAAACGACGAGTCAGTGACAACAGTGGCTAACAGACGCGTGACAGTAGGGTGTGCAGCACGAAACTGGTCAGACTCAGGGTCCGGAACGTGAGGCAAGGAAGACGCAGGAGGAGACGGCAGAGGAACACGCTGCGGAGCAGAGGAAGGACGCAGAGCCATGAGGTGTGTGCCGGGGACAGCCGGCGGACGCGGACGAGGAACACGACTACCAGTACGACCAGTGCGGACAGTGCGAACAGGCGAGACAGGACGCGACGCAGGCTCACGACGCTCAGCAAGACCTCCAGGATGCTCAGCGTAAGGAGAAGGAGCAGGCAGCGGTGAGCCAGGCTGTAACGGAAGACCAGTAGACGAAGGAAGGCTAAGAACCTGGCGAAGTAGAGTGTCAGGTGGTGGCAGAGATGACGGAGACGGCGGAGCGAAGAACAGGCGCGGTTGTGAAGTGCCACCTGTACCAGCAGCTCAAGTAGCTCCAGCACCTCCAGCAGCTCCAGAACCTCCAGCGCCAGCACCACCAGCAGCAGCACCCCCAGAACCAGCACCTCCAGTCCTAGGGTCTCCAGCCTCAGTGTCTCCAGCAGCAGCACCCCCAGAACCGACACCTCCAGTCCCAGGGTCTCCAGCCTCAGTGTCTCCAGCAGCAGCACCCCCAGACGCAGTACCTCCAGCCCCAGCAGCTCCAGTACCTCCAGTACGAGCACCTCCGGGACCAGCGACTCCAGCATCTTCTGTAGACACAGCACCACTCCCAGCTCCAGCGACGACAGCAGAAACACCTCCAGCGGTAGAGCCCCGAGCTCCAGCAGCGCGACCCTGACGGCGAGTGTACCACTCGTGCAGCTGCTGTGGGGTGAGAGGCACACGCGGACGAAGGCGGCTGCTCCAAGGAGACCGCGCACGGCAGTCTCAGTACCCTCAGGCGCCGCACCCCCAGACTCAGCACTCTCAGGCTCAGCACCCCCGGACGCAGCACCCCCAGGCACAGCACCTCCAGTCTCCTCACGCACAGGCTCAGCACATCCAGGCTTAGCACCTCCAGCAGGCAAAGAACCAGCACCACTCCCAGCTCCAGTGACGTCAGCAGAAGTACCTCCAGCAGTAGAGCCCCGAGCTCCAGCAGCGCGACCCTGACGGCGACCGTACCACTCGTGCAGCTGCTGTGAGGTGAGAGGCGTACGCGGACGAAGGCGGCCACTCCAAGGAGACCGCGCACCAGCAGTCGCAGTACCCTCAGGTGCCGCACCCCCAGGCTCAGCACCTCCAGGCTCCTCACGCTCAGGCACAGCACCCCCAGACTCCGCACCCCTAGGCTCAGCACCTCCAGACTCCTCTCGCTCAGGCTCTGTACCCCCAGGCGCAGCACCCCGAGCAGGACCACCCCCAGCAGGACCTGAGTCACCAGTGACCTCAACAGGCGCAGGCACAGGAGGGTCTACCTGAGAAACACCTGAAGGAGCAGGACCTGGCGCGGGGAGGGGGTCTACCTGGGAAGGACCTGGAGCAGAGAGAGCGGCGGGGGGGGGGGAGAGGGGCAGTGCGGTAGGGAAAGAGACGGTAAAAGGGGACGGACTCGTCAAAAGTGACGTCCTGAGACGCAAAGACACGGCGCGAGGTGGGGTCGTAAAACTGCCAGCCAGGCGCGTCAGGAGGAAAACCAAGGAAGACGCAGGGAATGGCGCGGGCAGAGAGCTTGTCCGTGGTGAGATCGTGGACAAAGGCACGAGCACCCCAGACCCGGAAACCCGACGCATCGCCAACCTCCCCCGTCCACAGCAGTGTGGGCGAGGTCTCCGGCAAGGAGACACAGGGCCAGAGGTTGAGCTGATGCGCGGCGTACCGGACCGCAAACGGCCACAGAAAATAGGGAGCCGCCGCATGGTTCATCGAGGTATGAGCGACCTCCATGACTAAGCCAATGCGGCGCTCAGCAACCCCATTCTGCTGCGGAGAGGCCGGAAGCGTGAACGACTGGCGGATGCCGTGCTCCTCACAGAAGGCTCGCAAGAGGTCGGAGGTGAGATCACCACCTCTGTCAGAGTGAAGACGTAAGACAGGAAAGTCCCGCTCGAACCGCCGGCGGAGCTGGAGACGAACAGTGCGGATCCAAGGGATCAGAACATCAGGGACATCCCCCTTGCTGCGCAAGGGGAAGACCATGGTGTAACGCGTGTAGTCATCGACAACCAGCAGGAAGTACCGCTCACGGCCCTGTCCCTGGATGCGGGCTGGGCCCCACACGTCCAGGTGGAGAGTCTGCAGCGGAGCCTCTGTGGGAGGGAACGAGGAGGAGTGAGGAGCGGCGCGCTGCCGCCCCTCGACGCAAGGAATGCAGGGCGGCACAGGCGAGGGAGGGAGGGCAGGCAGAGACCTGGGAAGGCCAGAGACCAGGGAGCGAGAGTGCATGCCACGAAGGCGGGGCAGGGAGGGGTGACCAAGGCGGTGGTGCCATAGGAGAGTGTCGTGCGACCGGCGGCAACTCTCACACTGGGTAGCTACCTGGGTAGACGCGTACAGCTAAGGAGAAAAAGGGGTGTAGCGTGACACAGCAGTGAGGGTGTACAGAATGGACGCAGTCGCACGTGTGAACGTGGCCAGGTGGCGGCCGGTCCGAGAGCACGTGCAGTGTGTCACCCGCTGTCCTCCAGGAGTAAAGGTGTCAACCCAGTGATCCTGAAGGACGGCGGTGCTCACCAAGTTCGTAGAGAACGAGGGGATGTGAAGACCAGACAGCTCACCGGACGGGACCGCCGGGCACGGAAGCACAGTCGTGGCTCGTGCAAGCACTGGGCCCCCAGAGGGGTCAGCCAGTGAGACAGGGACAGGTGCAGGGAGGGGTGTGACCGTGGTACTGTCGCGAAAGAAACAGCGAGAAGCACCATATTCAAGTGTAAAGGTGTGCAAGGCCTCAGCAGGCGCAGTACCAGAGAGAGCAGACTCACTAGCACCTAGAGCAGCAGCTGCTATACCAGGGTCAGGGGGCACACACAGGTAACAGTCACCCTCAGTAGTACCAGTCAGAGCATACATGGCAGTAAGGATAGTGTCATAGTCTAGAGCAAATATATCTACTCCGTCTCGAAGCAGCTCTAGCCAGAGGGGTAGCTCAGTCTCGTCGCCAAACCGTGCTCGCCAAGCGTCGCTCAGACGGGAGAAGCAGCGGGACTCTGTGTGACTAACTGTCCCGCAGGTCTGACCAGCTCGATCACCTGTGCGAATGACGTACGGGCAGCGAGCAGTAGTCCTACACCCCCAACTCTGAGCGTACCACTCATGCAGCTGCCGGGGCGTAAGGGTCTCGCGCGGGCGCCGCTGCAGCTGCATCTGGCCACCGCCAGAGACTCCGCACTGACCAGCTCCACCACGACTGCTACTACGGCCGCCGCCACCTCTCCAAGTCAAACACCGGTGAGCGTACCACGCATGAAGCTGCTGGGGTGTAAGGGTCTCGCGCGGACGCCGCTGCAGCTGGATCTCGCCACCGCCAGAAACTCCGCACTGAACAGCTCCACCGCTAATGCAACTATGGTCGCCGCCACCACTCCCACTGCCGCACCGCCGCCGCCAACACTCCCACCACTACACCGAAGAGAAGGCATAGCGGGCAACGCAAGGAGGCTTGGGACCAGCAGGGCAGCACCCAGTGAAGGCAGGGCGACGAGGAGGCACTAGGGTAGCGCGTAGAGTAGGGCGAGGCGGCGCCCGGTCAGGGAAGGGTTGCGAGCGGCAGGAAAGGGCCGCGCGAGGGCGGCTGAGGCGGCGCGCGGGCAGCCGCTGGCTGCTCGAGCAGGAGAGGCGGCGCGCGGGGCAGCAGAGGGCCGCGCGGGGGCGGCTGACGCGGCGCGCGGGGCAACTACAGGCCGCGTGAGCGGCGGACGCGGCGCGCGAGGCAGCCGCGGGCTGCGCGAGGGCGGCAGCCGCGGCGTGCGTGGCTGCTGCGGGCCGCGCGTGCTGCCGACACGGCGCGAGGGGCAGCAGCGGGCTGCGCACGCGGCGGACGCAACGTGCAGGGCAGCAGCGGGCTGCGCAGGCGGCGGACGCGACGCGCGGGGCAGCAGCGGGCTGCGCAGGCGGCGAACGCGACGCACGGGGCAGCAGCGGGCTGCGCAGACGGCGAACGCAACGCGTGGGGCAGCAGCGGGCTGCGCAGGCGGCGGACGCGACGCGCGGGGCAGCAGCGGGCTGCGCAGGCGGCGGACGCGACGCGCGGGGCAGCAGCGGGCTGCGCAGGCGGCGGACGCGACGCGCGGGGCAGCAGCGGGCTGCGCAGGCGGCGGACGCGACGCGCGGGGCAGCAGCGGGCTGTGCAGGCGGCGTACGCGACGCGCGGGGCAGCAGCGAGCTGCACGCAGAATTAGGGTTTGCGCGCGCGGGCAGCGCAGCGCAGGCAAGGCAAGGCGCGCGCGGGCGGCGCAGCGCAGGCAAGGCAAGGCAAGGCGCAGGCAAGGCAAGGCAAGGCGCAGGCAAGGCAAGGCGCGCGCGGGCGGCGCAGCGCAGGCAAGGCAAGGCAAGGCGCAGGCAAGGCGCAGGCAAGGCAAGGCGCGCGCGGGCAGCGCAGCGCAGGCAACACGTGGGGCAGCTCAGTAACCACAACGGTAGGTGGGCCCGAAAAAAACGGTCCTACGGACCTACTGCTCTGAAACCATGTCAAAAACTACAGGCAGGAATGAATCAACTAGCAGGAAGTTTGGTACAAGTATGAAACCCTAATGGGGTTGTACCCCATATTGGCTACCCCACTACAGCCTACACATATATAATACATATATCATTTGACAAGGAGTGCACCTCTTTAAATACAGGCAGGGAAATCGCCCTTCAGCAAGGTTTTGCGCTTGAAGAACACCCACGGCTTCAGCTTCCGTCCGTCAGCCGCGCACGCCAGCATCACGGTCACTCGCTGCTTCTGATACCCCGCGCTCCTGATAGGCACTGAGCGAACACCCGTTTTCGCCACGGTGGTGGTGGCGGGCATCTCCAGCTATAGCGGCGTCTGGTCCAAGCGGTGTCGATGCCGCGCTCTCGACGCTTGGCACGCACGAACTGCCAGAAGCAGCCACTAACCACTGGGATAAAAGGGCTTGTTTGTGTAGCGGGTGAGTGCGCCCATAACCTGTTAGAGTAGGTTGATAGGGATGATCGACTATCGAGAGAAAAGGGTACAAGTACAAAACCTAGAAATGTGTTGTACCCTATAAGAACTACCCCACTACAGCCTACACCCTAACATATTATATATATATATATGTTTGACACACCCCAATAGGCAAAGTGGGGGAGAATAGAGGGTCACACGACCAGTCAAGAGAAGCAAAGCAAGCTCAGGGTGGATCACAACGTCACCACACACTCTGAGCACAAGCAAATGGCCACAAGGCCAGTTCACATGCAGAGATATATATGCAGCAATAACAGTACAGTGATGACTACCTAGCAAGAGCCAGCATGCAGGTATACATATAGATCACAGTACAAGCAGAGACTACAGCAAGTGTGGAAACGTAGGCACAAGGCCTAACAGGGTACAAAAGCGCTGATGATCACCAGACGGAAGTGCCTTGGTGAATATATCAGCAGTGTTGGCCCGAGTGGCCACGTGGCGAAGACGAAGCTGACCTCGCTGCTGCAACTCTCGAGCCAGGAAGTAACGCAGAGCGATGTGCTTCGTTCTGTGCTCCAGTCTGTGCTCCTCACACAAGGCAATGGCCGCCTTGTTGTCAACGTACAGAACTGGAGGAGAACGAGGCCGCTCACCCAAGTTAGTCAGCAGGTAGGTGAGCCAGCGTAGCTCCTGTGCAGTCATGGCGGTGGCGTAGATCTCAGACTCACAACTGGAGCTGAGAACAGAAGACGAGCGTGTAGACCGCCAAGAAACAGAGCCAGAACCAAGGCTGAAGGTGTAACCCTGTGACGACCGCTGTGTAGTCTGGTCGTCAACCCAAGACGCGTCTGAGTGCCCAGTGAGGACAACCTCACTCGTCCCTCCAAGCACTAGCCCCATGCCTGATGTGCTGCACAAGTAGCGCAGTACCCTCTTAGCAGCATCCATGTGCACCTTTCGGTGCCTGCCAGGAGCCACGTAACGAGCCAAAAGACCAAGAGGGTATGCGAGGTCAGGTCGAGTGCAGGTCATCAGGTACATGAGGCAGCCAACTAGCTCTGGGTAAGGACCACTTGGCTCTACGGACTCGTCCAAAGGTGGAGCTGAGAGCGAGTGACCTGTAGCCAGAGGAGTGTGCTGTGGGGAGGACCAGGAGAAGCCGAAGCGCTGAAGGACCTGCTGCACCATGTGTGACTGAGTCAGGGTGATGGTGCGCCGTGCTCTGTCCCGGGTGATCTGCAAGCCAAGGTAGCTGCGCAGCTCACCCAGGTCTGTGCACGTGTGTCTCTTCTGCAGCTCCGACTTCACCTAAGCGAGAGCCTCAGTGTCAGCAGTGGCAAAGACCAAGTCGTCGACGTACACGAGGATGTAGAACGGCGGCAGGGAAGTGTCGGTGCGCAGAAACAGCGACGGGTCAGCAGTCGAAGGAGCGAACCCAAGAGCCGCAAGTGTAGTCCTCAGTGTGTCATGCCACTCACGAGGCGCCTGGCGGAGACCGTAGACTGGCCGCCGGAGGCTCCACTGGGTACCAGGAGGGAATGACCCAGTGAAGCCAGGAGGGCGGTGCAGCCAGATCTCCTCGTGCAGGCTGCCCTGTAAGAAGGCTGTGCTGAAGTCAAGAGAGTGAAGCTCGTAGTCATGCTGAGCGGCAACGTGCAGCAGCACCCAAAGAGTGGTCATCTTCGGGGTGGGGGAGAAGGTCTGGAAGAAGTCAACTCCCTCTCGCTGACTGAAGCCTCTAGCAATGTAACGAGCCTTGAAGACAGGCGGAGAACCCGGCGGCCGCTTCACCCTGAAAATCCACATGCCATCGACTACGTTCGCCCCAGGAGGGGGAACCTCATTGACGTAAGTGCCTGTGGACTTCCAGGATGCCAGTTGTCTGCCACTGAGAGGAGTACTCACCCGCGATCGCCTCAGCGTAAGAGCGCGGGGTCGGGATGTCTGGTGCATCCGGGTCTCCCTCAGGGGCAAGCAGCATGGCCACGAGATGAGGCGCAGCAGCCGCAAGACACTCAAGGTCCTCGTGCCTGTCCTCAAGGACGTCCGTGCTAAGATCACACTCACCCCCGACGGACGGAGGACAGACAGACTCAGACTCAGCAACAAGACTGGCAGCGAAGTCTAGACGACAGGCAGCAGCAAAGTCAACAAGCTCAGCGACTAGGGCAGACGCAGCAGCAGACTCAAACGACGGGTCAGTAACAACAGTGGCTAGCAGACGCGTGACAGTAGGGTGGTCAGCACGAAACCGGTCAGACTCAGGATCCGCGACGTCAGGCAAAGAGGACGCAGGGGGAGACGGAAGAGGAGTACGCTTCGGAGGAGAGGACCGATGCAGGGCTACAAGGCGTGTGCCGGGGACAGCCGGCTGACGCTGACGAGGAACACGACGAACGGTACGACAAGGACGAACAGGCGAGACAGGACGCGACGCAGGCTCACGACGCTCAGCAAGACCCCCTGTCTGTCAGAATAACTGAAGCAGGGAATGGATGAACTAACAGAATGTTTGGTACAAGTATGAAACCCTAAGTTTGTGTACCCCCTAAGGTGTAACCCACTACAGCCTACACAATATAAACATACAATGTTTGACACACCCCCATAGGCGCAGTGGGAGACAACCACAGGGTCATGAGACCAGTCAAAGCAAAGCAAAGCAAGCTCAGGGTGGATCTCAAGGATACCACACAAATTCTGAGCACAAGCAAGTGGTCACAAGACCAGTTCACATGCAGTTTGATAATATAGCAAGAGATACAGTGATCACAACCTAGCAAGTGTAAACATGCAGGTATATATATAGAGATCACAGTACAAACAGAGTCAAGAAGTAAGCAAGTGAGGTCCAGCAGGCACAAGGCCTAGAAGAGTACAGAAGCGCTGATGGTCACAAGGCTGAAGCGCCTTGGTGAACACATCAGCAGTGTTGGCCTCAGTGGCCACGTAACGCAGACGAAGCTGACCGCGCTGCTGTAGCTCTCGAGCAAGGAAGTACCGCAGGGCGATGTGCTTCGTTCGGTGCTCCAGTCTGTGCTCCTCACACAAGGCAATGGCAGCCTTGTTGTCGACGTACAGCACTGGAGGAGAACGAGGCCACTCTCCCAAGTCGGTCAGCAGGTAGGTGAGCCAGCGTAGCTCCTGGGCCGCCATGGCTGTGGCGTAGATCTCAGCCTCACAACTGGAGATGAGAACAGAAGAAGAGCGTGTAGAACGCCAAGAAACTAAGCCAGAGCCAAGACTGAAGGTGTAACCCTGAGACGACCGCTGAGTAGCCTGGTCATCCGCCCAAGAAGCGTCTGAGTGACCAGTAAGTACAACTCGGTCTCGCCCTCCAAGCACTAGCCCCATGCCTGACGTACTGCACAAGTAGCGCAACACCCTCTTAGCGGCATCCATGTGCTCCTTCCGGTGACGGCCTTGAGCGACATAGCGTGCAAGGATGCTAAGAGGGTATGCAAGGTCAGGTCGAGTGCAGGTCATCAGGTACATGAGGCAGCCCACAAGCTCTGGATACGGGCCACTCGGCTCTACGGACTCATCCGAAGGCAGAGCTGAGAGCGAGTGACCGGTAGGCAGAGGAGTGGACTGAGGCGAGGAGTACGTGAAGCGGAAGCGCTGGAGAACCTGCTGCACCATGTGTGACTGAGTCAAGGTGATGGTGCGCCGTGCTCTGTCCCTGTTGATCCGCAAGCCAAGATAGCTTGTCAGTTCACCCAGGTCTGTGCATGTGTGTCTCTTCTGCAGCTCCGACTTCACGTGGGCGAGTGCCGCAGTGTCAGCAGTGGCAAAGACCAAGTCGTCGACGTACACGAGGATGTAGAACGGCGGCAGCGAGGTGTCGGTGCGTAGAAACAGCGACGGGTCAGCAGTAGAAGGAGTGAACCCAAGAGCCGCAAGTGTAGTCCTCAGTGTGTCGTGCCACTCACGCGGCGCCTGGCGGAGACCGTAGACTGGCCGCCGGAGGCTCCACTGGGTACCAGGAGGAAACGACCCAGTGAAGCCAGGAGGGCGGCGCAGCCAGATCTCCTCGTGCAGGCTGCCCTGCAAGAAAGCAGTGCTGAAGTCAAGTGAGTGAAGCTCGTAGTCGCGCTGAGCGGCTATGTGCAGCAGCACCCGAAGAGTGGTCATCTTCGGGGTGGGGGAGAAGGTCTGGAAGAAGTCTACTCCCTCTCGCTGACTGAAGCCTCGAGCAACGTAGCGCGCCTTGAAGACAGGAGGAGAACCCGGCGTCCGCTTCACCCTGAAAATCCACATGCCACTGACGATGTTCGCCCCAGGTGGGGGAACCTCGTCGACGTAGGTGCCTGTGGACTTCCAGGAAGCCATCTCTGCGTCCATGGCTGTCTGCCACTGAGAGGAGTAGGGACCCGCCATCGCCTCTGCGTAAGAGCGCGGGGTCGGGATGTCTGGTGCATCCGGGTCTCCCTCAGGGGCAACTAGCATGGACACGAGATGGGGCAAAGCAGCAGCAAAGCACTGGAACTCCTCCTGTCTGTCCTCAAGGACGTCCGTGCCAAGAGCACACTCACCCCCGACGGATGGAGGACAGACAGACTCAGACTCAGCAACAAGGCTAGCGGCGTAGTCTAGACGACACCGGGCAGCAAAGTCAACCAACTCAGCGACCAGAGCAGACGCAGCGGTGGACTCAAAGGTAGGGTCAGTGACAACAGTGGCGAGGAGACGCGTGACAGTGGGACTGGCAGCACGACGGGAGTCAGACTCCGGGTCAGGAAGAGTAGGTAGAGAGGACGCAGGAGGAGACGGCAGAGGGACACGCTGAGGAGCAGTGGAGGGACGCAGAGTCATGTAGTGAGTGCCAGGGACAGGAGGAGGACGCTCACGTGGGACACGACGACCAGTGCGAGCAGTACGAACAGGCGACGTAGGACGAGACTCAGGCTCACGACGCTCCGTAAGAACTCTTGTGGGACCAGTGTAAGGGGAGGGACCAGGGAGAGGCGAGGCAGGCGGTAACTGTGACTGCGACTGGACAGGCGGAGGACACTCTAAGGAGGAAGGAGGACAAGGAGGAGGAGTCTGACCAAGAACCTGCTGAAGGAGCGGTACGAAGTAAGGTCGCGGCCGCGCAGCGTCTCCAGAACCAGTAGAGACACCAGCGTCAGGGTCCTCAGTACCAGCAGTAGCTCCAACGCCCGGGTCCTCAGTACCAGCAGCAGCTCCACCGCCCGGGTCCTCAGCACCAGCAGCAGCTCCACCGCCCGGGTCCTCAGCACCAGCAGGAGCTCCAACGCCCGGGTCCTCAGCACCAGCAGCAGCTCCAACGCCCGGGTCCTCAGCACCAGCAGCAGCTCCAACTCCCGGGTCCTCAGCACCAGTAGCACCTGCAGTACCAGGGTCCGCAACACCAGGAGCGCCACTCCGAAGACTGCAGCGCCGCGTGTACCACTCTCGGATCCGCTGAAGGGAGGGGAGCTCCCGGGTAGGAGGGGAAGCACTGGTACCAGCTCCAGCACAACCTCTCCTGAGGCTGCAGTACTGTAGGTACCTCTCCTGCAGCCGCTGTGAGGAGAGGGCTCCTCCAGGTGTAGCACTCCCAGGCTCAGTACCGCTAGACTCAGCACCCCCAGACTCAGCACCCCCAGGCTCCGCACCCCCAGGCTCAGTACCCCCAGGCTCAGCACCCCCAGGCTCCGCACCCCCAGGCTCACTACTCCCAGGCTCCGCACCCCCAGACTCAGCACCGCCAGGCTCCTCACGCTCAGGCTCAGCACCCCTAGCAGGACGAGAGTCGACAGCTACCTCGACAGGCTCAACCGGGTCTACCTGGGACACACCTGAGGGAGCGGCACCCTGAGGGGGGAGGGGGTCTACCACAGCAGCACCTGGCGCGAGGAAGAGAGGCGGGGGAGGGAGCGGGGCAGTGCGGTAGGGGAAGAGGCGGTAGTAGGGGACGGACTCGTCAAAAGTGACGTCCTGAGAAGGCAGAACCCGGCGCGAGGTGACGTGGTAAAACTGCCAACCAGGCGCGTCCGGGACAAAGCCAAGGAAGACACAGGGGACAGCGCGACGGGAGAGCTTGTCCGCGGACGTGTCGCGAACAAAAGCTCGGGATCCCCAGACCCGAAAACGCGACGCATCGCCAACCTCTCCCGTCCAACGCAGTGTCGGGGAAGTCTCCGGCAAGGAGACACGGGGCCAGAGGTTGAGCTGATGCGCAGCGTATCGGACCGCAAACGGCCACAGAAAGTGGGGAGCAGCCGCATGGATCAGGGAGGTACGAGCGACCTCCATGACCAAGCCAATGCGGCGCTCAGCAACCCCATTCTGCTGTGGAGAGGCCGGAAGCGTGAACGACTGCTCAATGCCGTGCTCGGCACAGTAGGCTGCCAGGAGGTCGGAGGAGAACTCACCACCTCTGTCAGAGTGCAAACGCAGGACAGGAAAGTCCGAGCGGAAACGCTCGCTGAGCTGGAGACGAGCTCGGCGGATCCGAGGGATCAAGACAGCCGGGACCTCACCCTTGGTGCGCAAGGGGAAGACCGTGGTGTAGCGCGAGTAGTCGTCAACAACAATCAGGAAGTACCTCTCCTGACCCTGTCCACGGACGCGGGCTGGGCCCCACACGTCCAGGTGGAGCGTCTGCAAGGGAGCAGTCGTGGGGGGAAAGGAGGAGGAGTGAGGAGCGGCGCGCTGCCGCCCCTCGACACAGGGAAGACAGGGAGGAGCAGGCGAGGGTGGGAGGGGAGGGAGAACCCTGGGAAGACCAGAAACAAGGTACCGTTTGTGCATGGCCCAAAGGCGCTGCACAGACGGGTGACCAAGTCGGTGGTGCCAGAGGACGGTCTCGTGCGCCAGAGAGCGACACGAGCAGGGGGCCGACAGCTGACCTGACGCAGACGCAGACGCAGCTACCTGAGGGGACTCAGTGGTCAGTGTGTACAGGTCCGACCCCGGCTGCCGAGTGAAGGTAGCCAGGTGACGGCCCGTCCGAGCACACGTGCAGTGTGTCACGCGCTCGTAGGCAGGGGTGAACTGGTGAACACCTCCGTCCTGGAGCGCACAACCCGCCACCAAGTTCGTAGAGAACGAGGGGAGGTGGAGACCTGACAGTGTGCCCGACGGGACCGCAGGACAGGGAAGAACAGTGGAGGAGGTCGCAATGACCGGACCCCCAGAGGGGTCAGCGAGGGAGACAGCAACTGGCTGAGCAAGCGGCTCAAGGGCAGTGCGGTCACGAAAGAAACAGCGAGAAGCACCTGAGTCCAGGGTGAAGGTGTGCAGTGCCTCAGTCGACTCAGTACCAGGGGGGACAGACTCACTAGCACCTAGAGCAGCAGCCTCACCATCACCTGAGGTAGCAGACACGCGAGTACCTGCAGTGGCAGTCTCACTAGCACCTAGAGCGGCAGCCTCACTGGTCAGAATGCCCGGGTCGGGCGGAACACGCAGGTACTGAGCACCCTCTCCACTAGTAAACATCACATACATGGCAGTGAGAATAGCATCAAAGTCTAGAGCCCAGATATCAACTCCCTTCTTCATCAGATCAGCCCAGCGGGGCAGCTCAGTGGCATCAGGGAACTGGGTGCGCCAAGCGTCGTCAAGGCGCGAGAAACAGCGCTGCGTGGGGTGCAGCCTCCCACACGTCTGACCAGTGCGGTCACCAGTGCGGATGACGTACGTGCAGCTAAAGCCACCCGCCCCCCCGCGCTGCGAATACCACTCACGGGCCTCCTGGAGCGACGGAGTGTGCTGCTGGCTCAGACCACCGCCAGCGCCTCCACGACCACCACCGCCGCCGCCACCTCCTCGACCACCCCCTCCCCTGCCGCTGCCACGACCACCGCCGCCCCCGCTGCCACCCACGCCCCTGCCACCGCCCCCGCCGCTGCCGTCACCACCCCCACTGCCGCCACTAGCCTCTCCAGCCCCACCTCCACTCCCACCGCCTCCACCCCCGCCGCCCCCACCGCCACCTCCACCCCTGCCCCCTCTGCTCCTGCGGCGCCCGCTCGGAGCAGACGCCGTCCCGACCTTCTCAGCACCAAGGAGGTCGACAGCAGAAGCAGAGGCTACAGAGGGGAGAAGGGGGGAAGGGGAACACCCCTCAAAGAAAGGGGTGCAGGGTTCGCCACGAGAGGCACCTACAGCGACGATGCTCGCCTCAGCTGCAAGTAGTTCCTTCTCGAGGAGGGCAATGGTGAGCTCAGTGGGGCAGCGAGCTAGGAAGTGATCCCTGACTGCGCGCAGAGAGTCAGGGAGGCGGGTGACGATGTGGTAGAGAGTGAGCCAGAGCGGGGGGGGGGTTCCTAGCAAGGAACTCATCGGGCATAGCAGCGCGGAAGCGGGCCTCACTAGTCTTGAGGTGGGTGATGAGGTCAGCAACTGTGTGAAAGGAGGCCAGGTCGGGGAACAGGTAGGGGAGTGAGAGGCGGCCTAGTGCGGCAGAAGCAGGTGAGGAGTAGCGAGCAACGACAGCAGTGTACAGTTCCTTAGCAGTCTTGTGTTGGCCAAAGTGCTCGCGCTCATCTATCGGCAGGGAGTTGCGAATAGCAAAGCGAGCGTGGGCGTCACGAGTCTGCCACTGCGAGCGGGCAGTGCTGTCAGCAGTAGTAGGAGGGGCAGTAGTATGGCCGAGGGCATGATCGTACAGTGAGACGTCCTCCTTGGCAGTGAGCTGTAGGAAGAGGTGCAGGTCATCGAGCCAGGTGTCAAATTTCACTGGGCGGCCCTCAGCATCGAAAGCGAGCACAGGAGGACTAGCCATAGTAGCAGCAGCAGTAGCAGTAGGTGCACCCTAAACGTAGTAGGCAGCGCGACTCAGGTGGGGCGGCTCGTTTCTGGCGGGGCCGTGGCTGTCGCGTGCGGGGCGTGAAGGGGCGGCAGGTAGGATCGACGGGGCCGCTAAGGGGCGGTGCGCGGGGTCGACGGGGCCGGCGGGGCCTCTATGCGGGGCGCGCGCGGGGACAGCGGGGCCGGCGGGGCCTCTAGGCGGGGCGCGCGCGGGGTCGACGGGGCCGGTGGGGCCTCTAGGCAGGGTGCGCGCGGGGTCGACGGGGCCGCGGGGCCTCTAGGCGGGTCGCAAGCGGGGACGACGGGGCCAGCGGGGCCTCTAAGCGGGGCGCGCGCGGGGTCGACGGGGCCGGCGGGGCCTCTAGGCGGGGCGCACTAGACGGGGCGCGCGCGGGGTCGACGGGGCCGGCGGGGCCTCTAAGCGGGCTGCGCGCGCGATCGACGGGGCCAGCGGGGCCTCTAAGCGGGGCGCGCGCGGGGTCGACGGGGCCAGCGGGGCCTCTAAGCGGGGCGCGCGCGCGGTCGACGGGGCCAGCGGGGCCGAGTAAAAGAAAAGAGAGAAGCGCTCGAGGGCGCTGGGGGGAGGCGCTAGGGCGTGCTCCGACAGTAGGGCGCACGAGGGCGCTAGTACACAGTCAGTAGTGGTGGGCCCGGAAAAATTAGGTCCTAGCGAAGGACCTGCTCTGAAACCATGTCAGAATAACTGAAGCAGGGAATGGATGAACTAACAGAATGTTTGGTACAAGTATGAAACCCTAAGTTTGTGTACCCCCTAAGGTGTAACCCACTACAGCCTACACAATATAAACATACAATGTTTGACACTGTCTGCTCAGTGTAAGGAGAAGGAGCAGGCAGCGGAGAGCCAGGCAGTAACTGTAGACCAGTAGAAGACGGGAGGTCAAGAACCTGGCGAAGGGCAGAGCCAGACGGTGGCTGAGACGACGGAGACGGCGGAGCGAAGAAAAGTCGAGTCGGTGCAGTGCTACCAGCACCAGCAGCTCCAGCACCTCCAGTAGCTCCAGCACCTCCAGCAGCACCAGAACCCTCAGCGCCAGCTCCTCCAGGGCCAGCTCCACCAGCAGCAGCACCCCCAGAACCGGCACCCCCAGTCCCAGGGTCTCCAGCCGCAGTGTCCCCAGCAGCAGCACCCGCAGGCTCAGCACCTCCAGCCCCAGTAGCTCCAGTACCCCCAGTACGAGCACCTCCGAGACCAGCACCACTCCCAGCTCCAGTGACGTCAGCAGAAGTACCTCCAGTAGCAGAGCCCCTAGCTCTAGAAGCGCGACCCTGACGACAGCGACCGTACCAGTCGTGCAGCTGCTGTGAGGTGAGAGGCACACGTGGACGAAGGCGGCCACTCCAAGGAGACCGCGCAACAGCAGACTCAGAACCCTCAGCGTCAGCACCTCTAACAGCTCCAGAACCTCCAGTGCCAGCACCCTCAGCGCCAGCACCTCCAGCAGCTCCAGAACCTCCAGCGCCAGCACCCTCAGCAGCTCCAGAACCCCCAGCGTCAGTACCCTCAGCAGCTCCAGAACCTCTAGCTCCAGCGCCACCAGCACCAGGACCTCCAGCAGCTCCAGAACCTCCAGCGCCAGCACCCTCAGCAGCCGCAGAGCCTCCAGTAGAAACAACTCCAGGAGCAGAGTCACTAGCTCCAGCAGCGCGACCCTGACGGCCAAGGTACCACTCAACCAGCTGCAGGGAGGAGAGGGGGAGTCGACGACGAGAGGGCAGCGGCGAGGCACCAGCGGAGCGACTACGGAGACGGCCGCTCCAGGGAGACTGCTCACCAGACGCCTCAGCAACCCCAGGTGCAGCACCCCCAGACTCAGTACTGCCAAGCTCAGCACCCCCAGACCCCTCACACTCAGGCTCAGCACCTCCAGGCTCCACACCCTCAAGCTCCGCACCCCCAGGCTCAGTACCCCCAGGCTCAGCACCCCCAGGCTCCGCACCCCCAGGCTCAGCACCCCCAGAAGTAGCACCCCGAGCAGGACCACCCTCAGCAGGACCTGAGTCACCAGTGACCTCAACCGGCGCAGTCAAGGGAGGAGGGTCTACCTGAGACACACCTGAAGGAGCAGGACCGGGAGCGGGGAGGGGGTCTACCTGGGGAGCACCTGGAGCGAGGAAGAGCGGCGGGGGGGGGAGCGGGGCAGCGCGGTAGGGGAAGAGACGGTAAAAGGGAACCGACTCGTCGAACGTGACGTCCTGAGACGCAAAGACACGGCGCGAGGTGGGGTGGTAAAACTGCCAACCAGGCGCGTCAGGGACAAAGCCAAGGAAGACACAGGGAACAGCGCGGGCGGAGAGCTTGTCCGCGGTGGTATCGCGGACAAAGGCACGAGCACCCCAGACCCGGAAACGCGACGCATCACCAACCTTCCCCGTCCACAGCAGTGTGGGCGAGGTCTCCGACAAGGAGACACGGGGCCAGAGGTTGAGCTGATGCGCGGTGTACCGGACCGCAAACGGCCACAGAAAATGGGGGGCAGTCGCATGGATCATGGAGGTATGAGCGACCTCCATGACTAAGCCAATGCGGCGCTCAGCAACCCCATTCTGCTGCGGAGAGGCCGGAAGCGTGAACGTCTGGCGGATGCCGTGCTCCGCACAGTAGGCTGCCAAGAGGTCTGAGGTGAACTCACCACCTCTGTCAGAGTGCTGACGCAGGACAGGAAAGTCCCGCTGGAACCGCTCGCGGAGCTGGAGACGAACAGCGCGGATCCAAGGGATCAAAACATCAGGGACGTCCCCCTTGCTCTGTAAGGGGAAGACCGTGGTGTAACGCGTGTAGTCGTCGACGACCAGCAGGAAGTACCGCTCGTGGCCCTGTCCACGGACGCGGGCTGGGCCCCACACGTCCAGGTGGAGAGTCTGCAAGGGAGCCTCTGTAGGAGGGAACGAGGAGGAGTGAGGAGCGGCGCGCTGCCGCCCCTCGATGCAAGGAATGCAGGGCGGTGCAGGCGAGGGAGGGAGGGCAGGCAGAGACCTGGGAAGACCAGAGACCAGGGAGCGAGAGTGCATGCTACGAAGGCGAGGCAGGGAGGGGTGACCAAGGCGGTGGTGCCACAGGAGAGTGTCGTGCGACAAAGCGCGACACTCGCAGGGGGCCGCCAGCTGACCAGACGTAGACGCAGACGCAGCTACCTGAGGGGACTCAGTGGTCAGTGTGTACAGACTCGAGCCAGGTGCACGGGTGAACGTGGCCAAGTGTCGGCCCGTCCTAGCACACGTACAGTGAGTCACTCGCTGACTCGCAGGAGTGAACTGGTCAACCCCCCGATCCTGGAGGTCAGCTCCACTCACCAAGTTCGTAGAGAACGAGGGGAGGTAAAGACCTGACAGCGAGCCAGACGGGGCAGCCGGACACGGCAGAACCGTGGAGTAGTGGGCAAGGACTGGACCCCCGGAGGGGTCCGCCAGGGAGACTGGAACTGGCCGACTGAGCGGCGGGCAGGGAAGGGCGGCTCGCGGGCCCTACAGGTGCGCGACTTGCCAGGCGGGGTCGCGCGCTGCCAGCAGGGCAGCGCGACTGGCTCCCGGGGGCGGCGCGAAGGCCCTAAGGCGACGCGACGGGCGGGGCCGGGCCCTAGGGCGGCGTGACGAGAAAAAAGGAAAAAAATAAAAATAAAATAAACGCGCGTCGCGCGGCCAGCAGGGCGGCGCGACGGGTGGGGTAGCTCGACAGGCAGGGGAACCCCTAAAATATGAGAGTTAACGGTGGGCCCACTAGGAAATTAGGTCCTAAGACCTAAGTGCTCTTAATACCATGTTAGAGTAGGTTGATAGGGATGATCGACTATCGAGAGAAAAGGGTGCAAATACAAAACCTAGAAATGTGTTGTACCCTATAAGAACTACCCCACTACAGCCTACACCCTAACATATTATATATAAGTTTGACATAACCCCCCAGGCCAACGTGCCTGTAACCCTTCCCTAGGATCAATCGGGGATCTCCAGTGGACCTCTGACACCCCCCCGCACTGGGATGCCCGAAGTGCACACACCGGGATTCGAACCCGAGACCTTCGCTCTGATACCATGTCAGAATCCCAGCCACTAACCACTGGGATAAAAGGGCTTGTTTGTGTAGCGGGTGAGTGCGCCCATAACCCCCCAGGCCAACGTGCCTGTAACCCTTCCCTAGGATCTCCAGTGGACCTCTGACAAGTACAAATATACAAAAACCACGTGGCAAGTTAAACGGGGTATTTCTTACGCACGGCGGCTTTCGGGGCAACCCGCGTCTTCATGCGGACGCTCAGATTCCATCGACGTCGAAAGCGCGCCGACCACCTCTGGCTTCCTTTCCACTTCTTGTCCGGGTACAGAATCTCCATGAACTCCCTCGACCACTCCTGCAGCCGGCCGACTGACACGGCAGTTCCCTTGCGGCGCCACTCGAGCAGCTTCTCTTAAACCTTCAACTCCATCGGCCGGTACCACGACGCCCGCCCGCGGCCGTGCATGCGCTTCCGGGCGGAGTGAACTTCCTTGAGGAAATCCGCCGCCCGCTTCCAGTTGGTGAGGCATTTGCGGTGGATTCCGCTCTCGCGAGCCAAGGCGCGCACTGACACCGCCCCATCAAGCAGCGCAACCCACTTCAACTTCTCCGCGGCGGTGTAACCTTGCCGCTTGTGCTCGGTGAGCTTGTGCCTGGGAGAGGGGGGGCGGGCATCACGGTTCTGTGAAGAGGAGTGGGGTCGCTTGCGATTCATCGGAGGATACGTTGGTATGGGCAGTTTCTCAGGTAGCCCGTCGCGTGACCAGTACTCAACGCCGTGGTCGTCACCGTCGCCCGTAACACCTTCTGGAAACACATCCTCAGCGGTGCCGCCCTCGGCGCCGCCCTCGGCGGAAGCCTCCGTGTCACCCTCGGCGCCGTCATCGCCGCTCGCATCCTCAGCGTCAGCAACATCATCGTCGGCGCCGACTGCAGATTCGTCCCATGCTCAATCGTCGGCCTGTCCCCAACGTCCTCCAGGCACGTGGCCCACTCGCACGTACTCATCCGGCGCGTTGCTAGAATCCGGTTCGGAGAGGAATTCGTCAAACGCCGATGGAAGAAGCAGCGTGAGCACGGGCTGAGTGCCAGTGTGTTGCGGTGCCACAGGACCCGGAGGTGAGGAGGAACAGGAGGCGCAGGAGGCGAAGGAGGAGCAGGAGGCGAAGGAGGAGCAGGAGGTGCAGGAGGCGCAGGAGGTTGTGGTGGCTCTGGTGGTTCTGGCAGGAGACGGGTGCACCACCTGTCAGTGTCTACTGTAAACGCGGGCCTTCGAGTAGGCAATTTCTTGAACAAGAAGTGTGTGCCGCTGTATTCTGCCATGGCTTCCGCAGCCAGGCGAGAGTGACCAAGAAGCTGAACAAGAAACTGAGAGAAATGGAGAACAAATGACAGATTCAAAGGGACCCTTGCTGGTTAGCGCCTCGGGGTCCTCGTCGGGGCGAGACGGGTACCCCCTGTCTGAACCCGGAGAGGAGGGTATCGTGGCACGAACGTGATGCGCTGGCAGGGCATTCCAGCCAACGCCTTCTTGTTGGGCTGAGAAAAGCCCTTAGGATCTTTTGCAGGGGTAAACTCTGGTAGGAACTATGTAATAGCGGAAGCGTTAATGAAGAACTTGTGAACCACCTTGCGCTAGTATGTGAGGGCAAAGTAAGTTGTTTAAAGCAAGACGATACAAGGATATATATAAGATTACAAGGAATATGAAAGGATACAGTTGTAACTACTTTGCTGTTGCTGTTGCGGTTCGATACAGTGATGACTCGAGCAACTGCTCTGTAGCGAGTCAGTTGTGTGTCCTTGCTGTCGCGCTGTACTTGTCAGGTCAGCGTCCTGAAGAACGCATATGCTGTCCACAGCAACTGTCCAAGAACCACGTGTCCTTCCCGGATGGTTCGCTTTGGGCGATGGCGGCGTATGTCGGGTTCGGCTGAAGTGACTCGCGGCGAGGTGTCGTTTCGTCGAGTTGTTCTTCTGGTGAGTAGTGCGGTGGTGACTCGGTGATGCAGGAGTCGCTCAGTCTTGCCATGCAGCTAACGATGTTTCTTGCTCCTTGTGCAGGTTGTCCCGTTGAGGTCGTTGAAGCTTGGATCTGATTCGTTGGATTCGTTGAAGCGACTTGGTTGCTTGAGGCCCGAAGTTGCCGCTGCGGAGTCGTTGACTGTTGACGATTCGGGCAGTGCGTGCGCGGGTGTCCTGAAGTCTTGCAGATGTGGCAGAAGGGAGGTACGGGTTTCGGTTGATGTCGGGTGTTGTTGTTGTTGTAACGCCGTTGAGTGTGAAATGCGAACTCCGGTGCTGATGTCTTTTTCTTGTGCCGTTCCTCTTGCAGGTCCATACCTTGTTGTTCGGCGTGAATCTCGGCGCAGAGTGCTGCTTCGGAGATTCTTCCGTGGGCTCGGAGGATAGCTTTGGTGGCGCGCCATTGAGGACCGAGGCCGCCGATGATGACTGTCACGAAGGCGTCTTCAGATATCGACCCTCCGCATCGAAGAAGCTTGTCGCGCAGCTCGCGACATCGGCTGATATACGCCATTCCTTTCTCTCCTGGTTTCATTTCAACTGTTGTCAACTGCGCCATTAACCTGCTTTGATTTACGCTGTCTGTTGCTTGATACAGGCTCTTCAGGTAGCTGTACGCGAGCTCCGCGGAGTTGCCGTAACCCCGGTAAGAACGTATGTTCTGCTGCTGAGTTGGTGTGACGTTCCTCAGTAGAATCGTATACGCCATCATCGATTGATACGTATACTGCTGTTTCTCATACTGTGTGCCATTTGTTGGGTATTGCAGGGACCCGTCGAAGAAGCCGAGTATCTGCGCGCCTTCCATCATGAGCTCGAACTCAAACGACCAGGTGAAGAAGTCTTTGCCGTCGAAGGGCCTTGACGTCTGCAGCTTCAAGACGTGTGCGAATTGCGACTGAACTTGCAGTGCATCCAGTGGTTTTTCTTGTCCAGGTGGAGCTTGCGGGTGCGGCATGAAGCTGATGGACCCGCGTTCGTACGGAGCAAAGGTGGGTTGCTGCTGGTTTCCGCGCGCATATGACGAGCCGTCGAGACTCATTGGAGTTGCCTCATGGTTGTTGTTGCTATTGTTTGACTGCGCAGTGTTAGAATCTAGCAGCAGGAATGATGAACTAGAAGCATGCAGGAGTACAAGTAGTAAACCCTAATTGGGTTGTACCCCATATGGGCTACCCCACTACAGCCTAGACAATATGCAGCATATATGTTTGACACACCCCCATAGGCAAAGTGGGGGAGAACAAGGGGTCACACGACCAGTCAAGAGACGCAAAGCAAGCTCAGGGTGGATCACAACGTCACCACACATTCTGAGCACAAGCAAAGGGCCACAAGGCCAGTCCACATGCAGAGATATATATGCAACAATAACAGTGCAGTGATGACTACCTAGCAAGAGCAGGCATGCATGTATATATATAGATCACAGTACAAGCAGAGACTACAACAAGTGTGGAAACGTAGGCACAAGACCTAACAGGGTACAAAAGCGCTGATGATCACCAGACGGAAGTGCCTTGGTGAATATATCAGCAGTGTTGGCCCGAGTGGCCACGTGACGAAGACGAAGCTGACCTCGCTGCTGCAACTCTCGAGCCAGGAAGTAACGCAGAGCGATGTGCTTCGTTCTGTGCTCCAGTCTATGCTCCTCACACAAGGCAATGGCCGCCTTGTTGTCAACGTACAGAACTGGAGGAGAACGAGGCCGCTCACCCAAGTTAGTCAGCAGGTAGGTGAGCCAGCGTAGCTCCTGTGCAGCCATGGCGGTGGCGTAGATCTCAGCCTCACAACTGGAGCTGAGAACAGAAGACGAGCGTGTAGACCGCCAAGAAACAGAGCCAGAGCCAAGGCTGAAGGTGTAACCCTGTGACGACCGCTGTGTAGTCTGGTCGTCAACCCAAGACGCGTCTGAGTGCCCAGTGAGGACAACTGGGCTCGTCCCTCCAAGCACTAGCCCCATGCCTGATGTGCTGCACAAGTAGCGCAGTACCCTCTTAGCAGCAGCCATGTGCTCAGGTCGGTGCTGACCAGGAGCCACGTAGCGAGCCAGAAGACCAAGAGGGTACGCGAGGTCAGGTCGAGTGCAAGTCATCAGGTACATGAGGCAGCCAACTAGCTCTGGGTAAGGATCACTCGGCTCTACGGACTCGTCCGAAGGTGGAGCTGAGAGGGAGTGACCTGTAGCCAGAGGAGTGGCCTGTGCTGAGGACCAGGAGAAGCCGAAGCGCTGAAGGACCTGCTGCACCATGTGTGACTGAGTCAGGGTGATGGTGCGGCGTGCTCTGTCCCGGGTGATCTGCAAGCCAAGGTAGCTGCGCAGCTCACCCAAGTCTGTGCACGTGTGTCTCTTCTGCAGCTCCGACTTCACGTGGGCGAGAGCCTCAGTGTCAGCAGTGGCAAAAACCAAGTCGTCGACGTACACGAGGATGTAGAACGGCGGCAGTGAAGTGTCAGTGCGCAGAAACAGCGACGGGTCAGCAGTAGAAGGCGCGAACCCAAGGGCCGCAAGCGTAGTCCTCAGTGTGTCGTGCCACTCACGTGGCGCCTGGCGGAGACCGTAGACCGGCCGCCGGAGGCTCCACTGGGTACCAGGAGGGAACGACCCAGTGAAGCCCGGGGGGCGGCGCAGCCAGATCTCCTCGTGCAGGCTGCCCTGCAAGAAAGCTGTGCTGAAGTCAAGAGAGTGAAGCTCATAGTCACGGTGAGCGGCAACGTGCAGCAGCACCCGAAGAGTGGTCATCTTCGGGATGGGGGAGAAGGTCTGGAAGAAGTCTACTCCCTCTCGCTGACTGAAGCCTCGAGCAACGTAACGAGCCTTGAAGACAGGCGGAGAACCTGGCGGCCGCTTCACCCTGAAAATCCACATGCCACTGACGATGTTCGCCCCAGGAGGGGGAACCTCGTCGACGTAAGTGCCAGTGGACTTCCAGGATGCCATCTCTGCGTCCATGGCTGTCTGCCACTGAGAGGAGTACTCACCCGCGATCGCCTCAGCGTAAGAGCGCGGGGTCGGGATGTCTGGTGCATCCGGGTCTCCCTCAGGTGCAATCAGCATGGACACGAGATGAGGTACAGCAGCCGCAAAGCACTGGAACTCCTCCTGCCTGTCCTCAAGGACGTCCGTGCCAAGAGCACACTCACCCCCGACGGACGGAGGACAGACAGACTCAGACTCAGCAACAAGACTAGCGGCGTAGTCTAGACGACAGGCAGCAGCAAAGGCAACAAGCTCAGCAACCAAGGCAGACGCAGCAGTGGACTCAAACGACGGGTCAGTGACAACAGTGGCTAACAGACGCGTGACAGTAGGGTGCTCAGCACGAAACCGGTCAGACTCAGGGTCCGGAACGTCAGGTAGAGAGGACGCAGGAGGAGACGGCAGAGGAACAGGCTGCGGAGCAGAGGAAGGACGACGGACTACGAGGTGTGCGCTGGGGACAGCCGGCTGACGCGAACGAGGAACACGACGACCGGTACGACCAGGACGAACAGGCGAGACAGGACGCGACGCAGGCTCACGACGCTCAGCAGGACTACCTGTCTGCTCAGTGTAAGGAGAAGGAGCAGGCAGCGGTGAGCCGGGCTGTAACGGAAGACCAGTAGACGACGGGAGAGTAAGAACCTGACGAAGAACAGAGTCAGGCGGCGGCAGAGACGACGGAGACGGCGGAGCGAAGAACAGTCGTGTCGGCGCAGCTGCACCAGTACCGGCAGCTCCAGCAGCTCCAGTACCTCCAGCAGCTCCAGCACCTCCAGCAGCTCCAGAAGCTCCAGCCCCAGAACCGACACCTCCAGTCCTAGGGTCTCCAGCCTCAGTGTCTCCAGCAGTAGCACCCCCAGAACCAGCACCTCCAGTCCCAGGGTCTCCAGCCTCAATGTCTCCAGCAGCAGCACCCCCAGAACCAGCACCTCCAGTCCCAGGGTCTCCAGCCTCGGTGTCTCCAGCAGCAGCACCTCCAGCTCCAGCACCCCCAGCCCCAGCAGCTCCAGTACCTCCAGTACGAGCACCTCCGGGACCAGCGACTCCAGCACCTCCAGTAGACAAAGTACCAGCACCACTCCTAGCTCCAGGGACGTCAGCAGAAGTACCTCCAGCAGCAGAGCCCCGGGCTCCAGCAGCGCGACCCTGACGGCGACCGTACCAGTCGTGCAGCTGCTGCGAGGTGAGAGGCACACGTGGACGAAGGCGGCTACTCCAAGGAGACCGCGCAACAGCAGACTCAGAACCCTCAGCACCAGCACCCCAAACTGCTCCAGAACCTCCTGCGCCACCAGTACCTCCAGCAGCTCCAGAACCTCCAGCGCCAGCACCTTCAGCAGCTCCAGAACCCCAAACGTCAGTACCCTCAGCAGCTCCAGAACCTCCAGCTCCAGTGCCACCAGTACCAGGCCTTGCCTCCAGCAGCTCCAGAACCTCCAGCGCCAGCACCCTCAGCAGCTCCAGAACCCCCAGTGTCAGTACCCTCAGCAGCTCCAGAACCTCCAGCGGAGACAACTCCAGGAGCAGAGTCACCAGCTCCAGCAGCGCAGCCCTAACGGCCAAGGTACCACTCAACCAGCTGCAGGGAGGAGAGGGGGAGTGGACGACGAGAGGGCAGCGGCGAGGCACCAGCGGAGCGACTACGGAGACGGCCGCTCCAGGGAGACTGCTCACCAGACGCCTCAGCAACCCCAGGTGCAGCACCCCCAGACTCAGTACTGCCAAGCTCAGCACCTCCAGGCCCCACACCCTCAAGCTCCGCACCCCCAGGCTCAGCAACCCCAGGCTCAGCACCCCCAGGCTCAGAACCCCAGAAGTAGCACCCCGAGCAGGACCTGAGTCACCAGTGACCTCAACCGGCGCAGTCAAGGGAGGAGGGTCTACCTGAGACACACCTGAAGGAGCAGGACCGGGAGCGGGGAGGGGGTCTACCTGGGGAGCACCTGGAGCGAGGAAGAGCGGCGGGGGGGGGAGCGGGGTAGTGCGGTAGGGGAAGAGACGGTAAAAGGGAACCGACTCGTCGAACGTGACGTCCTGAGACGCAAAGACACGGCGCGAGGTGGGGTGGTAAAACTGCCAACCAGGCGCGTCAGGGACAAAACCAAGGAAGACAGAAGGGACAGCGCGGGCGGAGAGCTTGTCCGCAGTGGTATCGCGGACAAAGGCACGAGCACCCCAGACCCGGAAACGCGACGCATCGCCCACCTTCCCCGTCCACAGCAGTGTGGGCGAGGTCTCCGGCAAGGAGACACGGGGCCAGAGGTTGAGCTGATGCGCGGCGTACCGGACCGCAAACGGCCACAGAAAATGGGGGGCAGCCGCATGGATCATGGAGGTACGAGCGACCTCCATGACTAAG
Organism: Closterium sp. Yama58-4; assembly: GCA_947470075.1. Classification (NCBI taxonomy): domain Eukaryota; kingdom Viridiplantae; phylum Streptophyta; class Zygnematophyceae; order Desmidiales; family Closteriaceae; genus Closterium; species Closterium sp. Yama58-4. The sequence continues at coordinate 778,262 of CANIUD010000178.1, read as the reverse complement.
CCAATGCGGCGCTCAGCAACCCCATTCTGCTGCGGAGAGGCCGGAAGTGTGAACGACTGGGTGATGCCGTGCTCCGCACAGTAGGCTGCCAAGAGGTCTGAGGTGAACTCACCGCCTCTGTCAGAGTGCAGACGCAGGACAGAAAAGTCCCGGTGGAACCGCTCGCGGAGCTGGAGACGAACAGCGCGGATCCAAGGGATCAAAACATCAGGGACGTCCCCCTTGCTGCGCAAGGGGAAGACCGTGGTGTAACGCGTGTAGTCGTCGACGACCAGCAGGAAGTACCGCTCGTGGCCCTGTCCACGGACGCGGGCTGGGCCCCACACGTCCAGGTGGAGAGTCTGCAGAGGAGCCTCTGTGGGAGGGAACGAGGAGGAGTGAGGAGCGGCGCGCTGCCGCCCCTCGACGCAAGGAATGCAGGGCGGCGCAGGCGAGGGAGGTAGGGCAGGCAGAGACCTGGGAAGACCAGGGAGCGAGAGTGCATGCTACGAAGGCGAGGCAGGGAGGGGTGACCAAGGCGGTGGTGCCACAGGAGAGTGTCGTGCGACAAAGCGCGACACTCGCAGGGGGCCGCCAGCTGACCAGACACAGACGCAGACGCAGCTACCTGAGGGGACTCAGTGGTGAGTGTGTACAGACTCGAGCCAGGCGCACGGGTAAACGTGGCCAGGTGTCGGCCCGTCCGAGCACACGTACAGTGAGTCACTCGCTGACTCGCAGGAGTGAACTGGTGAACCCCCCCATCCTGGAGGTCAGCTCCACTCACCAAGTTCGTAGAGAACGAGGGGAGGTAAAGACCTGACAGCGAGACAGACGGGGCGGCCAGACACGGCAGAACCGTGGAGTAGTGGGCAAGGACAGGACCCCCAGAGGGGTCCGCCAGGGAGACTGCAACTGGCCGACTAAGCGGCGTGAGTGTGGTGCAGTCGCGAAAGAAGGAGCGGGAAGCTCTTGAGTCAAGGGTGAAGGTGTGCAAGACCGCAGCAGGCGCAGTACCAGAGAGAGCAGACTCACCAGCACCTGGAGCAGCAGCCTCACCAGTACCTAGAGCAGGAGACGTACTAGCACCTAGAGCAGCAGCCTCACCAGTACCTAGAGCAGCAGGCTCTATACCAGGGTCAGGCGGTACGCACAGGTAACAGGCACGGTCAGCACTAGTAGGCAATGCATACATGGCAGTGAGAATAGCATCATAGTCAAGAGCAAAGATATCTACCCTCTGTCCAAGCAGCTCCAGCCAGGTGGGGAGCTCAGCCTCGTCGCCAAACACTGTACGCCAGTCGTCGCTCAGACGGGCGAAGCAGCGGGATTGTGTGTGACCAAGTGTCCTGCAAGGCTGACCAACCCGATCACCTGTGCGAATGACGTACTGGCAGTGAACTGTACGCGTAGACCTGCTACACTGAGCGTACCACTCGTGGAGCTGCCGGGACGTAAGTGTCTCGCGTGGACGCCGCTGCAGCTGCAGCTGGCCACTGCCAGACGCTCCCAACTGACCAGCTCTAGGGCGACAGCTACGACGGCTACCGCGACAACCCCAGCTAGTATACCACTCACTAAGCTGCTGGGGCGTGAGAGACTCACGTGAACGTCGCTAGAGCTGTATCTGGCCACCTGCCAGTAGCAGTAGCAGCAGCAGTAGCGCGGGCAGGGCAGGCGCGGCAGGCCGACAGGCAGGCAGGCCGGCAGGCAGACAGGCAGGCAGGCAGGCAGACAGACAGGCAGGCCGGCAGGCAGGCAGGCAGGCAGGCCGGCAGGCAGGCAGGCAGACAGGCAGGCCGGCAGGCAGGCAGGCGCTCACCAAAGGCTGGAAGAGCAGGCGCTCGCCGGGCGAGCAGGGCCGGCGCTCGACGGGCGGCGGCCGAGTAGGCGCACGACAGCGGCGACGTCGGGGCCGCAACACCGGCTGCAGAGTAGGGCCGAAGCAGCTGCAGGGCGGGGCCGCTTCAGCGGCAGTTGCAGGGTGGGGCCGCGTCAGCGGCAGGTCGGGGCCGTGGCAGCTGCAGGGCGGGGCCGCATCAGCGGCAGGTCGGGGCCGTGGCAGCTGCAGGGCGGGGCCGCATCAGCGGCAGGTCGGGGCCGAGGCAGAGGGACGCGCGCGGCTCGGCGCGGGCTGCGCTGACAGCGCGCTGGGCTGCTGCAGGCCGCGCGCGGCCGCGCTAGGCAGTAGCGGGCCGCGCGCGGCTCGGCGCGGGCTGCTGCGGGCCGCGCGAGGCAGTAGCAGGCCGCGCGCGGCTCGGCGCGGGCTGATGCGGGCCGCGTGCGAGCCTCGCGAGGCCGTAGCAGGCCGCGCGCGGCTCGACGCGGGCTGCGTGGGCTCGGCGCGGGCTGCGCGCGGAAGCAGCGGGCTGCGCGCGGCTGCAGCGGGCTGCGCGCGGCTCGGTGCGGGCTGCGCGGGCTCGGTGCGGGCAGCGCGCGGCAGCAGCGGGCTGCGCGCGGCTCGGCGCGGGCTGCGCGGGCTCGGTGCGGGCAGTGCTCGGCAGCAAGGGGCCTAACGGTCTGCAGGGGCTGTTCGCGGGCCTGAAGGGCGTGTAGGGGCGGCGCGCGGGCCTTACGGGCCTCTAGAGGCAGCGCGCTGTGTCAAAATCCCAGCCACTAACCACTGGGATAAAAGGGCTTGTTTGTATAGCGGGTGAGTGCGCCCATAACCCCCCAGGCCGACATGCCTGTAACCCTTCCCTAGGATCATCGGGGATCCCCAGTGGACCTCTGACACCCCCCCGCACTGGGATGCCCGAGGTGCACACACCGGGAATCGAACCCGAGACCTTCGCTCTGATACCATGTCAGAATCCCAGCCACTAACACTGCGATAAAAGGGCTTGTTTGTATAGCGGGTGAGTGCGCCCATAACCCCCCAGGCCGACATGCCTGTAACCCTTCCCTAGGATCATCGGGGATCCCCAGTGGACCTCTGACACGCTGGCCTAGGGCAGCAGGAGGCAGCGCTAGGGCTGCTGGACGGCGCGCGTAGTGCAGCACGTCACAAGGCAAGGCAGGCAGGTACGTGGGGTAGCGTGGTAACCGCAGCGGTAGGTGGGCCCGAAAAAAAAAACGGTCCTACGGACCTTAGTGCTCTGAAACCATGTTAGAATCTAGCAGCAGGAATGATGAACTAGCAGCATGCAGGAGTACAAGTAGTAAACCCTAATTGGGTTGTACCCCATATGGGCTACCCCACTACAGCCTAGACAATATGCAGCATATATGTTTGACACGCAGGTGCCGACTGCTGGTGCTGCTCGTAGAAGGACATGAAGGAGAAGAATTTCTCCATCATGCTCTGGTCGAAGCTGGCAGGTTGATTCGCAGGAGTCTCAGTGGATGTTGCCCTGGGTCTTGTTGCCGTGCCTTCCTCTGTCTGCAGGCCAGAGGCAGGAGGTGGAGTAGGAGTAGTGCCAGGAGAACCGTTAGAGGAACTCCTTTCCTTCTGTGTTGCCATGTCTTGTGATGTATTTGATGACTTGATAGTAGTAGAGTTTCCCCTGTGAGCTCTCATACCATGTTGGGCTGAGAAAAGCCCTTAGGATCTTTTGCAGGGGTAAACTCTGGTAGGAACTATGTAATAGCGGAAGCGTTAATGAAGAACTTGTGAACCACCTTGCGCTAGTATGTGAGGGCAAAGTAAGTTGATTAAAGCAAGAAGATACAAGGATATATATAAGATTACAAGGAATATCAAAGGATACAGTTATAACTACTTTGCTGTTGCTGTTGCGGTTCGATACAGTGACGACTCGGGCAACTGCTCTGTAACGAGTCAGTTGTGTGTCCTTGCTGTCGCGCTGTACTTGTCAGGTCAAAGGTCGCTTGACCTTTGACTTTCGCGTAACCTCCAGCAACCTCTCAACCTCCGAGGGTTGACTCGCGGATGTCTCGATATGACTTGCTTCGCTTCTGGTGTGATGTTTCGACACGACAGAGGCGTTTAAGATTCATTGTTTCCAACACCGCCTTCTCGATGGTTCGGGTGAAATGCAGCTGCCTGCCACCGCATGATAGCCTGATTGGGCCGCATGGCAACTTTCACGTCAGCGCTGGCAGATGCGCTGCTCTTAGACGGGGTTTGTGCGGTCGGGAATCGAAGCGCGGCAGTTTTCGGCGGGATTTCGTGCATTATCTCACGCGCACGTTACACAATTGTGTTCGCCTTATTGCGGGCTTCGATTTGGTACAGGGCCTCAGATTTCAGCGAAAAAAGGCTGATTTGGGTTAAAAAGGCTGAGATTTCAGGCTTCGTTTACAAGCAAGGCTGATTTTTCAGCAATTTTTCTGAAATTTGTAGGAAAAACTATGAAATTTCTAGTGTAAAATGGCAAAAAGTGACATATTTGACTGATTTTCAGCGCATATTTTTGTACCAACTCTGATTGATCAGCCTAGCCCAAAACCAATCTGAGGCCCTGATTTGGTACTTTAAAATAACAAATTCATTTTTGCCATGATATAAGCGACGGCGCTTATGGCCAATTACAAGCGCCACCCCTACAAAAAAAAAAGAAAACGATTTTATTATAAGCACATATGCGCCTATATCCGGGGTAATAGGGTATATTCTGAAAATCAGGTACAGTTCTTAAGAGGATGTTTACCCTTATACGGTATTGTGGGGGAGGCTAGGTATGAGTCAAATTATACCAGTACAGAGTTGTACACAGTAGAGAATTAAACGAAGGAAATCAATGTAGCACACTAACCAAAGGGGAAATAGATTAGGGTACAAGTTTCTACAGTGTTGGATTACCTGCTGAACCAGCACCTAGAGAAACAGAATTTACATGAGCCCCATCTCAGGAGTCCAAGCACTGGTCGCCACCACATGGCACGCGCGGCGAGCACATGCACTGGCCCTTGCACTGCGCCTTGAACACGCCCCACTGCCCAGCATCCGTGACCGGATTGGCCAGCATGGAAGCCGTGTCACCACAGACATTATCACACGAGGTGTCCTCAAAAGCACAAGGATTCTCAGCCACGAGGTTCCAGTCAGGAGGAGGCCACGTGGGGTAGGAGCAGAAGGTGGAATTGAGATCCACAGTGCACCCAGCCTGGAAGCTAGGATCGGCTTTCAGGCCTGACCGCTTGTAACAGGCCTGCTGGCACGGCGTGCAGGGACCAGGCGTGACGGGCACAGCGCTGTTACAGAGGGCCTCGCAGTAGGACGGGTAGGTGCTGTAGTCCGCTCCACAGACCTGTGAGGGGAGGGAGGCCAAGGAGAGTGTTGCTGCAAGGGTAAGGACTAGCGCTCATGTATGTATGAGATGCAGGATGGGCAAGCCCCGAAGATAGATGATGTGAAGGAAAGTGAGGAGAGAGGGTTGCACAGGGGGAGCTGAAGAGCTGAAGAGCAAGAGGAGAGAAAGCTGACCATGATGCTGGCGGGGCAGCCGCAGTTGCTCTCCCTGGGAGTGCAGGGTACGACAAGGGCCAGCCCGAGCTTGAGCGCACTGTTGTCACACGGCACGAGCCCGTTAGCCTCGCAGATGGCCGGCTCGCCCGCAGTGGTGCCGCAGCGCGGGAAGAAGGAGACTGCGATGCTGGCCAGAGTGTCGTTCTGCACCACCACGTATGGCAGCATCCTCACCGCCTTGGGCAGCGCTGCATTGATGGTATCCAGTGCAGGCGAGTCGATGCACACCGGCTGGCCTATCTGCAGCTGCTGTGGCTCGCACTGGTGGGAGGAGAGGTGGTGCAGGGGTGAGAGGGGTGGACGGGTGGAGGGTGGAGGGGGATAGAGAAGATGAGAAAGGGCTGCGAACAAGGGACTTTGCAGGAAGAGGCAGAAAGCGGTGGTGGTGGAAGCGTGGTTGTGTTGCGTACCCTGATTCCGGGGTTGAGGGCAAGGAAGGCTGTGGAGGAGATGTTGGCAGCAGCAGCGATGCCCACACAGCTGTCCCCCAGCTGCACCGTGTGACGCACCGTGCACCCAACGGCCTGCACCCAGGAGAGACAGATGCATTCGGGATGGGAGACAGCAGCAGGGAGGTTAGGGACACCTGGACTGTGTTCAGAGACAGAGCATCTGAGCGTGGGAAGAAGCGTGCAGCAGAGCAGTTATGGCAGGCACGTGAGGTGACTTACGATGGCGCTTGACATGGGAGAAACGCATACAGACAACCCCACTGGCAGCGGGGCAGTGCAGCGCAGCGCAGGGTTCAACCTGTAGGACGGCAAGAAAAGCAAGACAGGAACGAGAGAGCGTGTTGGTAAATGCTCGGTTCCATCACGAGCAAGGCAAAAAGGCATGCAAGTCATAGTGATTGCATGGCTGAAACAAGAGTAGGCAGCACATACGAGGTGAAGAGAGCGGGTGAGAGGCCGTATGTCTGCCTGACGCTGTTGCAAGTATCCCCCCCCGTGGCCAGGTAGGTGAGCCCGCACACAGGCCCGGACACGGCAGGGGTGATGACAGCAGCCTTGGCGCAAAGCTGCTGGCCAGGGTAGAGGCGTGCACAGTCTGCCATGGGGTTGAGAGTCTTGAGAGCAGCCCCAGAGATTTTCAGCCTGGTGGCAATGCTGCTGCACGTCTCCCCTGCTGAAACTATGTATGAGGCCGCACAGCCTGCTGTGGCGTCCGCTGTGGAGTCTGAGACGGCGAGGATGAGACCTGAGGGCGGATGGGATGTGCAAAGGGAGGCAAGGAGCAGTGGATGGGTGGAGAGCGGTTGTGAGGTGGGTGATATGGAGAGGGTAGCAGCACAGAGCAGGGCTGGGCTGAGCAAGAGGCAGTGAGGGGAGGAGAGGAGAGGGACGAGGAGAGGAAAAGCGAGGAGAGGAAAAGCGAGGAGAGGAAAAGCGAGGAGACGAAAAGCAAGGAGAGGAAAAGCGAGGAGATGAGCGTACCAGCCGGGAGGTCGTTGGTGCAGTCAAGGAAGGGGTTGAGCTGCATCAGAGTGAACTCGTCCAGGCCAAAGACGTTCATCAGCTTCTGACACGTGTCGCCCCACACCGTGGTGTAGGTAGATGCCCCGCCACCAGCAGCGATGGGCACGCATGTGGTAGCGCCGCTTGCGGTGGCTCCGATCATGTAACCCTGTGGGGTCGCATGGCACAGGGAGGTGCGTGATTTGTTAGGATTCAGAAGAACAGGCGTATTATGGTGGAGCGAGAATGCACGAGAGTTAGGGGAGAGAGAGAGGGAGAGGGTGGGTCGAGGGGAGGAGCAAGCAAAGCAACACAGAAAAAGCAGGTGAGAACAAAATTAGGGTAACAGAGGAAACATGGAAGATTCCAGCAATACGTCCCACTGCTGCTCTAACGCCCCCCCCCCTTCCCCCCCCCCCTCCCCCACTAACCACTAGCCCCTGCGCACTGCCCCCTGCACTTACCGCGTCGCACTGGCACGTGTATCCGCCCGTCTTCACGTCCGCGCACGTGCCTGCGCCGCAGGGGTCCAGCGCGCCCGCGCTGCACCGCTTGGTGGGCACGCAAATGCTCGTCGGCGCGTCCAGGACCTCCACGAATCCCGCGGGGCACGTGCAGCGCGCAAACCCGCTGCGGCTCTTGGCGCATTTCCCGCCGCCGCACGGGTTGATGGGCGACGAGCACGGGGCGGCGTTGGCGGCGGGCTTCCACCCCGCCTCCCAGTACGGCGGCTCCGGCGCGGCCTGCCCCGACGCGGCGAGCGGACCCACGGGGAAGTTGGTGGCGGGGGGACTGTCGGGGTAGTAGATTGGGTAGATGGGCGCGATTCTGGAACGGGGAGGGGGGGGGGGACGGGGGAGGGGGGGGGAACGGGGGGGAGGGGGGACGGGGGAGGGGGGGGGGGACGGGGGGGGGGGGGGGGGGGGGGGGGGTGGGGGGGGGGGGGGAAGGGGTGGGGGAAGGAGTGGAAAGGGAGGTAGATATCAGCGTGAGGTTAGTCGGGGAGTGGCGGAATGATATGCGCGGAGCGAGAGCACGGCGGGGGAATTGCAAGGGCGGAAAAGGGCGCGTGGGAGCGCGCACGGGCGGCGGAAGACGTACTGGTTGATGCCGCACTTCCCGGCGCCGGGCCTAATGGCGAGCTTCATGAAGCCCTGCTCGCCCCACGCGTCGCCCCAGCTGTTCTTGACGAGCCAGTACGCGCCGTTGACGGGGTCAACGCCATAGCCCACGATCAGCACGGCGTGGTCAACGTCCGTGTCGCACGCCCCGTTGTAAAACCCGCCCGTGTAGGCCTGCACGGGGAGCGGGCAGGAATAGGTGGGCGGGGGAAAAGGGAGGGGGAGGAGGTGAACAGGCGCGCGCGGCGGCGTGAGACCAAGGGCGCGGGGAGATGCGGCGCGGGGCAATGGAGAAAGGAGGCGGACGGAGGGAAGGGGCACGTGGCGTCCGAGAAACTGCAGACAGTGCGGGAAAAGTGCAGAAGTAGCGCGGGAGCTGCGCGGGAGCCGTGCGGAAGCCGTGCAAAGATTGCGCGCGCTAGGCGGCGCACCTTGAAGTCGGGGCTGGAGGCGGAGAGGAACGCGACGATGGGCTGCTGGCTGACGGCCTTCTTCATCGCGTCCACGTCGAACGCCGGCACGCGCTCCCACCCCGTAATCTGCGCACACAGGCGGCAGGACAGCAGGACGGCAGGGCGGGAGGGCGGCAGGGCAGCAGCCGCGAAACAGCATGGCGCGAGCAGCGAGCACATGGGAAGACATGGTGAGGAGGTGGTTGAGCGGAGCACTGGTGAGGCGGCGCGGATGTTGTTGAAGTCAGGTAGGGACGAGCAGGGCAGAAAAGAGACGGCTTTTGTAACTGCCGGAAATTTAATGTAACGACGCGGACGGTGTACGCTCTACCGCGGCGGCGAACTCTGTGCATCGCTAGTCCGCACATGAATAGCCCGCGCACGAGTTGCCCGCAAACCAACCTTGGCTTTCGCGGCATCGGCCGCAACAGCGTCGCACGTTGCGGCTGTGCTGCCGTCGCCGCCCGTCACGCCCTTGCCGTATAGCGCGTACGAGAGCGCCCACTCCGTCCATCCGCCGTCGCAGCACGCAGTTTGGCCGGGCGACGCGCACGTGCAGAGGCGAGAAGCGTCGAGCTGCGGCGCGGATGGCGCGTTGGTGACGATAGCCCACATGGAAGCAATGGCGTCCGCTGCTGCTACCGCCCAGCTGCTCGCACACTGGCACACGGCGCACGGCACGGGGTACACGGGCGGGGGATGGGAGCGGACATATCGGATGGGGATGAACGAGAGGAATTATAGGGTGAATAAAATAGATGATTCGGAACGGAGGGAGTAACACAGGGTTGTCGGTGCGTGATTCGAATGCAGCTGAAAAAGGCTGTACGACAACTCCTCGAAACAACGGGATAACGATAACAAGCAACGACCGTACAGCCCGCCTTGCTGCCCGGACCGCATCGCTCTACCATTCGTCGCACCTGCCCCTGTTCAGTGACATTCGTGAGGGCGTTAGTCATACGCCAGTCCACCCAGTCGCGCGCCTTCACGCTCGCGAACCGGAATGCTTCAGTGCCGTTGATGTCCGCGGGAGACGGGCCGGCAGCGAGTCCGCGCGGCGTCAGCCCGAGCGACGCAACCACGACGACGCCTCCCCCGTCGCCGCCAGAAACGTCGCCGCCAGCTCCGCCGCTGTCTGTCGCGTTGCCGCTAGTTCCGCCGCCGTCAGTCACGTTGCCGGTCGCGGTACCGTCGTCGAGAAGCGACCGACGCGTGGGTGCGTACGGGTCGTCTGTCTCCTGGTCAACGTATGCTGGTTGCACGGGAACAGGGGCGTGGAGAGGCGAGTCAGCGCGAGCCAGCAGGTTCGCAAGTAGCTCCTTCTTCTCCTCCTCCGATAGCGTCTCCGGATCCCACGCAAGGCCTGCGTCGTCGGCAGGCTGCGCGACTGGAAGGACGGCGCGCCACGAGTTTAGGAGCGAGGACCACTGGCTGACTGGTTGAGGCTGCTGCGGCTCGGATTTGGGCAGCAAGCCCCATTGAAGACGGCCCTCCGCGAGATGCCGCCACACGGATGATTCGAACGTACTAGGTTGCGGGGAATTCGGCTCGCTGCTTTCGCCGAAGGCTTGAGGTACGGAAACGCAAATGGCGAGCCATGAAATTAACAAAAGATGGGGTAACAACGTGGAATGTCGTCTGAAAGCATGAGCCATGGTAAGGCTGAGAACAGGATCTGGATGCAGAGCAGTGTGATGGGGGACAAAACTAGAAGAACCAAGACTTGAACGACACGATGTATCCAAAGAGAAGAGGGTGCAGACTGACAGCTACGAACTGCAGGGAACGATGTCGCCTTGGAAAAAAGGGAGGTGGGGGTGGGTGAGCGTTATTGTAGTGGGTGGGAGGAGGGGCCTTGTCGTGGTCGGAACGGAGGGAAGGCTGGGGTTTGAGTAGGTGAAGAAATGCTGCGGTGTGTGGGGACAGATTTACTGTTCGTAGGCTCGAGGAAGGGCTGCCTGGGGTGAGGTGGAGGGGACAAAAAAGGTACAAAGGCACAACAAACGGCCGCCAGACAAACAAAACAACTCCGTGCCCTGTCATTTGTCGGTTACTTATAGGTCTCATCGGCCACCATGACCTGCTCGCAAAAATGCGCTTGTTACTTAGTGAGAACAGGGGGAGTTATCAGCCCCTAAGGAATTTCTCTTAGGAACAACGTGTTCAATTGTTTCCTAAGGGCCACCACCAAGTTTTCTGTTTGTGCCAGCCTGTGCAGACTGTTGTTAGTTACTGTTCTCTACGGCATGTCGGGTGGCACGCGTGGATGGTCAGGTTCCGATACTCCCAGGTGTTCGAAGCAAAATATTTTCCCCTTTTATCCTTGCAGTTACTTGCCCTTCGATTGTTTTGCGCTGTCGGATCCGTGAAATATTCATGTAAATGTGGAAAACGCACCTCGAAGAACAGCTTTTACTATTGACCCCTAGAAGCAACCCCAAGTCCGGCACTGACTGAACACGAACATGAAACAGTTTTGTGAAGCAGAAATGTTTTACTGTACTAACACTCGAATTCCTGAAGTGCCCGGAAAGGTGTGGGATGGGTAACCCGTCACATATGCTGCGGACATTAGGACGTGGTGCGGAACGGGTCCGGACCCGGTGCACCGAGGCGTCCCGGGGCGTGCTGGGGCACCCCAGCTCGCCCCGTGGCACGCGTCACTGCTCATGGTGAATTTCAGGTATCCTTCCAAGTGCTGACTCCGAACCTTCAACCAGCAAAGGGCGAAGGCGAAAGACTCAGAAGCGAAACTCGCTCAAAAATGTGTACACGGTTGACCTTCAAAAAACTGCTCGCCAAAAACAATCTCGCTACTGATACCCCCAAGAACAACTCGCAATCAACAAACAACCTTGTCGAGATTCTCGCGCGACAATTGATCATGTCACCACAATTTCGAGAATTCGCATGTTTTTCGAGCTTGCTGGGGCGCCCCAGGTGCCGGAACGCGTCGGTGCATCGCCTCGTCCCGGGACGCCCCGGGGCGTGCCAGGACGAGGCGATGCACCGGGTTCCCGTGTGCGAGGAAGCTTCAAAACCCGGTGCACCGCGGTGCATCGGGGCGTGCCAAGGCGTTCTGCACCACGTCCTTAGTTGACAGGCGCCATGTGGTTCGCATACTCATTTTGGGCGGTTCGATGTAGGACAATATCTTCAAGGAGTTCCGCATCCTTCTCTACGTGAAGTAGTAAGCCAAAATGGTAAACTCAATTACCACAATCCTCCATATAGCATTGTGGGGTCATTTGAACAAAACCCATAATGACAGGAAAAACTTCAACCTGGATTTTTAACTGGGAAGTGGTATCGGTATCTTTGTTTGACTTACATCGAATGAAACACTTGTTTGGAGCTTTAATGGTTGGATCTGCTCGAATCAAGGCTCCTACTGTTAGAAACTATCTTGACTTAGGAACGTCCTTAGTAGCCATAGGTTGAGAAGGAGAGGAGCATGAGCGAGAGGAACGGCAAGGAAGAGGGGTTTCACTATAGCAAGGGCACAAGATAGAGCAAGGGAAGGTGGCCATGTCAGAATGTGATGTTTGTCTAGCCTGCAGTGGGGTACTCTATAGTGAGTACAGCCCAAATTAGGGTTTGCTATATGTACTCAACTGCCTGCTAGTGAAAACCCCTCTTTGCTGTTTCTCGTTTCTGCCTACCATTCTCTACATGGTCTCCAGTGGACCTCTGACACCCCCCCGCACTGGGATGCCCGAAGTGCACACACCGGGATTCGAACCCGAGACCTTCGCTCTGATACCATGTCAGAATCCCAGTCACTAACCACTGGGATAAAAGGGCTTGTTTGTATGACGAGTGAGTGCGCCCATAACCCCCCAGACCGACGTGTCTGTAACCCTAGGATCATCGGGGATCTCCAGTGGACCTCTGACACGCTCCTGGCCTGTGGGCCCACCGTTAGCTTCAGCTGCTGTCGTGCCTGTCGCGCGCCCCGTGGCGCGCGATGTTTTCTCTTCCCGCCACGCGCTCGGGGCGCATGGCGGTTTTCTGCTCGCCGCGCGCACGAATTGCGCGGCGGTTTTCTGCCCGCCGTGCGTCCTGAGGCGCGCGGCGGTTTCCTACCCCGTCGACCTGCGCGTCGCCCCCCGTCGACCGTCGAAGCGCCCCCCGTCGCCCGTCGAAGCGCCCCTAGGCCCCGCGCGGGCCGCGCGCGGCCCGTACGACCTGCGCCAGGCCCGCGCGCGGCCCGTACGGGCTGCGCCAGGCCCGCGCGCGGCCCGTACAGCCCGCGCGCGGCCCGTACAGCCTGCGCCAGTCCCGCGCACGGCCCGTACTGTCTGCCCCAGTGCCGCACGCCGTCCCCCGAGCTTCTGACCGCGCCCCACCCCCGCTGCTGCCCGCGCTCTGGTGTTAGGGTTTGGGGGTGGAGAGTATGGGGGTGCCGGGTGTGTGAGCCGTCCCCTGCTCCTCCTCCTCCGTCTCCCACTGCTGCAGCTGCCGCTGAGGGGGGTGGATGTGTTGGAGCCGTCGGAGTGGTACGAGGGGGGTGGCGTGTGAGCGGTGCTAGAGGTTCAACAGGGAGTGTGTGAAAGGGGTGTGGGACAGCTGGAGGAAGTTGAGTGGAGGCAGTCGTCTTGTCGTCCGCAGCGCCTGAAGTCCAGAGAGCCACGACCCCCTGTGGCCTGAGTAGTCCGGGGCTCTGCGCCTGGTAGCCACAGTGTGAGCACTCCTGGTAGTCCAGAGAGCCACGACTCCCTGTGGCCTAAGTAGTCCGGGGCTCTGCGCCCAGTAGCCACAGTGTGAGCACTCTCACAAATACCCGGTAGTGCTTAGACCCCGGTTCGTGAGGAGCAGTAGCGAAGCCTGAGAGAGCGGCCTCAGGTGCCTTGGACTGTTTATACAGGGTCGAACTGCAACACATCTTGATATGTCGGTGTGCCTCCCTTCTGGTGTATGCGTTGCTTCCTTGCCGACTTGGTTGCTCGCATGCCTAGTCTAGCATACCAGTTAGCATACCTGTATGCTCCTCTACGCAACGCTGGCACGCGGTCGACCATGCAGTGCTGGCGGTCGACCAGGCTAGCCGCAGGTTGCTAGGTGCCTGATGTAGTCCCTTTTCTGCCATTGCTTGTTCATTCATTCAGCAATTCCAACTTTGCTAGTGGAAACTCTTGCCAACTTCTCCCGTGAATGTGCAAGCGCTAAGGAACTAAGCAAAGCTAGGATAACTCCTAGTAGTTCGTGCCAACCCCCCGTAGTCTAGCTCACTACGTTGTAGCGTGAATCTCTGCATGGTGCGGTAAGTGTGGACGGCCCCGCAAATTACCTTCAGATAGGAGCCGACTTTTGCACCTACTAAGTCGTTCGTAGGCCGGCAGCCGCGCTAATCGCTATGGTCGACCCCGTTGTAGAAGCGGGCGCAGCGGACAGCTTGGAGGCACGTTTGGCTGATGCGAGGAAACGCCACGCGGATGGCGAGTACGGGACGATCCCTTGAGCCATCGCTGAGTTGGGCATCCGGGCGACGGAGCACCCTTCCCGTCCTGCATCTCCTTGATCAGTGCGAAACGAAGGTGGCGTCGACGACGAGGTCGACGGTGGTGCACGAGTCAGCGGCAGCGAAGGCACGAAGCAGAGAGGGGTGATCAAGGTCGACGGTGGCGTCGACGGGAGTCAGGCACGAGTGCAGCGGTCGATGGCAGCCGCAGGCAGCTCGCGGGTCGAAGTGTCAGAATATGTTATTTGTCTAGCCTGCAGTGGGGTACTCTATAGCGAGTACAACCCAATTAGGGTTTCCTATATGTATGCCAACTGCTGCTAGTGCAAACCCTCCTTTCTTCATTCTTACTTTCTACTGCTAGTTCTGACATGTTATCAGAGTTCGTTCTACCTTGGCCTGTGGGCCCCTATGCTTCCGCTGCTGTCCTGTCTGTCGCGCGCCCCGTGGCGCGCGATATTTTTCTTCCCGCCACGCGCTCGGGGCGTGTGGCCGTTTTCTACCCGCCCCGAGGCGCGCGGCGGGTTCCTGCCCCGTCGACGGTCGCGTCGCCCCCCGGGAGCCCGTCGCGGCCGTACTGTCCGCCGCGCGCTCCGTGATGCGTGGCGCTGTATTTTTCTTCCCGCCGTGCGCTCCGAGCGCGTGGCGGCTTTTTCTGCCCGCCGCGTGCTCGGGGCGCGCGGCGGTTTCACCGTCCGTCGAGGCGCTCTCCGGGGGGCCTGCGCGCTGCCCTCCCCGTCGCTCGTCGCGGCGCCTTCAGGGGGCCCGCCCGCTGCTCCCCCCCGTCGCTCGTCGCGGCGCCTTCAGGGTGCCGCCCCTGCTCGTCGCGGCACCCTCTGGGCGTCGCCCCTGCTCGTCGCGGCACCCTCTGGGCGTCGCTCCTTCTCGTCGCGGCGCCCCCTGGGTGCCGCCTCTGCTCGTCGCGGCACCCTCTGGGTGTCGCCCCTGCTCGTCGCGGCGCCCCCTGGGTGCCGCCCCTGCTCGTTGCGGCACCCTCTGGGCGTCGCCCCTGCTCGTCGCGGCGCCCCCTGGGTGCCGCTCCTGCTCGTCGCGGCGCCCCCTGGGCGCCGTCCCTGCTCGACGCCGCCCCTGGTCCTGGTGCAGCCGCCTCCGCTCTGCCTGGAGCCGCCCGCCACTGCAGCAGCCGCCCCTGGAGCCGCCCGCCACTGCAGCAGCAGCCCCTGGAGCCGCCCGCAACTGCAGCAGCAGCCCCTGAAGCCGCCCGCCACTGCAGCAGCGGCCCCTGGAGCAGCCGCCCCTGCAGCAGCCGCCCCTGGCCCCTGGAGCAGCCGCCCCTGCAGCAGCCGCCCCTGGCCCCTGGAGCAGCCGCCCCTGGAGCAGCCGCCCCTGGCCCCTGGAGCAGCCGCCTCTGGACCTCTGCAGCAGCTGCCCGTGCTCTCTGCGCCCTCGTGCGCTCTGTCTCACCCGCGCCCTCGTGCGCTCTACTACTACCCGCGCCCTCGTGCGCTCTACTCTGCCCGGTGCTGCCCGTACCTGTGCCGCCCGTTGCTGCCCGTGCCTGTGCTGCCCGTGCTCTCTGCGCCCTCGTGCGCTCTGCTGCTGCCCGCGCCCTCGTGCGCCCTGCTGCTGCCCGCGCCCTCGTGCGCTCTACTCACCCGCGCCCTCGTGCGCTCTGCTGCTGCCCGCGCCCTCGTGCGCTCCGTTTCTGTCCGTGCCTTGTGCCTCGTGCCTTGTGCCTCTTTTCTTGTGCTTCGTGCCTCGTGCATCGTGCCTTGTGCCTCGTGCCTCGTGCCTGGTGCCTCGTGCGCTCTGTTCTGTTCTTCTGCCTCCCCCCCCCCCCCCGTCCCCTGGACAGGAGTGTGGGGGTGACGGGTATGGGGGTGCTCCGTGTGCGTCGTCCCTTCCTCCTCCTTCGTCTCCCACTGCTGCAGCTGCCGCTGAGGGGGGTGGATGTGTGGGAGACGAGGGAGTGGCGCTAGGGGGGTGATGTGGGAGTGGAGCTAGAGGTGAAACAGGGGATGTGTGTAGGGGGGTGTGGGACAGTTGGAGGAGGTTGCAACACCTGTAGTCCGGGGCGCACTGTCCTGGTAGCTCAGAGAGCCTGCTGCGCCTGTCGCCCGTGGGTCCGTTGCTCCTGCCGCTCGTCTTAGCCGCGGAGCCTGTTACTCCAGTAGTCCGGGGCGCTTTCCCGGTAGCCACTGTGTGCGCGCTCCTGTTGCCCGTGTGTCTGCAGCTTCAGTCGTCGTCTCCAATTTTCTCTCCCTTCACAGTTTTTCCTCCTCCTCACTTGCCCTCTGTGATAGCCTCTAGCTTTGCTGATAATTGTGAACTATTGCTATGACTGCTCATTGTGCTGATTACACCCCACTTTGGCTATGGGGGTGTGTCAGAATATGTTATTTGTCTAGCCTGCAGTGGGGTGCTCAATAGTGAGTACAACCCCTTTAGGGTTTCCTATTTGTACCAACCTGCTTGCTAGTTCAATCATCCTCCATTCTCTCTTCTCCAATTCTCCTTCGTATACCCCAAACCCTAGCTCTAGGGCACGACCTCCTTCCTCTTAGTGTGGCCTAGGCTACTAAGCCTAGGCCGCACTCCTAGTGTTTCTAACACGAAGTTGATGGTCGACGTCGCTCTCCCCTACGAGGCGGTGGAGGGCTCTTGGCGATGATGCACGTGACAGCGGGCGGGATTGCACCGGTGTATGGCTACTTCAAGTTCTTGCCGGACCACCGAATCACCGTCGCACCGCTGCAAGGTCGACGGGATCTCATTACCTGGAGGGAGTCGATAGAACCTTAGTTGGAGGTTGCCGGGCTGAAGGGCTTCGCCGACGGCACCGTGCCCACCCCGCCCGAGGAGGATTTCGAGCTCCGCGGGGAGTTCCGTGCTCCTCACTTGCTCACCTTTATGGTCATCTCACGGTGCTGCCCGCCGGTGGTGCAGCTAGCGCTTAGGAGCTGTTGAGAGTGGTTGGATTCTGGTTACCAAGCATAACACTTCATCCTGTCGACGTACCAGGTGAAGGACGACCTGTACATCGGGCAGCTGGAGGAGAAATGACACACATTCGAATGGGCGAGCAGGAGTCGGCAACGGACTACTGCAACCGTGCTCGACAAATCTTGGCTGAGATGCGGATGGCGGGCGCCGAATACTAGACGGCGTCCAACATCAACCACGTCCTCAAGGGCCTGTCGCGCAGCTACAATCTCATGAAGAGGATGACGATGGTGCCTGGCACACGTGAGTCCCTCGACGAGGACTCCCTCACCAGCTACATCCTCCAAGATGAGGCGATGAAGGAGGCAGAACAGCCCACGGAGCTCCTTCTGCAGGCAAGTTACATTGGCAGAATCAGAGCGTGAAAAGCCGGGCGGAGGTGGTAGCGGAGGTGGGCGGTCGAAGAAGGACGTCGACGAGAAGCGGTCGACGCGGGACAAGGGCCGTGGAGGTGGTGGTCGACGGCGGGAGTGCTGGATCTGCGGCGACCCCGACCATCTCTCCTTCGAGTGCCCCGACCGCGACGACAGCGACGAGGACGACAGCAAGGGAGGCCGCGGTCGATCGGCCAGTCTTCGCCCTCGTCGAGATGCGAAGCCGCGCAAGGAGAAGAAGACGTCGAAGAAGACGTCGACAGCTCCAGCGGCAAGGACCGAGGCGATGGGGAGGCGTCGTGCTCGATGGTCAGCGTGGTGGAGCCGACAGTCTCACTGGTGCCGGAGGCTAGTGAGGACTTCTAGGTGGTGGTGGCAGCTGTGCAAGCCAACCCGATGACAGTGCTGCTCGACAGCGGTTGCTCCCACCACCTGATGGGGACGAAGGCGGTCTTCGTCGACATGGCGCCGAGCGACGGTGTGAAGCACGTGCGTGGATTCAATGAAGCAATGCAGCCCGTCGAGGGTCGCGGAACCGTCGAGCTGCAAGGGGAGTCTAGGAAGCGGGTCCTCATCCCCGACGTGCTCTACGTTCCGGACGTACAGGCGAACCTGCTGTCTGCTGGCCAACTAAAGGAGAGTGGAGTGCAGTTGCAGGGCAACTGCGACGAGATGTTGCTCGTCGCAGCGACCGGGGAGGTGCTCGGTCGAGCACGCTACACTAGACGTGTCCTCTGCACCGACCTTTGCCCATGCTCGACGCGGTCGCCGTCGACCGAGGTGGTGGCTCTGCGGACAATAGCCTCGGCCACAAAGATGACCCCTGACAGGATGCACGTGCGGCTCGCACACGTCAGCGTCGACACGATCAAGAGCTCGGCGAAGCATGAAGTTTCTACTGGGCTCGACATCGCGCCATCGACCGGAGCAGACCCGCCGTGTGTCTCGTGCGTCGGAGGAAAGCTAGCACGGCACACTTTCCCCGATAAAGGATCGGACGCTGAGGATGCACTGTCTGTCGTGCAAATTGATTTGTGTGGGCCATTTCGGGTGGCTGCCAAGGATGGCAGCTTGTACTTTCTGCTGCTGAAGGATCGCCACACTCGTTTCGTGTGGACAATGCCGGTCGCTAAGAAGAGCGACGTGCTGCGGGAGTTTCAGAAGTGGCTGGTGCTGGTGGAACGGTAGACGAACAAGTCGGTACTGTCGGCTAGAAGGGCATGAGGGGAGCGACAGTACCGACTTGTTCGTCTAGCCACCGGCGATGAGGGGAGTCTCGAGGCGTTACCTGTGGCGCCGGCCAGTGTCATCGCTCGCCGGCGGTCGACAAGGCGCCAAGCTCGTCGACTAGGATCGGAAGTCGACGACAGGGGAGCAACAAACAGGGGAGCCGGTCGAACAGGAGGCAGCAGCAGGGGGGTAGTCGACAGGGGACAGCAGCCGGGGCGGTCGACAGGGGAGCTGTCGAAGTCAGCAGCAGGCGAGCAGCCGGTCGAAGGGTCGAAGCAGCTGGTCGACGATGCGAACGTCGACGAGGAAGGGGAGCTGTCGGCGGGAGAGGAGTCCACCGACAGTGATGTGGTGGAGGTTTCGACCGAGAAACCTGCGCCGGAGCTGCGGCGTTCTGGTCGAGCTCGACGGCCGCCGGAGCGGCTGAGCTTCCACGCCTGCCTGCCATCAGCTGCCTTCACCACGTTGTATGACGGGAGTCGACGACGACCTGTTGTACGACGACGCCGAGAAGGATGAAGACATGTCGGAGCTCGACCCCGACGTGCATGCCGACCCCGAACACCGCTGGGACATCGCCACGTTAACGGTGAAGGAGGCGTTGGCGAGCTGGAAGGGCGAGGCGGTGAAGGCCGCCATGGACGAGGAGATTCGCAGCCTCATTGGCATGGGCACTTGGGAGCTGGTCGAACGCCCACGCGGAGTGAACATCATGATGAACCGGTGGGTGCTGACAACCAAGTACCGCATCGATGACACCGTCGAGCGTGAGAAGGTGAGGCTGGTCGTGAACGGCTTCACACAGGTGTACGACGCTGACTACGACGAGACGTACTCGCCGGTGAGCAGCTACGTCACGCTGAGGATCTTCCTCAGCATCGTCGCCGTCCTCGACCTCAACCTGATGCAGCTCGACATGAAGAACGCTTTCCTGCAGAGCAAGCTCGACTGGGTGCTGTACATGTACCAGCCGGACTACTTCGACGATGGGACCGGCCGAGTATGCAAGCTGTTGAATACGGGATGAAGCAGTCACCACTGCTGTGGTACAGGGCCCTCGACGGCGTGCTGCTTGGCGCTGGCTGGAAGAAGAGCCAGGTCGATGAGGCGCTCTACTTCAAGACCGACGGCGACGATGTGACCTGCTGGGTGCTGGTCTATGTCGACGACCTGCTCGCCACCAGCAGCAGTACCGCGGCGCTGAAGGAGCTGCTGGAGGCCGCCTTCGAGCTGCGGGAGATTTCGCCGGTTCTCAAGTACCTTGGGCTGGAGATCATGCACGACAGGCCGGCCAGGAAGCTGTGGCTGCACCAGCAGGGCTACGCCGATAAGCTGCGCAGGCGCTTCATCAACGAGGATCAGGGCGGTCAAGTCCTGAAGACGCCGGTCTCGGTCGACGCCTACGCCGAGCTGACATTCGACGACGAGGAGGCGCAGGAGCGCGAGGAGGAGGAGTACCGGCAGAAGGTTGGCTCGCTGCATTTCGCAGCGACGACGACAAGGCTGGACATTGCGTTCGCCTGCAGCAAGCTGGGGAGCGGCCTCACGGTGAGGAGCGACCAGCACTGGCGCGATGTCGATTGCTGCTTCGCCTTCCTCGCCGAAACCCACGACACCGCCCTGGAGTTCGGCGGTGGACCAGAGTCGCTGGAGCTGATCGGCTACGTGGATGCCGACAATGCAGGTGACAAGCAGAGCCGGACGAGCACGGGCGGCTACGTGTTTGTCTACAGAGGGGCCGCTGTCTCTTGGTCGAGCTCCGGCATCAAGTGCGCAATGCTCTCCTTGACCGAGTCGGAGTACGTCTCGGCCACGGATGTTGGCAAGGAGGGGCGTGGACATCGCTTCCTCCTTGCAGAATTCAAGCTGCTCGACTCTGGAAAGCCGACTGTCCTCCGCGTGGACAAGAAGTCGGCGATCGTGGTCGCTGAAGGCTTGAGGCAGACAGGCAACCTCAAGCACATGGAGCGATGCTACGCCTGGCTGCAGCACATGGTGAGGCGCGGGAAGTTTGTGCTGAAGTACATCCCGACCACCGAGCAGCCGGCCGATTTCCTGACGAAGGCGCTGCATTTTCCGGCCTTCAACCGGTGCTCTGTCGCCATCGGCCAAGTTCGACTGGCCAACGTCGGCGACGGCAACGATGAGGTGCAGCAGTAGGTGTCGTGCCCTTCTGCACGGATGGTGCGATGACGGCGTGCTATATGTGGGGAGCACGCCGAGGACGAGTTTCTCTGTGGAGTACTGCCGTGTGGGCTGGAGGCCCAAGCGTGAGCGCGGCAGGGGAGTGTTAACGGGAGTGGAGTGTTGGCCCCGCCCTCGCTTGGGCAACGTGGACAACTTGCTCGGATGTACGGGAGAAACAGCTGACCGTTCGCAGTGAAGGAGCTGCTCGACGGGCTTCGTCGAGCTGCAGGGTGTCACTGTGGGGTTTTCGTCGACCAAGGGTGCTCGATGGGCGCAGCTGATTGGGTTGGGCGACGGGTGGGCCGTCAGCCAGGAGTTCCAGTTTGACGGGGAGGTCAACGGAGCAGCCTGTCGACCTGATATGTGAGCAACAGTCAACGAGGGGAGCTCGGCATCAGCAGAGAGTCCTGATCGACGGAAGGGATCCGTCGACCAGGGGGCAGCTCGACAGAGCATCTGGTGGTCGACCAGAGCACCTGGTGGTGTCCAGGTCGACCAGGTAACCTGCTCGGCGAGTTCTGTGGAGGCACACGAACGTCGTCAAGGTTGCGATGACGAAGGCGACTTCGGGCTGGTATCCGATGTCGATGTGGCTCGTCAAGCGCAGACAACATCCGATGGATGCACAGCAATGCAAGTCGGGCCAATCGTCTGCGCGCACCTGCGAGCGTGCGCACTGCTGTCTTCTACGGGGCAACGCTGGACACCCGCCCTGCTGCAGCGTTGGCACACCGTCGACCTGCTCTGCTGGCAGGTCGCTCTTCTGCAGTGCTGGCACGGCTCCTCTACGCAACGCTGGCAGGCGGTCGACCATGCAGTGCTGGCGGTCGACCAGGCTAGCTGCAAAGTTGCTAGGTGCCTGATGTAGTCCCTTTTCTACCATTGTTTGTTCAATCATTCCGCAATTCCAACTTTGCTAGTGGAAACTCTTGCCAACTTCTCCCGTGAATGTGCAAGCGCTAAGGAACTAAGCAAAGCTACGATCACTCCTAGTAGTTCGTGCCAACCCCCCGTAGTCTAGCTCATTACGTTGTAGAGTGAATCTCTGCAAAGGCGACTCATCCTGCCAAGGTGAGTGCACTGTTAGCAGAGTTCGCAGACGTCTTCCCCGACGAGTTGCCCCCAGGGTTACCTCCCGGCCGAGCAGTAGACCATCGGATAGAGTTAGAGCCGGGGAGCAGGCCAGTAGCAAAGCCGCAGTGGAGGTTGAGTCCAGCAGAGACAGAGGAGATGACGCAGCAAGTTAGAGACCTAGCACAGGGGTTCATACAGCCATCTAGATCGCCTTGGGCAGCACCGATCCTTTTCGCGACTAAGAAAGACGGAGGATTACGGATGTGCATAGATTACAATGCACTGAACGTCGCCACCATCAAGAATAGGTTCTCAGTGCCGAGAGTAGAGGATCTTCTAGATGCAGTGCAGGGCGCTAGAGTCTTCTCCAAGATTAACCTTTGTTCGGGTTGCCACAAAATTCGTGTAGTTCCAGAGGACCAGCACAAGACGGCGTTTTGTACGAAGCAGGTGTTGTACGAGTTTAGGGTTCAGACGATTAATGCCCCAGCAATGTTCCAGACGATTATGAACATCGTGCTATCAGAGTTCCTAGATTCGTTCATTGTAGTTTACCTATACTACATCCTAGTATTCTCCAAGACGGAAAGAGGAGCACGTGCAGCACTTGCAGAAGGTCTTCGTGTTTTTACAGAGGGAGCGTACGTAAAGCAGGCAAAGTGCAAATTCTTCCTCGCTGAGGTCGAGTTTCTAGGTCACGTCGTATCCGCTAGTGGTATTAGGACCGACCCAAAGAAGATAGTAGCAGTACAGGATTGAATAGCACCGACCTCAGTCAAGGAACTGCAGAGTTTCCTAGAAATCGCAAATTATTGCTGTCGTTCAGCTCAGGGTTACGCATCGATCGCTAATCCATTCACAGACCTACTACGTAGAGTACGTTTGGGGTCCAGTGCAGCAACAGGCGTTCGAGCAGATGAAGCAGTCGCTCACGTCTTCACCAACACTGTTGTACCCTGATCCGACTTGCCCATACGTTGTAGTGACAGACGCTCCAGATTAGGCCATAGGTGCAGTGCTTCTTCAGGACCAGGGCCGCGGGTTGCAGCCAATCGCGTACGAGTCCTGTAAGCTTAGAGGAGCGGAGTTGCACTATCCCATACACGACAAGGAAGCGCTCGCCTAAAAGGGGCAGATAGACGCACGGACCTCCGTTCGCTTCGTTTCCTCAAGTCGCAGCCGCAGCTGAGTCGTCGCCAGGCTAGATGGATGGAGTTCATGGAGGGGAGTTTCCACTACAGGATAGAGTACAAGCCAGGCGTTTGCAACCCAGCAGATCCGCTCACTCGCCCTAGTTGTCAGCTTGCTAGCCTCACAGTCACTGCTGGCCATCCACTTCTCACAGCACTCTTTGAGCACGGATATACAGTAGGTCCCAACTTTCCACCACAGCCGCCCGCAGGAGCAGAGGTGCAGGGTAGTGTCTACATACGGAAGGGCACAACACGGATTTGGGTTCCAGCCTACCGCCCTCTCAGCTTTTTGCACTGTTTGGGACTCGCTTAACTATGTCGTCTGCGTAGAATCCAGAGGCAGACGGACAGACAGAGCGTGTAAACCAGACACTTAAGCAGATCCTTCGCAGCATCACGATGCACGACGCAGCAGCATGGGACAAGAAGCTGAGCATGGCAGAGTTCGCATACAACAACACGCACCACTCCGCCACAGGCATGTCACCGTTCTTTGCACTATACGGTTAGCACCCCAATGTCCCCACTCGTGTCGATCTCACACCCACTGTCCCTAGTGCTGATAACTTCCACCAGCATCTCACTTTCATTCACGATAACGTGAGGAAGCACCTTGAGCTTGCAAATGCACGCATGGCATGCACCACCAACCACAGTCGTCATGTGAGGTGTCATTCACAGACGGTGACTGCATTCTCTTGGATAGCCGCAACCTCCGACTGCCACAGGACAGCAAGCTCCGCCCATGCTTCATTGGTCCATTTGTCATTGAGCGTGCCCTAGGTCCAGTCACATACCGCCTCTGCCTTCCCGCTCACTTCCTCATGCACCTATCGTTTCATGCTCCCTTCGACCTTACACCGATCCCAACGCCACCTTCTCGGGCCGTGATCGCGCTCCACAGCCGATAGCTGTTGACACCGACGAGCCCGACTACCAGATCCAGTGCATCCTCAGGCACCGTCGCTGTCTCCAAGGGGGTGTCTCCTTCATCGACTTCTTGGTCCGTAGGCGTGGTTACGATGCAGCCGACGACAGCTGGGTTCCTTCGTCCTCGCTGTCTCCCGACAACGCTTGCCTCCAAGCGTACCTTCAGTCTGCAGACGCCGCGGATGTCGCCTCTTTGGGAGGGGGTTAGTGTTACAAGGTACTTAGCTGTTCAAGGGTGGTTTACCCTAAACAACCCCCCAATCTAGCCCCAACTGTCAGAAAGACTAGCAGGAATCAATGAACTAGGTCACAGTTTGGTACAAGTATGAAACCCTAAAGGGGCTATACCCCATATTGGTTACCCCGTTACAGCCTACACATATATATCACATATATAATTTGACACACCCCCATAGGCAAAGTGGGGGAGAACAAGGGGTCACAAGACCATTCAAGAAAAAAAAAAAAAAGCAAAGCAAGCTCAGGGTGGATCAAAACGTCACCACACTCTCTGAGCACAAGCAAGGGGCCACAAGGCCAGTTCACATGCAGAGGTATATATGCAACAACAACAGCACAGAGATCACTACCTAGCAAGAGCAGGCATGCAGGTATATATATATGTATATATATATATATATATATATATATATATATATAGATCACAGTACAAGCAAAGCCTACAGCAAGTGAGGAAACGTAGGCACCAGGCCTAGAGCAGTGCAGAGGCGCTGATGATCACCAGCCGGAAGGGCCTTGGTGAACACATCAGCAGTGTTGGCCCGGGTGGGCACGTGAACGACACGATGCTCACCACGCTGCTGCAACTCTCGAGCAAGGAAGTAACGCAGAGCGATGTGCTTCGTTCTGTGCTCCAGTCTGTGGTTCTCACGCAAGGCAATGGCTGCCTTGTTGTCGACGTACAGAACTGGAGGAGAACGAGGCCTCTCTCCCAAGTCGGTCAGCAAGTAGGTGAGCCAGCGTAACTCCTGTGCAGCCATGGCTGTGGCGTAGATCTCAGCCTCACAACTGGAGCTGAGAACAGAAGACGAGCGTGTAGACCGCCAAGAAACAGAGCCGGAGCCAAGGCTGAAGGTGTAACCCTGTGACGGCCGCTGTGTAGCCAGATCCTCAACCCAAGACGCGTCAGAGTGCCGAGTGAGGACAATGTCACCCCGTCCTCCAAGCACTAGCCCCATGCCTGATGTACTGCACAAGTAGCGCAGTACTGTCTTAGCAGCATCCATGTGCACCTTTCGGTGCCAACCAGGAGCCACGTAGCGAACCAGAAGGCCAAGAGGGTATACAAGGTCAGGTCGAGTGCAGGTCATCAGGTACATGAGGCAGCCCACTAGCTCTGGGTACGGACCACTCGGCTCTATGGACTCGTCCGAAGGTGGAGCTGAGAGCGAGTGACCTGTAGCAAGAGGAGTGGACTGTGGCGAGGACCAGGTGAAGCCGAAGCACTGAAGGACCTGCTGAGCCATGTGTGACTGAGTCAGTGTGATGGTGCGGCGTGCTCTGTCCCGGGTGATCTGCAAGCCAAGGTAATAGTGTGTCTCTTCTACAGCTCCGACTTCACCAGGGCGAGAGCCTCAGTGTCAGCAGTGGCAAAGACCAAGTCGTCGACGTACACGAGGATGTAGAACGGCGGCAGGGAAGTGTCGGTGCGCAGAAACAGCGACGGGTCAGCAGCAGAAGTGCCTTTGGACTTCCAGGATGCCATCTCTGCGTCCATGGTTGCCTGCCACTGAGAGGAGTACTCACCCGCGATCGCCTCAGCGTAAGAGCGCGGGGTCGGGATGTCTGGTGCATCCGGGTCTCCCTTAGGGGCCACGAGATGAGGTGCAGCGGCTGCAAGACACTCAAAGTCCTCCTGCCTGTCCTCAAGGACGTCCGTGCCAAGAGCACATTCACCCCCGACGGACGGAGGACAGACAGACTCAGACTTAGCAACAAGACTAGCAGCGTAGTCTAGATGACAGGCAGCAGCAAAGTCAACAAGCTCAGCGACCAAGGCAGACGCAGCAGCAGACTCAAACAACGGGTCAGTGACAACAGTGGCTAACAGACGCGTGAGAGTAGGGTGAGCAGCACGAACCCTGTCAGACTCAGGGTCTGGAACGTCAGGCAGAGAGGACGTAGGAGGAGACGGTAGAGGAATACGCTGTGGAATAGAGGAAGGACGTAGTACCATAGGGTGTGTGCCGGGAGCAGGAGGCGGACGCTCACGAGGAACACGACTAGTGCGACCAGTGCGACCAGTGTAACCGAGTCAGGCGGTGGCAGAGACGACGGTGACGGCGGAGCGAAGAACAGTCGCGGCTGTGCAGTGCCACCAGCACCAGGAGCTCCAGCACCTCCAGCAGCCCAAGAACCTCCAGCTCTAGCGCCTCTAGTGCCAGCACCTCTAGCAGCTCCTGAAACTCCAGCGCCAGCAGCACCCCCAGAACCGGCACCTCCAGTCCCAGGGTCGCCAGCCTCAGTGTCTCCAGTAGTAGCATCCCCAGAACCAGCACCTCTAGCTCCAGGTTCTCCAAACCCAGGATCGACAGCAGCACCTCCAGGTCCAGCTCCAGTACCTCCAGCTCCAGCACCTCCCATACGAGCACCTCCGGGACCAGCGGCTCCAGTAACTCCAGTAGACAAAGTACCTCCTGTTTCAGCACACTCAGACTCAGCACACCCAGCTCTAGTGACATCAGCAGTAGAGTCACCAGCTCCAGTGCCTCCAACGCCAGCGCCTCCCGCAGCAGGGCCCCCAGCTCCAGCAGCGCGACCCTGACGGCTAACGTACCACTCACGCAGCTGCTGTGTGGAGAGAGGCACACGCCGACGAGAGGGCTGCGGTGAGGCACCAGCGGTGCGAATACGTAGGCGGCCGCTCCTAGGAGACTGCTCACCAGACGCCTCAGTACCCCCAGGCGCAGCACCCCCAGACTCAGTACCCCCAGGCTCAGCACCCCTAGGCTCCGCACCCCCAGGCTCCGCACCCTCAGGCTCAGCACCCCCAGGCTCCTCACGCTCAGGCTCAGCACCTCCAGGCTCCGCACCTCCAGGCTTCGCACTCACATGCTCCGCACCCCCAAGCTCCCCACCCCCAGGCTCCGCAACCCTAGAAGCAGCACCCCGAGCAGGACCACCCGCAGCAGAACCGGAGTCATCAGTGACCTCAACCGGCTCAGTCAAGGGAGGAGGGTCTACCTAAGACACACCTGAAGGAGCAGGACCTGGAGCGGGGAGGGGGTCTACCTGGGGAGGACCTGGAGCGAGAAAGAGCGGCGGGGGAGGGGGGGGGGGAAGAGGGGCAGTGCGGTAGGGAAAGAGACGGTAAAAGGGGACAGACTCGTCAAAGGTGACGTCCTGAGACGCAAAGACACGGCGCGAGGCGGGGTCGTAAAACTGCCAGCCAGGCGCATCAGGGGGAAAGCCAAGGAAGATGCAGGGAATGGCGCGAGCGGAGAGCTTGTCCGCGGTGGTATCACGGACAAAGGCACGAGCACCCCAGACCCGGAATCGCGACGCATCGCCAACCTCCCCCGTCCAACGTAGTGTGGGCGAAGTCTCCGGCACGGAGACACGGGGCCAGAGGTTGAGCTGATGCGCGGCGTACCGGACCGCAAATGGCCACAGAAAATGGGGGGCAGCCACATGGATCATGGAGGTACGAGCGACCTCCATGACTAAGCCAATGCAGCGCTCAGCAACCCCATTCTGCTGCGGAGAGGCTGGAAGCGTGAACGACTGGCGGATGCCGTGCTCCTCATAGAAGGCTCGCAAGAGGTCGGAGGTGAACTCACCATCTCTGTCAGAGTGCAGACGCAGGACAGGAAAGTCCGACTCGAACCATTCATGGAGCTGGAGACGAACAGCGCGGATCTAAGAGATTAAAACAGCAGGGACGTCCCCCTTACGCTGCAAGGGGAGGACCATGGTGTAACGCGTATAGTCGTCGACTACTAGAAGGAAGTACCGCTCGCGGCCCTGTCCCTAGACGCGGGCTGGGCCCCACACGTCTAGGTGGAGAGTCTGCAGTGGAGCCTCTGTGGGAGGGAACGAGGAGGAGTGAGGAGCGGCGCGCTGTCGCCCCTCGACGCAAGGAATGTAGGGCGGCGCAGGCGAGGGAGGGAGGGAGGGCAGAGACCTGGGAAGACTAGAGACCAGGGAGCGAGAGTGCATGCCATGAAGGCGCGGCAGAGAGGGGTGACCAAGGCGGTGGTGCCAAAGGAGAGTCTGGTGCGACAGGCGGCGACACTCACACTGGGTAGCTACCTGAGCGGACGCGTACAGCTGAGGAGACAAAGGGGCGTTGCCCGACACAGTGGTGAGGGTGTACAGACTGGACCCAGGCGCACGTGTGAACGTGGCCAGGTGGCGGCCGGTATGAGAGCACGTGCAGATCGTTACACGTTGTCCTCGAGGGGTGGAGGGGTGAAGGTGTCAACCCAGTGATCCTGAAGGACGGCGGTGCTCACCAGGTTCGTAGAGAACGAGGGGATGTGGAGACCTGACAGCTCACCAGACGGGACCGCCGGGCACGAAAGCACAGTAGTGGATCGTGCAAGCACTGGGCCCCCAGAGGGGTCAGCCAGTGAGACAGGGACAGGTGCAGGGAGGGGAGTGACGGTGGTACTGTCGCGAAAGAAACAGCGAGAAGCACCAGAGTCAAGTGTAAACGTGTGCAAGGCCTGAGCCGACGCAGTACCAGGGAGAGCAGACTCACTAGCACCTAGGGCTGCTGTCTCTATACCTGGGTCAGGGGGCATATACTCACAAGTAGCAGTCACCCTCAGCACTAACAATCAATGCATACATGGCAGCAAGAATTGCATCATAGTCAAGATCAAAGATAGGAACATCACGCCTAAGCAGGTCTGCCCAGGGGGGAAACTCAGTAGCCTCAGGAAACTTGGCGCGCCAGGCATCGCTTAGCCGAGAGAAGCAGCGGTACTCAGTGTGAAAACCGTTGCATGGGCGACCAGCGCGGGGACCTGTGCGAATGATATAGGGGCAGCGAACAGGACCCCCAGATGCCCCACGCTGAGCATACCAGTCACAAAGCTGCTGAGTCGTGGGGGTCTCACGCTGACCCTGCTGCGGCTGCTGCTGCTGCTGCTGCTGCTGCTACTGCCCCTGGCCACCACCGGAGCTCCCCTTGTGGCCGGTTACACTCCAGCCCCCACCACCGCTGCCATCACCGCTCCCTCCTCCTTCACTACTGCTGCTGCCACCGCCACTGCTCCCGGTACCACCGCCGCCCCCACCACCACCTCCACCCCCACAGACACCCCCACCACCTCCACCTCCCCCGCCGCCTCCACCACCGCCCCCTCCACCGCCACCTCCACCTCCCCTGCCACCCTGCTGCCCCTGGCGCTGCGGCGCTTCCCACTAGGAGCGGAAGCAGCCTTGAACTCCTCAGCATCAATGAAGTCGACAGCAGCAGCAGCAGAGGCGTAGGAGGGGGCAAGAGGGGAGGGGGAGCACCCCTCAAAGAGGGGAGTGCGAGGAGTGCCACGAGCAGCACCTACAGCGAGAATGTTCTTTTCGGCTGCTAGGAGGTGCTTCTCGAAGTCGGCGACAGTGAGAGTGGTAGGGTCTAGGGCGAGAAAGTGGTCCCTGACTGAGCGAAGAGTGTCAGGGAGGCGGGTGACGAGGAAGTAGAGAGTAAAGTACATCGGGGGGGGATTCTCGGCGAGGAACTCGTCTGGAAGGGCGGCACGAAAGCGAGCGTCACTAGCGCGAAGGTGAGAGATGAGGTCCTCAGCGGTGGTAAACGAGGACAGGTCGAGGAACAAGTAGGGTAGGAAAAAAAGACCTAGGGCTCCAGTGGCTGGGGAAGAGTAGCAGGCGACTACAATAGTGTATAGTGCCTTGGCCGTCTTGTGCTGGCTAAAGTGCGCGCGCTCAGTGATCGACAAGTGGTTTCGAATAGCGAGGCGCGCAGCAGCATTACGGGTCTGCCACTGTGAGCGAGCGAGAGCGTCAGCAGTGTCATCAGGAGCAACGGAGGAACCTGACGCGTGATCGTACAGGGACATGTCGTCTTTGGCATCAGTCATAAGAAACAGTTGCAGGTCGTCTAACCAAGTAGCAAATTCGATCGGGCGACCGTCAGAATCAAAAGCGAGGACATTGAGAGTCGCCATGATTGCAGCGCAGGTAAGCGTAGCGCGCAGGCGGCAAAGCAGAGAGCAGGTCTGAAGTAGCTGCGCGCAGGTCTGCAGTGGCTGCGATCGAGCTGCTGGGGTGGCGCGCAAGTGGCTAGGGCGGCGCGCAGGGCAGCCGCGAGGCGCACGGAGGCTGCTGAAGCGGCGCGCGGGCGTGTAAGGCGGCACGCGGGCGTGTAAGGCGGCACGCGGGGCAGCTGGGGGCAGCGCGGACGCTGCTGGGGCGACGCGCGGGCGGCGGAGGCTGCGCGCGGGGCAGACGCGGGCTGCGCGAGCGGCGGAGGCGGTGCACGGGGCAGCAGAGGGCCGAGCGAGGGCAGCTGAGGCGGCGCGCGGGGCAGCCGCGGGCTGCGCGAGCGGTAGAGGCGGCGCGCGGGGCAGCAGCGGGCCGTGCGAGGGCGGCTGAGGCGGCGCGCGGGGCAGCCGTGGGCTGCGCGAGCGGCGAAGGCGACGCGAGAGGCAGCAGCGGACTGCGCGAAGGCTGCCGGGCGGCGCGCGGGGCAGCAGCGGGCGGCGCACACGGAAATAGGGCAGCGCGCGGGGCAGCAGCGGGCAGCACGCGAGGCAGCAGGACGGCGCGCGCAGCGCAGCATGTCAAAGGGCAAGCAAAGCAAGGGGCTCGCAAGCGGTGTCAACGGGAGTTGTGTGTTGGCCCCGTCCTCGCTTGGGCGGAGCCGACTTCATGGTCGGGTGTAGGGGTGCAGCCGACCTGCAGCAGTGGGCGAGCTGGTCGACGGGGTTGGTCGACTTGCACGGGGAGCCACTGCATGGGCGCCGACTTTGGGAGGGCGCCAGCCTGGTGCTGGTCGACCTGGAGGTGGTCGACCTGGAGGGACGTCGACCTGGAGCTGGTCGACCGAGGGTGTGGTCGACCTGGTGAGGTCGACTTGGAGTGGTCGTCGACCTGGGTGGGCGACGGGCACACATGGGAGCAGCTGGTCGACGTGGTTGCCCGGTCGACCAGGTTACCTGGGTGACGAGGGTCTGCGAAGGCACGCGAAGGTCGCCCAGGCGATGTTGGCGAGGACGACCTCGGTGGTGGTATCCCGAGGTCGACGTGGCTGATCAGAGGCAGCCGTCAGCACGTGGAAGATTTGGTGTGTGCGCTGTGCGGGTGACGCGGCACAGCACGCCAATCATCTGCGAGCACATGCGAAGCCGGTGCGATGCTGTACAGCGGGAGCAACGCTGGCCGCCGTCGACTTGCGCTGTTGGCGCGCCGTCGACCTGCAGCGTTGGCAAGCCGCGACTTTGCACTGCTGGAGCGCGGTCGACCAAGTCGTGCTGGCACGCGGTCGACCGTGCTGCGCTGGCAGTCGACCTGCTTGCATCCTAGCTCTGATGTAGTCTAGCCTTGCCAACTTCATTGTACCATTGTTGTCAACTTTTCTTAGTGAAACTCTTGCCAAATTGCCTTGTGGACTAGCAAGCAGTGTGTGCACTAGGAAAACGACTAAGGAACAACAAATGCAGACATCACACGAGCAGTCGTGCCTAGCCCGCAGCCTAGCTCCCGTTGTAGTAGTTATCTCCGCATGGTGCGGTGAGCGTGGACGGCACGCGACTTACCTTTCAGTCTAGTCGACTTAGTTGCACCTTACCTAAGTTGTTCGTAGGCCGGCAGCTGTGCGGTAGTCACCATGGTAGGCGCCGTAGGTGACGCGGGGGTGGTGGACACCCTGGAGGCACGGCTGGAGAACGCGAGGAGAAAGAACGAGGCTAAGGAGTATGGCGACCTGCCGTGGGCGGTCGTCGAGGCCGGGCTCCGCAGCATGTGGGCGTCGGAGCACCCTTCTCGGCCTGCTTCTCCTCGACCGGTGAACACCGAGGGCGGCGTCGACGTGGGCGTCAACGCCGGTGGTGACCAGGTCGGCAGCAGTGCGGGAGGCACGTCGTCGAGGCAGCGTGGTGTGATTCACGCCGTTGAAGTCGGTTGCGTTCAGGCGCGCGGGATGCGGCCGTCGGCGGCTGCAGGCTCCTCGCAGGGTGACGTCGGAGGTCGGCGAAGTGGATCTTTGCCGATGTCGGCGACCCAGGTGACAGCAGGCGGGATTGCACCGAGCTACGGCTACTTCAAATTTACGCCGGACAGAATCTTGGTCACTCCCCCGTTGGTCGGTCGACCCGACATTCTCACCTGGAAGGAAGCCATCGAGCCTCAGCTGGAGATGGCCGGGCTGATCAACTTTGCTCGTGGTACTGTGGCGACGCCGGACGACCCCGACTTGCGAGCTGAGTTCCGCGCCGTGCAGCTGTTGACCTTCACGGTCATCTCACGGTGCTGCTCGCCGGGCGTGCAGATCGCCTTGAAGTGGTGCCGAGAGTACCTTGACGCCGGGCACCAGGCGTGGCACTTCATCGAGTCGACCTACCAAGTCACCGACGACTTGTTTATCGCCCAGCTTGAGGGGCAGCTGACGCACCTGCGTATGGGCGACGAGGAAACGACGACCGACTACTGCAACCGAGCTCGGCGAATTCTCGCCACCATCAGGATGGCCGGCGCGGAGTACTCGACGGCGTCGTACGTCACCCATGTCATGCAGGGACTCCCGAGCAGCTACAACCTGCTGAAGCGGCTGTCGATGGCGCCGAGCACGCGGGCGACGCTCAACGAGGACACGTTGACCTCGTACATCCTGCAGGACGAGGCAATGCAGGAGGCCGAGCGGTTTCAAGAGCTCTTGGCGCAGGTGAACTAAATCGCTCCGGCGAAGCAAGGCGGTCGACCGGGGCAGCGTGGTCAGTCCGACGGCGGTGGTAGCAGTGGCTGGAAGTCGGCCAAGGAGGTCGACAAGAAGAAGTCGACCAAGGACAGCGGTCGAGGAGGAGGAAGTCGACGTCGGGAGTGCTGGCTGTGCGGCGACCCCGACCACCTCTCCTTCGAATGCCCCGACCGCAGTGACTCCGACGACGACGCCAAGGGAGGCCGCGGGAGGTCTGGCAGTCGTCGTCCTCGTCGAGGAGGAAACCAGTCGCGCAAGGAGAAGTCGACCAAGTCGTCGACCTCGGCGAAGGACGCCGACTCCTCTGCTGGCGGCAAGGGGCAGGACGACAAGTCGGCGTCGTGCTCTCTGGTCGGCGTCGTGGAGCCGATTGTCTCGCTGGCGCCGGAGGCCGGCGAGGACTTCCAGGCGGTGGCGGCAGCTGTGCAGGCTAACCCAGCGGTGGTCCTGCTCGACAGCGGCTGCTCGCACCACCTGATGGGGACGAATGACGCCTTCGTCGACTTGGGGCCTAGCGGCGACGTGAAGCGTGTGTCCTCCTTCAAGACGTCAAGGGCCGGGGCACGGTTGCGCTGCAAGGGGAGGCCGGGAAGCAGGTACTCATCCCCGACGTGCTGTACGTCCCGGGTGTGCGGGCCAACCTGCTATCGTCCGGCCAGCTGAAGGAGCACGGCGTGAAGCTGCAAGAGGATGGCGACGAGATGCTGCTCGTCTCGGCAGCGGGAGAGGTGCTCGGTCGGGCAACGTACTTCGGGCGTGTTCTCTGCACCGACCTGCGTCCCTGCTCAACGAGGTCGACGTCGCCCACGCCGGAGGTTGTGGCCCTGCGGGCGATCGTCTCGAAGACGAAGTCGACGCCGGACAGGATGCATGCGCGACTTGCAAACGTCGGCATGGACACCATCCTGCGCTCGGCGAAGCACGAGGTCGCCACCGGGCTGGACCTCAAGTCGGCGTTCGGCGCTGACTCACCGTGTGTCTCGTGCGTCGGCGGGAAGCTGGCGCGGCACACCTTCCCCGACCAGGGCTCCGACGCCGACGACGTGCTGGCTGTCGTGCACATCGACCTGTGCGGGCCATTCCGGGTGGCTGCCAAGGACGGCAGCCTGTACTTCTTGCTCCTGAGGACCGCAAGACCCGCTACGTGTGGGTGCGGCCGGTCGCCAAGAAGTCGGACATGCTTCTGGAGTTCCAGAAGTGGCTGGTGCTGGTGGAGCGGCAGACGAAGAAGTCGGTGTTGCAACTGCGCTCTGACCGCGGAAGGGAGTTCCTCGGCCGGGAGTTCACTGCCTTCGTGGACGGCAAGGGGATCGTCCACGACCTGACCTGCCCCTACACCCCGCAGCAGACGGGAGATGCGGACGATGGTAGAGTCGGTGCGGACGATGCTGCTACACATGGGCGTGCAGCACCACTGGTGGCACCTCGCTCTGCGGCAGGCCGTCTGGGTCCGCAACTGCCTGGAGCGGTCGGCCACGCCGGGGACGACGCCGTACCAGCTGCTGACCGGGACGAAGCCCGACTTGTCGCTGACGCGCTTGTAAGGCTGCATGGCGCAGTTCCTCGTCCCCGAGCAGCAGCGTGGTGGGAAGCTGAAGCCGAAGGCCAAGTGGGGCCTTCACCTCGGCGTGTCGGAGGCGAGCAAGGGCTGGGAGCTCCTCGACATTGCCGACAACCGGGTGGTCACCACGTCGGACGTGGTGTTCTACGAGGACATGTCGCTGGAGGAGTGGCAGTCGGCGCACGGGCCGGTGTCAGGACAGATGCCAACCACCTCACCCACCGACACCTCGACGGCGACGCTGCCCTTGCTCGGCGAGGTCGGTGAGCTTCCTGTTGACGACGACGAGGTCGTCCTTTCTCCCTCCCCTGCCCCTCCCCTCGTCGCCGACCTGCGTGGGCTGACTCCGGTGTCGGCCTCCGGCGATGAGGGGAGCCGTGGGGCGTCGCCTGTGGCGCCGACCAAGAGCATCGCCGGTGGCCGACGTGACGCCCAGCAAGTCGGCTTGGGAGTGAAGTCGACAGCGGGGTCGCCGGGGAAGCAGCAGGCTAAGCAAACGCCGCCGACAGGGGAGCATGCGGCACCAAGGCCGACCAAGGAGCAGTCGGCGACCTGGCAGTCGGCAGGGGAGCTGACCGCAGGGGAGAAATCGGTCGGGACGCTGACCGAGGTGCAGCAGGATGACGAGGAAGGCGCAGCCGGGCCAGATGAAGGGGAGCAGTTGGGCGACAAGGAGTCTACCGACAGTGACACGATGGAGGTTCAGCCTGGACCTCGACGTACAGGCCGACTTCGGAGGCCTCCCGACTTCTTCATCCCGGCTGCCTTCACCACGGTGTATGACGTGGTCGACGAGGACGACGACCTGCTGTACGACGACGCCGACGAGGATGAGGAGTTTCCGGAGCTCGACCCCGACATGCTAGCCGACCCCGAGCACCGTTGGGACATCATGACGATGACGGTGAAGGAGGCGCTGGCGAGCTGGAAGGGTCCGGCGGTGAAAGCCGCCATGGAGGAGGAGATCCTCAGCCTAATCAGCAACGGCACTTGGGAGCTGGTCGAACGCCCGCCGGGCGTAAACATCATGAAGAACCAGTGGGTGTTGACAACGAAGTACCACATCGACGACACCGTCGAGCGCGAGAAGGCGCGGCTGGTCGTGAAGGGCTTCACGCAGGTGTATGGTGCCGACTACGACGAGACGTACGCGCCGGTGAGCAGCTACGTCACGCTGAGGATCTTCCTCAGCATCGTCGTCGTCCTCGACCTCAACCTGATGCAGCTTGACATGAAGAACGCCTTCCTGCAGAGCAAGCTCGACCGGGTGCTGTACATGTACCAGCCGGACTACTTCAACGACGGAACCGGCCGGGTGTGTAAGCCGTTAAAGAGCCTTCGACGCTGCTGTGGTACTTGGCACTCAACGACGTGCTGGTCGGCGCTGGCTGGAAGAAGAGCCAGGTCGACGAGGCCCTCTACTTCAAGGTCGGCGAGGACAAGGTGACCTGCTGGGTGCTGGTCTACGTTGACGACCTGCTCGCTGCCAGCAGCAGCACCGCGATGCTGAGGGAGCTGAAGGAGCTGCTGGAGGCCGCCTTCGAGCTGCGCGAGATCTCGCCGGTGCAGAAGTACCTCGGGCTGGAGATCGTGCGCGACAGGTCGGCGAGGAAGCTGTGGCTGCACCAGCAGGGCTACGCCGACAAGCTGCGTAGGCGTTTCATCGACGAGGAGCACGGCGGTCGGACCCCGAAGACGCCAGTCTCGGTCGACGCCTACGCCGAGCTTACCTTCGACGACGAGGAGGCACAGGAGCGACAGGAGGAGGAGTACCGGCAGAAGGTCGGCTCGCTGCAGTTCGCGGCGACGACGACGAGGCCGGACATCGCCTTCGCCTGCAGCAAGCTGGGCAGCGGCCTCACGGTGAGGAGCGACCAGCACTGGCGCGAGGTCGACCGCTGCCTCGCCTACCTCGCCAACACGCGCAACACCGCCCTGGAGTTCGGCGGTGGACCTGAGTCGCTGGAGCTGGTCGGCTACGTGGACGCCGACGACGCCGGCGACAAGCAGAATCGGACGAGCACGGGCGGCTACGTGTTCGTCTACGGAGGGGCCGCGGTCTCCTGGTCGAGCCAGCGCATCAAGTGCGCGACGCTGTCGTCGACCGAGTCGGAGTACGTGGCGGCCGTCGAAGCTGGCAAGGAGGGACGCCGACTTCGCTTCCTCCTGGCAGAGTTCCGGCAGCTGGATGCTGGGAAGCCGACTGTCCTCCGGGTGGACAACAAGTCGGCCATCACAGTCGCCGAGGGCATGGGGTTGACAGGCAACCTCAAGCACATGGAGCGGCTGTCGGAGTGAAAGGCCCCGCCCTCGCTTGGGCGTAGGCATTCTCTGCGACGACGTGGTGAATTCGACGAAGTGATCGTCGCATTGGATCAGCCCGTTCTCTGAAACCGCGGGTGGTTTTCGAGGAAGGTTGTCCTCTGATTCACCAGCCCGTCAACGAGCTCTGGTCGACGGGGTGCTGTTCGACGAGCTCGTCTTCTGATCTGCTTCTGGGTCGCGCGATCTCTGACGGACGGGGTGCTGTCCGAGGAGCCGCGTTCTCTGATCGAAGGGCGCTGTTCGGCGAGCGTCAGCTCGGCGAACTGGTCGGCCAAATTCGCGCGACTGCGAAACTCTGCGAGGGCATGCGAAATTCGCTCAGGTGGTCCTTAGCGAAATTCGACCTCCGAAATGGCATCACGTGCTCGACGGCGGACATCTGACGAAACCGTCGGAGCGTTTTCTACCTGGCACCTGCGCAATGTCTCTGACGGTGTAACCGTCTACCTGCACCTACTCGGCAGGTGCACACCTGCGCAGATATTCACCTGCGAATGCAGCGCTGGCAGGCCGCCCTGCTGCAGCGCTGGCATGTCGCCCTTCTGCTACGCTGGCAGACCGCTCTGTTTCAGCGTTGGCGAACCGCTCTGATGCAGTGCTGGCAATTCGCCTTGCAGAATGGTTGCTAGGGGTTGCAATGCCATTCCAGAGATATCACTTTGCATGCTCATTCTTGTACTCTAATTCTCAATTTTCAATGTACTTTCAATTTCCTTAGTGGAAACTCTTGCCAAATCTCTCTGTGAACAGAGCAAGTAGTAAGATCTCTGTTAGAACGCTGCTAGAGCGCTACGATCACCCACACAACTCCGTGCCCTCCTTCGTAGTTCACACCCGTTGTAGGGTGACTCTCCGCATGGTGCGGTGAGCGTGGAACGGCCCCGCGTTAGAACCTTCAGAGTAGCCGACTTTAGTGCTCAATACCTAAGTTGTTGTAGGCCGGCAGTCTAAACCGCCATGGTCGACCAGGAGGAGGTCGCTGCAGTCGTAGAGGATACCCTGCAGGCGCGGTTAGATGACGTTCGGGCACGCCACGCAGCTGGCGAGTACGGCGGAGCAACCTTGGAGGTTATGCTCTTTGGAACCCGCGTGCAGTGGGCGCGCGAGCACCCAACGACCCGTACTGAGGCGGATGGTCTGCCCGCCACACCCCGACCGGCGCGCAACGAAGGGGGCGTCGACGACCAGGTCGACGGTGGTAACCAAGTCGGCAGCGAAGGCAGCACGAGGCTTCGTGGAGTGATTCGGGCCGCTGACTTTGGCGTCGGCGGAATGCAGGCACGAGTTCAGCGCTCGGCGGCAGCGGGAAGTTCGAACGGCAACATCGATGGTCGACGCCTTTCTCCTCAGCGGAGTGGAGCCAGGCCGACATCGGCGACTCATGCGTCTGCTGGTCGCGACGGAGGCATCGCGCCAGCGTACGGCTACTTCAAATTTTCGCCGGACAAGATCGCTGTGCCGCAGCCGCTCGAAGGACGACACGACTTGATCACATGGATTGAGTCAATCGAACCCCAACTGGAGATCGCTGGATTGAAGAAGTTCGTTGACGGCAAGGTGGAGATGCCCACGAAGACGACTCTGAAATGTTGGCGGAATTTCGCGCTGCTCACCTTCTGACCTTCATGGTCATTTCGAGGTGTTGTTCGCCGCTGGTGCAAGTCGCGCTGAAGCAGTGCCGACTTCAAGTGGACGCCGGCTACCAAGCGTGGCAGTACATCATGCGCACCTACAGAGCGACCGACGACCTCTACATCAGCCAACTGGAGAAGAAATTGGCCACCATTCGCATGGGCGAGCAGGAATCGGCGACCGAGTACTGCAATCGAGCGCGGCGAATTTTGGCCGACATGCGGATGGCTGGTTTCGAGTACTCGGTGGCGTCGTATGTCACGCATGTCATCAACGGCCTCCCCTCGAGCTACAATCTGATGCGACGGATGCTGATAATGCCCGGCACGCGCGAGACTCTGAACGAGGATTCGCTTTCGAGTCACATCATCCAGGACGAGTTTATGCAGGAGTCTGAGCGGTCTTCAGAGCTCCTTCCGCAGGCTAACTACGTCGCTCCGACGAAGCAGGGACGTCAGACGGGGCAGCGTGGGAAGTCGGGCGGAGGTGGAGGCGGTGGCGGAAAGTCGTCGAACACCAAGTCTACGGAGAGCGCCGACCGCGGAAAGTCAGCGAAGGGCAATGATCGCGGAAGCAGTGGTTCGCGTCGAGGAGGACGCCGCTGCTACATTTGTGGAGACCCTGACCACCTCTCCTACGACTGCCCTGATCGCGACGAGTCCGACGACAATCAGAGAGGGAGCCGCGGAAAGTCTGACAACGCCAGTCGTTCAGAGGACGGGAAGTCTGACAGCGACAGTCGTCGTCGAGACAACCAGCCGCGCAAGGAGAAGCCTGCGTCCTCGAAAACGGCGTCGAAATCAGAGGGTGATGCTTCGAGCGAAAAGAAAGCCTCTTGTTCGATGGTTGGCGTGGTCGAGCCAACAATTTCGCTGGCACCGGAGGCTGGCGAAGACTTCCAGGCGGTCGCAGCAGCCGTCCAGGCGAATCCGACTGTAGTTCTCCTCGACAGTGGCTGCTCCCATCATCTGATGGGAACGCGGGAGGCCTTCGTCGAAATGAAGCCAAGAGGAGAAATCCGTCACGTACGCGGATTCAACGGGGCGCTTCAGAACGTCGAAGGCCGTGGCACAGTTGCTCTGAAAGGGGAGACTGGGAAGCAGGTTCTCATCCCCGACGTGTTGTACGTTCCGGGCGTGCACGCGAACCTACTGTCTTCTGGCCAGCTGGAGGAAAACGGCGTGAAGCTGAAGCACGAGGGTGACGAGATGCTGCTCGTTTCCGCTGCAGGAGATGTGCTCGGTCGAGCACGCTACACCGGCCGAGTTCTCTGCACCGACCTTCGCCCCTGCTCCTCGAAATCGACTACATCTGCGACAGAAGCAGTTGCTCTGCGGACGATCGCCTCGGCGACGAAGTCCAAGCCGGCTAAGTGGCACGCGAGGCTCGCGCACGTCGGCATTGACACGATTTTGAGCTCGGCGAAACATGAAGTTGCCATCGGCCTTGACATCGAGAAGTCCACTGGAGCTGACGTGCCGTGTACCTCCTGTGTCGGCGGCAAGCTGGCGCGTCATACTTTTCCAGAGATGGGATCAGAGGCTGCAAACGCCCTCGATGTCGTGCACATTGACCTCTGTGGCCCCTTCCGTGTGGCCGCCGCAGATGGGAGCCTCTACTTCCTCCTCCTCAAAGATCACAAGACCCGCTTTGTGTGGGTTCGCCCGATCGCGAAGAAGAGCGACGTGCTGGTCGTTTTCGAGAAGTGGCTGAAGGAAGTGGAGCGGC
The DNA here is from genome assembly GCA_947470075.1 of Closterium sp. Yama58-4. Classification (NCBI taxonomy): domain Eukaryota; kingdom Viridiplantae; phylum Streptophyta; class Zygnematophyceae; order Desmidiales; family Closteriaceae; genus Closterium; species Closterium sp. Yama58-4. The sequence goes on along the minus strand of CANIUD010000178.1, from coordinate 738,267 downwards.
AGACCTCGACGACGGTGAAAAGGTTGCGCTCAGATCGCGGAGGCGAATTTCTTGGCAGGAAATTCACCGAACTTGTCGAGGACAAGGGTATCCTCCACAACCTCACCTGCCCCTACACTCCGCAGCAGAATGGCATGGCGGAGCGGGAGATGCGCACGGTCGTCGAATCTGTGCGGACGATGCTGCTTCACATGGGGGTGAAGCATCACTGGTGGCACCTCGCTCTTCGCCACGCCGTCTGGGTGCGCAACTGCCTCGAACGGGCCTCCCTTCCCCCGAGAACGACGCCGTATGAGCTGCTGTTCGAACAGATGCCGGATCTGACACTGGCGCGCGTGTGGGGCTGCATGGTGCAGTTCATGGTCCCGGAGCAGCAGCGCGGCGGAAAGCTGGCGCCGAAGGCACGCTGGGGCATTCACCTTGGTGTTTCGTCAGAGAGCAAGGGCTGGGAGGTGCTCGATCTCACTGACAACCGCATTGTCACAACCGTGGAGGCAATCTTCTACGAGACGATGTCTCTGGCGGAGTGGAAGGCGGCGCATGGGACGTCGTCAGAGCGGACGAAGGTTTCTCCTCTGCCGGGTCCAACGCCGGCGGCGATTGAGTTGCTCGCCACCGAGGACGACAGCTCGTCAGATGATCCCGCTCCCTCCATTCCGCCCTCCTCGAACGCCCCACCGCCTCCTCCTACCTCCCTCCCATCGCTCGCCGCCGGCTTGCCTAAGTCGGCATCAACGTCGGCCGCCAGCGATGAGGGGATTATTGGTGCGTCACCTTCGGATCCGCCCATTGGCATCGCTGGCGGTCGACGTGATCTGGTCAGCGAGCAAGACGGCGACGGAGTGAAGTCTCCGCCGACAGGGGAGCCGGCGAACAGGGAGCGCGTTTCAGAGAAGCCGCCGACGTCGAACGGGAAGCGCGTTTCAGAGGAGCCGCCGACAGGGGAGCCGTCGAACGAGGAGCTCGATTCAGAGGAGCGGACGACAGGGGAGCAGTTCGATGAAGGCACCTCGAGCGACGTTGTTGAAGTCATCGGCGGCGATGAAGGGGAGCTGTCAGCCGGGGAGCAGTCCGACGACAGCGACGTGGTGGAAGTCTCTGCCGACAAGCCCGCAGTTCGACGTTCCACCCGCTCTAACTTTGGCAAGCCTCGCGAGAAGCTGAGCTACCACGCTTGTCTGCCACCGACCTCCTACAGCACTCTGCTCGACGATACGCAGTTCGACGTCAACGTTCCAGAGCTTGACCCTGATATGCACGCTGACCCAGAGCACCGCTGGGACATCGCTAACATGACAGTGAAGGAGGCGTTAGCGAGTTGGAAGGGCAAGGCGGTGAAAGCGGCGATGGACGAGGAGATTCGAAGTCTCATCACCAACGGCACATGGGAGCTTGTGGAGCGCCCGCGCGGCGTCAATGTCATGAAGAACCGCTGGGTTCTGACAACGAAGTACCATGTCGACGACACGGTTGCCCGCGAAAAAGCGCGCTTGGTGGTGAAGGGCTTCACGCAGGTCTACGGAGCTGACTACGAAGAGACGTATGCGCCGGTCGGGAGCTACGTCACGCTGCGAATTTTTCTCAGCATTGTCGCCGTCCTCGACCTGCACCTCATGCAGCTGGACATGAAGAATGCGTTTCTTCAGAGCAAGCTCGATCGCGTGCTCTACATGGACCAGCCGGCTTACTACAACGATGGCACTGGCCGCGTATGCAAGCTGCTGAAGAGTTTGTACGGGCTGAAGAAGAGCCAGGTTGACGAGGCTCTCTATTTCAGAGTTGGCGACGACGGAGTGGCGTGCTGACGGGCGCTGGCTGGAGCAAGAGCCAGGTTGACGAGGCTCTCTATTTCAGAGTTGGCGACGACGGAGTGGCGTGCTGGGTGCTCGTCTACGTCGATGACCTGCTCGCCGCCAGCAGCAGCACCGCGATGCTGAAGGAGCTGAAGGAGCTGCTAGAAGCTGCATTTGAGCTGCGCGAGATCACCCCGGTCGAGAAGTATTTGGGGCTCGAAATCGTGCGCGACCGTCCGGCGCGGAAGCTGTGGCTGCACCAGCAGTCCTACGTCGACAAGCTGCGTAGGCGCTTCATCGACGAGGAGCAGACTGGTCGGCGTCCGAAGACGCCTGTTTCCGTCGACGCTTACGCGGAGCTGACTTTCGACGATGAGGACTTCCAGTCGCGCGAAGAGGAGGAGTACCGTCAGAAGGTCGGTTCTCTGCAGTTCGCTGCCACGACAACTCGACCCGACATTGCTTTTGCGTGTAGCAAGCTGGGATCTGGTCTGACGGTGAGGAGCGATCAGCACTGGCGCGAGGTCGATCGCTGCCTCAACTACCTCTCTGACACGCGCGATTTCGCTCTGGAGTTCGGAGGAGGACCCGAAACTCTGAAACTGGTCGGCTACGCGGACGCGGACGACGCTGGCGACAAGCAGAATCGCACTAGCACAAGTGGCTACGTTTTCATCTTCGGCGGCGCAGCTGTCTCCTGGACGAGCCAACGCATCAAGTGCGTGACTCTGTCCTCTACAGAGTCGGAGTACATCGCGGCCACCGAAGCAGGCAAGGAGGCCCGTCGACTTCGATTCCTCCTCGCCGAGTTCCAGCTCCTCGATGCTGGAACACCGACTACTCTGAACGTGGACAATCAGTCCGCCATCGCTGTCGCTGAAGGCTTGGGGCTCAAGGGCAACCTCAAGCACATGGAGCGGCGCTACGCTTGGCTGCAGCAGATGGTGAAGCGCAAGAAGATTGCGCTGGAATACATCCCGACATCCGAGCAGCCGGCGGACTTCCTCACGAAAGGGCTGCACTTTCCGGCCTTCAACCGGTGCTCTGTCGCGGTCGGCCAGGTTCGCCTTGCCGAAGTCGGCGACGACGACGACGTGCAGCAGTAGGTGCCATGTCCTCTAACATGGCTGGTGCGGTGATCGGCGTGCGGAGGTGTGCACGCCAGAGAAATGTCCCCTTGTATTTTATTAGCTAGGTTCTGGGTGGACCTTGTGTGTGGGTGCCCAAGCGTGAGCTGGGCAGGGGAGTGTCGGAGTGAAAGGCCCCGCCCTCGCTTGGGCGTAGGCATTCTCTGCGACGACGTGGTGAATTCGACGAAGTGATCGTCGCATTGGATCAGCCCGTTCTCTGAAACCGCGGGTGGTTTTCGAGGAAGGTTGTCCTCTGATTCACCAGCCCGTCAACGAGCTCTGGTCGACGGGGTGCTGTTCGACGAGCTCGTCTTCTGATCTGCTTCTGGGTCGCGCGATCTCTGACGGACGGGGTGCTGTCCGAGGAGCCGCGTTCTCTGATCGAAGGGCGCTGTTCGGCGAGCGTCAGCTCGGCGAACTGGTCGGCCAAATTCGCGCGACTGCGAAACTCTGCGAGGGCATGCGAAATTCGCTCAGGTGGTCCTTAGCGAAATTCGACCTCCGAAATGGCATCACGTGCTCGACGGCGGACATCTGACGAAACCGTCGGAGCGTTTTCTACCTGGCACCTGCGCAATGTCTCTGACGGTGTAACCGTCTACCTGCACCTACTCGGCAGGTGCACACCTGCGCAGATATTCACCTGCGAATGCAGCGCTGGCAGGCCGCCCTGCTGCAGCGCTGGCATGTCGCCCTTCTGCTACGCTGGCAGACCGCTCTGTTTCAGCGTTGGCGAACCGCTCTGATGCAGTGCTGGCAATTCGCCTTGCAGAATGGTTGCTAGGGGTTGCAATGCCATTCCAGAGATATCACTTTGCATGCTCATTCTTGTACTCTAATTCTCAATTTTCAATGTACTTTCAATTTCCTTAGTGGAAACTCTTGCCAAATCTCTCTGTGAACAGAGCAAGTAGTAAGATCTCTGTTAGAACGCTGCTAGAGCGCTACGATCACCCACACAACTCCGTGCCCTCCTTCGTAGTTCACACCCGTTGTAGGGTGACTCTCCGCATGGAGCGGCGACAGGCCTGGCTGCAGCACATGGTGAAGCGGGGGAAGTTTGCGCTGCAGTACATCCCGACCACTGAGCAGCCGGCCGACTTCCTGACGAAGGCGCTGCACTATCCGGCCTTCAACCGGTGCTCCTTCGCAATCGGCCAGGTGCGCTTGGCCGACGTGGGCGATGGCGACGACGACGTGCAGCAGTAGGTGCCATGCCCTCTTGCATGGCTGGTGCGGTGGACGACGTGCTGTGTGTTGGGTGCACGTCGACGAGCTTGTCTCCGAGAAGTACTGCCGTGTGGGTTAGAGGCCCAAGCGTGAACACGACAAGGGAGTGTTAACGGGGGATGTGTGTTGGCCCCGTCCTCGCTTGGGCGGAGCCGACTTCATGGTCGGGTGTAAGGGTGCAGCCGACCTGCAGCAGTGGGCGAGCTGGTCGACGGGGTTGGTCGACTTGGACAGGGAGCCACTGCATGGGCGCCGACTTTGGGAGGGCGCCAGCCTAGTGCTGGTCGACCTGGAGGTGGTCGACCTGGAGGGACGTCGACCTGGAGCTGGTCGACCGAGGGTGTGGTCGACCTGGTGAGGTCGACTTGGAGTGGTCGTCGACCTGGGTGGGCGACGGGCACACATGGGAGCAGCTGGTCGACGTGGTTGCCCGGTCGACCAGGTTACCTGGGTGACGAGGGTCTGCGAAGGCACGCGAAGGTCGCCCAGGCGATGTTGGCGAGGACGACCTCGGTGGTGGTATCCCGAGGTCGACGTGGCTGATCAGAGGCAGCCGTCAGCACGTGGAAGATTTTGTGTGTGTGTTGTGCAAGTGACGCGGCACAGCACGCCAATCATCTGCGAGCACCTGCGAAGCGGGTGTAAGGGTGCAGCCGACCTGCAGCAGTGGGCGAGCTGGTCGACGGGGTTGGTCGACTTGGACAGGGAGCCACTGCATGGGCGCCGACTTTGGGAGGGCGCCAGCCTAGTGCTGGTCGACCTGGAGGTGGTCGACCTGGAGGGACGTCGACCTGGAGCTGGTCGACCGAGGGTGTGGTCGACCTGGTGAGGTCGACTTGGAGTGGTCGTCGACCTGGGTGGGCGACGGGCACACATGGGAGCAGCTGGTCGACGTGGTTGCCCGGTCGACCAGGTTACCTGGGTGACGAGGGTCTGCGAAGGCACGCGAAGGTCGCCCAGGCGATGTTGGCGAGGACGACCTCGGTGGTGGTATCCCGAGGTCGACGTGGCTGATCAGAGGCAGCCGTCAGCACGTGGAAGATTTTGTGTGTGTGTTGTGCAAGTGACGCGGCACAGCACGCCAATCATCTGCGAGCACCTGCGAAGCCGGTGCAATGCTGTACTGAGGGAGCAACGCTGGCCGCCGTCGACTTGCGCTGTTGGCGCACCGTCGACCTGCGGCGTTGGCGAGCCGCGACTTGCACTGCTGGAGCGCGGTCGACCAAGTCGTGCTGGCACGCGGTCGACCGTGCTGCGCTGGCAGTCGACCTGCTTGCATCCTAGCTCTGATGTAGTCTAGCCTTGCCAACTTCATTGTACCATTGTTGTCAACTTTTCTTAGTGAAACTCTTGCCAAATTGCCTTGTGGACTAGCAAGCAGTGTGTGCACTAGGAAAACGACTAAGGAACAACGAACGCAGAGATCACATGAGCACTCGTGCCTAGCCCGCAGCCTAGCTCCCGTTGTAGTAGTCATCTCCGCAGGCGGCGCAGCGCAGGTCGACACGTGGGGTAGCGCGGTAACGAGCGATCGATGGGCTCGGAAAAAAAAAGGACGCGGTCCTACGAACCTACTGCTCTGAAACCATTTCAGAAAGACTAGCTGGAATGAATGAGCTACCGTATTCTCCCGGATATAGGACCCTCACGAAAAAAAAGACCCCCGGGACTTTTGAACGGTACTGGGACTTTTAATATGTACCATATGTTAGAGGACCCCCCTTTTGCTGTAAAACAATATAAGACCCCCCTTTGGGGAATACAGTAGGGAAAATAGAATATGCGCGTAAGCTTTTAGAGGCACAGAATCCGAAATCTGACCCGTCATCTGTGTAAGAATCGGGTTCTGACACACCAATCGTGTCAGATACGAGATCTGACGCTTCTGACGCGCTGCTCGCGCGAATTTCGCGCACGCGAATTTTTCTTTTGGTTCGAACATAAGACCCCCCCCCCTTTCAAATCAAGTGTGTACACCCATAAATCGCAAAACTGTACTTGATTATTGAGTGTACTCGGGACTCTTACAACTCGTGCCGATTAAATGTTCACCCTAGTCATTTTGCCTCTATTTTAGGAAAGTCCCCCGGGTCTTATATCCGGGAGAATACGGTAGGTCACAGTTTGGTACAAGTATGAAACCCTAAAGGGGCTATACCCCATATTGGCTACCATACTACAGCCTACACATATACAACACATATATAATTTGACACCAACCCTATCTTCATCCAATCCCTTTGGGATTTCCTAGATTTCCTTGTACCACGTGGCACTCCAGCTTTCTTGCATTCCAATTCCCATTCCAATTCCCGCAAACCGCTTTCCAACAATCGCTCTCGCATGCTAATTAAACCTTGCTTGTACTTGCCATTATCAACCAATTCTCATTCAATTACTCAGTAACTACTCCGTCTATTTCGCCAAAGTCTTCCGCCGCGTTTATCCTCGACTTAGTCGACCCCGCTATTAGTTAGCGGATTTAGGCCAGCTGGCCTAACACTTTGCATATTGGTGTACTACACTCCAGGAGAAGGTTGATAGGTGCGATGAGAGAGGTTTGGTTTGGAATGGAGGGGTGTGTGTGGTGGCCAGAAGGTGCGACAAAAATCGGAACCGCGCCGCGCACGTAATCTGGGTTTCGGCTCGGTGAAACGCGTTTTCCCAGATGAGTCCCACGGTAGAACAGCTTAGTGGCACCAATTTGTATGCTTTCTTGTGTGCTGCGCACGAAACTATTCTCCAGGATTCAGCAAGGTGTTTAGGGTTGATGCCTCCCAAATGGCTTGTCATCCGAGTGGGTTTTAGTTTTTCCACTGGCCTCATACTGTAACCAGGTAGACTTAGTATTTGCCCTTCTGTTCGTTTGGTCACGAAAAATGGGAAACTGCAATAAAAACTGCCCGCGGGAATTGGGCGCGAGCGCGGTCGGGGTCGCCGTCAAAGCCACTGCCGAAAGGAATCGAAAACGCGCAAACACGGCGGTCCGTCATTTCCTCGGATTCAGCACATTTTCAGAATTGTGCCGACGTCGACAGAATCGCAGCTCCAGCCAAGCCGAGCCGCGTTTGGACCACCAGCCCAGCGAAGCTCCCCGACCTATGCCCGCCATGAAAAGCCCGTCTACTCGTAAGCTCAAGCACAAGCAGATCGAGATTAGTTGACACACATAGTCAGGCTTGTTGCGTCAAGAATTAGCAACTACTACGAACACTCTCTTCAGCCCCTTGAGTTATCCTAACGAACGTTGCACCTTCGTTTGCTTCCTGTACATGCGTCTCTCAACGTCCTGGACTAGTCAGCTTGAACTTCTCAGTAGTGACACGGGGACAAGCGCTAATATTTACGGTGCACTGCGATTATGAGATTCAACGGCCAGATGCAAAAGCCCGCTGCCACTCTCTCAACTCTCCGCGCGAGTTGGATTAACGTCAGCCGCAGCCGCAGCTCTGGGTGCAAGTACCGGAGGACGCCACAAGCGAGTGTTACTGTTACGGGAGTGACTGCGGCGACATCTGCTCCACATAATCCACCTTTTCTTGGCTTACCCGTCGCTCCACCGCCTCGTTTGCAGCAGGAGCACTCTCCTTTGCAGAGTTGCTTATGCCTGTAGGCCCTCTTTCCCGCTTTCCGGTGCCGTATGTAAGTGGAAACATGGGTCTTTGTAATACATGGTGTCAATTATTTACTCCAAGCAAAAACATTACACTCGTAAATAACAAAGCACATTATTGCACAAGAGGAACAAAACAGCAAAACAATACCTACGTAAATAGCAAAGAACATTATTGTACAAGAGGAACAAAACATCAGTAGCACTATGTGCGAGTTTTTACTGGCACAGATTATGCAATAAGTAATGGGCTTTAGAAACCCTGTGTACGACCTTGTTTTTCCCTCCTCGCGGGTGGTGCATGGTTGTGTGTACCACGAAACGCCTCTCTCAGTGGCTGATCGTCAACAACATCAACGGTTCTCGTCGCCCGGCAGCCTGCCAAATGTAGACTGCAGCGGTAGTACTTTCTCAGAAAGCGAGATTCCCCTGTCAGGCGAATTACTTTGTTTCCATTGTTGTGCCACCTGTAGTTTGCATTACTCAAGCTCGTGCTTACAGCTGCAGGTGCATCTGAACTGGAAGCAGATGACACATCAGCGGCCGGGCTGGCAGGAGCAGATGGGGTTGGGCTAGTTGAAGTAGTAGGAGTGGCTGGGGTGGTTGGAGTGGGAGCGGAAGCAGCAGGTCCGATGAGTTTCGCCCTCTTGTTACCCTTCTCCCTTATTTCCCTTATTTGCCTTTTTAAAGGCTCTAGTTTGTCCCCCCTTTTGGAAGCTTCCTCCGGCTGCACAGCTGCTGAAGCCGACTGCACCAAAGGGGTTGAAGCGCCTCCGATCAAATTCGTCGTTTGCGGTTGAGGGGGTAAGATGGTGCTAGCATCGAATTGGTGATTGCTTACGAGTGGGATGTGTTGACTCGACACTTCTGCCAGGTGGTTGTTGCTTGAACTCCGAGTGGACTGCATGATGGTGGTCGACGCCGGCCTGGCGCAGTCGAAACCACTCGCACCCTCCTGCCATTTTAGTTGCTTGATCTGCTGCAACACTCCTGTGAAGGTCAGCCCCGTGCCGCCAGCACCAGCGTCATCAAAATTACCGACGGCAACGCGAGCGCCTGCAACCTGCCCCCCGTACTGCTTCTCTGCCGTCGCGTCGCCTTTTGCATCAACAATGGCATTAGAAGTAGCATCAGCGTCAGCAGCGTCAGCATCGGCACACTCAATTACACCCACGCTAACGCCAATGTCAACACACTGGCTCGCGCGTTGCTGCTGCTCTGCCGTGGCCTCACCTACCGATGCCGACTCGACACTCATAGGCGGAGTACCAGTCGGCTGAGCAGATTCGCCGCCTATCGCGGGGGGATTCGCGGGCAGAGCCTCAAAAGAAGCGCTGGCGACTTGAAAGTTCCACGAGGTGGACGAGAAGTTGATCGATTCGTCAGTATGCAATGCATGGGAGGGGTCCGTCGTGTCGTTTCCTTGCCAGAAACCGTAGTCCGTCATGGGGAGTCCTTCATCAACCTCCATCAATTCGCCGTGTGATATCTCGCGATGAAATTCGCCCATTAGTTCGCCTTGCGGTTCGATGGACGGCGCCGTGGCGCCGTCAAGAGGAAGTATTAAGGCCTCGGCCGCGTCTCCAAGGGCGAATGCACCGGTATCAACAACCAACGAATTGCCCCAACCGCCATCCGGGTTGATGGTTTCAGTGTTAGTATTTCGCTGGGGAGAATCGAAAAAGCTATGCTCTTTGCTCATAAGTGGGATGTCACGTTGACCCGACGTGGATTTCGTGGGCTGGGATGGGATGCGATGCGCTCTGCTGGGTCAATCAGACACGCGGGGTTAACTGGGTTCGCGTTTGCAAAATGTGGGTGGTAAAGCTTTCCGTCCAAATAGGTGCTGACAGATTCGGAAGGTCTGAGTGATCAGCGGCGGATTAGGAGGAACTCGTGTGCCTGCTAAGCTCCGTTTGCAGTTGCGAGAAACGGTTCACCTTGAGTTTCCCTACGCGAACGACTGCGGATAAGGGCTCGTGTCTGCTGATTCCTTTTGCATCGGCGGAAAAATGGTTCAGCCGTGGTGATCCTTTTTATTGCAGAATAGTTGGGGCTGAGAACGTGGGTGAGAGGAAAGTGCATGAAGAACGTGAGAGAGGAGGACGAGTGCAGCCCAAGGCATCACCCATTGCCCCGCCCCTGAAGTATCATGATTTCTGTCCTTCGCTAAGCAGGGGATCCATAGAACGAGGAGAGAAATTGAGGGCCCCAAGTTTAGAGGTCGCGAATATCTGGCGCCCAATTTGAGTGAAGGGGAGCGGCGACGAAGAAATCGTACAGCGAAGTTTGGTTACAAACTTTGAGACAGTTGCCGCATTGACTAAAGACGACGAAGCAATCTTCCATCAGTGGCTGAAGCAATCGAGGATGGTCCGAAACACGGACACCCTGGAGAACTTTGTAGCCACTACCACCCTATTACCGCACAAAACCTTTTGTTTTCTGCTTTCAACATTTTCACAGAAGTGTAGAACAGAAGTGTAGACGTTAATTTTCTATGATGGCTAGGAACAAACACAGTGATTTCTCACCCCCACAAAAACCCTATCGCAACCTCTGAGCATCACCCCGTCTGCCCTAATCAGTTCTCATTGTCCCAATCCCTTTCGAAACTGGTGCTGGAAAGTGCCGCTGCTTGATTCTATTTTCTTCGAATATTTACAGTCTTGTCTATATATAAATATATATTTTTTTCCGACGAAGATGGTGAAGAAGCGGAAGGCTAAGAACCAGGGCGGGGCTGGCGACATGGACATTGGCGACGCTGCCGTGACATCCGCCACGGAAGCCGCTAAGGACGCCGCGACCGCAGGATTTCCCGCCGCTTCAGCCGCCGAGGAAGGCGCTGCTGCATCCGGCCAGGAGGCGGGAGGTCCGATCGCTAGCGGCAATGCAATGGGTAAGTGGAAGATTAGATGGGGAAAACACAATGGGAGGGGAACCATTTTATTGACTTGGCTTAACAGGAAGAATTGAGGGAACCCTGAATTATGTGCAACAACTAGGCTCGTCGCCTGAGCTGTTAAGACGTGTCATCTCTTTAGAAGAACCCCCGTGTTATTTGCAAAGTTCCTAAAAATAATGTTGCAATCGTTATGGCAGCTCTCGTATGGTTCATCTCGCATGCGACTCATGCCTCCTTATTCCCCCCCACTTCCCCCACGCGCTTCATCCCACCGCCTCACTCCCCCGGGCGCCGACCAGGCTTCCGCCCTTCACCTCCGCCACCCTTGCCAACCATCCCCTCTCCTCCCTTTTCCTCCCCTTTTCCACCCTTGCCCCGCACGCGCTCTCTCTCCCCTTTCCCCCTGGAACCCCCCCCTTTTACCCCTTTCCCGCCTTGCGCGCCTCCTCTCACACAAACCAGGCAGCCAACGGCAACAAATTCACCCCTCTTTCCCTCCGTGTCCTCCTTTACATCTTCCCCCCTCCCTCTCGTCCCTCTCCTCCCCCTCTCTCCTCCTTTCCCTCTGCATCACCCCTCCAACCCTCACCCATCTGCGCCACCCATTTTCCCTCGGGCACGAGTGAGACAATGGGGTGCACTGTGATCAAGGAGTCGGCTTGCACTGCACACAGCCACACAGGTCACCGCCCCAAGTCACCACCCCAAGTCACACTCCCCGTGTGCCTTCCAACTCCCCTTCCCCTTTCCCTTCCCCCCTCCCCCTCGCCCCCCCCTTGACAGACACGAGTGAGACGATGGGGTTCACCGTGATCAAGGCTTCGGCTGATGCAGCTCGCAGCCTACCCGCGCTGCCAGCCATGCGGTGAGCCTCCCACATATGTGTTTTAAAGTTGTTGTGTGGCGCATCAGAAGTTGTTTTGAGATACCGTTGCTCTCAATAAACACATTCTGTCAGAATCACCTACGTTCACACCCCAATCACAGGTGTCATGTATCAATGATAACCATATCAATGATAAAATTTGTTCTGTCTGTCATTTACACTCAGTCGTCTATCATCACCCATTTTCATTTAAGATAAATTACTGTTTGAATGTCACCGAACACCCACATGCCACCTGACAGGAAGAAGGGGGCACCGGAGCGACGAGCCAAGACGAGGAGGAAGCAGAAGCTGCTCGATAAGGCGCTTGCGATCCGAGAGAAGACAGAGACCAAGGCACAGAAGCATGCCGCCAAGAAGGCACGCGTGCAAACACTGAAAAAGCTGTACTAGGGGGAGAGTGTTTGTGGGCAACCATGCTGGTACGCACAGAACAGAAGCTGTACTCAAAACAGGCTGCCAGTTGACCGTTTGAAGGCACATATGCAGACATGTATGTACCATACATACAGAGGGAGACTGTTTGGGTTGGGGATGTGTAACGCGTTTTACTGTACACGATGTCAACACCTCACAAAACTCTAGGTATGTAATATCACATTGGTACATGTTTCACTTCACATCCCGCAGGGCTTACCGGCTGTTCTTTTGCCTCTGATTTCAGGGCGAGTAGTAGTTTTATTCTGACTATCTGATTTTATTTTCTTTTCAGAGAATCTTAATAGATGGAATAAAATTTTTGAATTTGTTTTTGCTCATCCAACCTAGGTATACAGCACAGTTCACGAGCTCCAATGATTTTAAAAATAACGTGTAAACTTCGCGCCTATCAGCGAGGCCAACATAGCGGATCCGACTGCGACGGAGTCGACAACACACGATACAACTCTGTCCGTGCCTTGTTCCGCCAGACTAGTTTAGTCTTTGCGTTGCTCAACAATCCAAGCACAAGCTATGGCGTAGCCCAACCCTTTGAGCAACTCGAATTAGCGTTGCGCCTTGCATGCGTCCCGAGACTGTCTGTGATAGGCCAACGCGCGAATCGACTCACTGAAAGCCTCCTTGTGGTCGCGTTTATTCCAACTCCTCGTGCTGGCGCCACTGGCAGCACGCGGCGAGAATGGTGCGTGCTCTTCGCTTAAACGTTAGATCACGCGGGCGCGTGCTGTGACAATCCACGCGTCGCGCCTTCGCGACTCTGTGCGGCCGTGCCGTCGTGCGTTCGTGCCGTCGTGCGTTCGTGCCGTCGTGCGTTCGTTCTGTCGTTCTATCGAGTGTTCACTTTTGCGGCTCTCGTCTGCCGTGTCGCTCGTCGGATAGAGTCGCAACGTTTATGCCCTCTCGTGTGCGATTGGTATTTAAGCTTCGTGCGTCTAAGGCGCTTCGATGCCGACCCCGCGCTGCCAGGCCACCTGCCGGTGCGCGGGAGGGAGGATGAGTGAGTGGTATCAGCGTCGGTGCGTTTAGGTCGATTGCGTGCTTGCGGCATGTGCAGGCACGAGGGGAAAGGTGGTGGGGAGAAGCGGTCGGGAGAGGTGATGGGGAGAGGTGGTGAACTGGGTTGAAACGAGGTAGTGTCGAGGGTGTAGTGAAGGGACAAAGGAGAAGGGGGAAAGGATGGTGGAAAGGAGAGGGGGGAAAAGGAGAGGAGGGGGAGGAAAGGGGGGGAAAGGAGAGGGGGGAAAAGGAGAGGAGGGGGAGGAGGGGGGAAAGGAGAGGGGGGAAAAGGAGAGGAGGGGGAGGAAAGGGGGGGAAAGAGGGGGGGAAGGAGGAGAGGGGAGGAAAGGAGAGGTGGGAAAGGAGAGGGGGGGGAAGGAGAGGGGGGGAAGGAGAGGAGGGGGAAGGAAGAGAGGAGGAAGGGGAGGGGGGAGAAGGAGAAGGGGGAGAAGGGGAAGGGAGGGAGGGGGAAGGGAGAGGTGGGGAAAGGAGAGGGGGGAAAAGGAGAGGGGAGGAATGGAGAGGAGAGAGGAAACGAGAGGGTTGGAAAGGAGAGGGGGAAAGGAGAGGGAAGGAAAGGAGAGGGAAGGAAAGGAGAGGTGGGAAAAGAAGAGGGGGGGGGAAATGAGAAGGACGAAAGGAGAGGGGAGGAAAGGGGAGGAGGGGGAAGGAGAGGGGAGGAGGAAAGGAGAGGAGGGGGGAGGAGAGTGGGGAAGGAAGAAGGGTTGAAGGTAGAGGGGGGAAGGGAGAGGGGGGGAAAGGACTGGGGGGAAAGCTGAGGGAGGGAAAGGAGAGGGGGGGAAAGGAAAGAGGGGAGGGGGGGAAATGAGAGAGGGGAACGGGAGGGCGCAAAGTAGAGGGTGAGAAGGAGACGGGACAAGGAGAAAGGGAAGAAGAGGATGGGAAAACGAGAGGGGAGGAAATGAGAGAGAGGAAAAGGAGAGTGGGAAATAGGAGAAGAGGAAAAGGAGGGGGGGGGGAAAGGGGGGGGGGGAAAGGAGAGAGGTGGAGAAGGAGGGAAAAGAGAGGGGGGGGAAAGGAGAGGCGTGGAAAACAGAAGGGGAAAAAGAAACCGGGGGAAAAAGAAACCGGGGGGAAAAGAAACGGGGGAAAAGAAACCGGGGGAAAAGAAACCGGGGGGAAAAGAAAAACGGGGGAAAAGAAACCGGGGGAAAAGAAACCGGGGGAAAAGAAAGGAGGTGTGGGGAAGAGAGGGGGAAGGGGAAAAAGGGGGAAGGGAATGGAAGGGAAAGGGAAAAGGGGGGGGTCGAAAGGAGAGTGGGGAAAAGAGAGAGGGGAAATGAGAGGGAGAGGAAGGCGAGGGGGGAAAAGGAGAAGGGGGGAAGAAGGATATGGGGCAAAAGTGGAGGGGGGAACGGGAGGGTGGGAAAAGGAGAGGGGGGAAAAGGAGGGGGAGAAAGAGGGGGGGGGGGGGGGGGGGAAAAAAGAGAGGGGGGAAAAGAGAGGGGGAAAGGGAGGGAGGGGGAAAGGAGAGGGGGGGAAGGACGAGGAGGGGAAGGGAAGAAGAGTGGTTTGAAAGGCGAGAAGGGGATAGGAGAGGGGGGTTATGAGAGGAGGGGATAGGAGAGGAGGAGAAAAGAGAGGGTTGGATAGGAGATGGGGTAAAAGGAGAGGGTGGGGAAGGAAAGGATGGGAAAGGAGAGGAAGGGGAAGAGGGGGGGGGGGTCTAGTGGGGACAAATATAGTTGTCTTTCATGGCTGAACGTGCATGGTGATATGCGGCGAGGGAGAGGGCGGGGAGGGAAGGACGAGGAGGGAAAAAGGAGAGGCGGAGGGGAGTGGGGAAGAGTCTGAGCAAGCAGGAAGTGAGAGTGGGGAAGGAAGAGGAGGTGGGAAAGGAGGAATACTTGGAGGAGGGGGTTGGGAGGATAGAGGGAGAAGGGAGGGAAAGAGGGAGGGTGTGCGAGCATGGGCCATAGTGCGAGCATGAGTCCATAAGAGTCTGATGGTGTGACGAAGGAGAGGAGACAAAAAGAGACGCGCCTCCCACCCCCTCCTCTCCTGCTCCAACTATCACAGTAACCCCCGTGCATGCATGCTTCATTCCTCCTCCCCTTACCATCTCGCCAATGCCCTGGACTCTCTCCCCACTCACTCCTCCCTGTGGTGGGTGCGATGCGAGCAGGCGCCGTCAGTGGTGGTGGTGGGGTCGCACGTGTGGGTGGAGGATCCCGAGGAGGCATGGGTGGATGCCGTGGTGACAGCCGTAGAGAAGAAGAAAGTCACCGTCAGCTACAAGGGCAAGGAGGTGAGGCGCAGTGATGGGACAGGTGTCAGGACAGGCCTCCATTGCACCAATCTGTGAGTCTCGCAGCTGCTGTGCTCCAGAGTTGGTGGAGCTCATTGTGGGGCCGTGCTGCAGGTGACGTCGAGCAACGACCGCACTGACAGCCATCAGAAGCACTGCAACCTAACCTGCATAGATGACTCTCTTGCCTTATTCCCCTCCCTTTCCCCTCTCTTCCCTCTGCTCCCTACTCCCTGCTCTTTGCCCTCTGCTCTCCACCCTCTCCTCTCCGTATTTCCCCAACCTTCCTCTCAGGCCGTGATTCGGTTGAAGCACTGCCATCCGAGGGACGAGGATGCACCGAGCTGTGGGGTGGACGACATGACCAAGCTGTCCTACCTGCACGAGCCAGGCGTGCTGCACAACCTCTTCCTGCGATACTCCATCGACGAGATCTACGTGCGTACCTTCTTCTCGTCTGCAACAGGTGCTCCTTCCGCACAGTGCTCCACTCCTCTGTAAGGAATGGATTTTTAGCCGTCTCGAAGTGCACAACCTCTTTCTGCGATACTCCATCGATGAGATCTACGTGCGTAAAGAATCACAGCTCCTTTTGCCACTGGTGCTCCTTCCGCACAGTGCTGTGCTCCACTGTAAGGAAGGAATGGATATTTAGCCGACTCGAAGTTCACAACCTCTTCCTACGATACTCCGCCGATGAGATCTACGTGCGTGGCTATAACAAGTGCAGTGCTTCAGATAATTCTGGGGGTGGGCCGGATGGTGTGCATAGGAGGGAGTGCTTTTGGAGTGGTGGGGTTTGTGGCGCCTATATGCAGTGCTGCCGAGGCATGATGTGTGTATTTAGACAAGGGCATGGATTGCTGAGAGATTGTGTGTGCGCGCGTGCGCGCGGTTGTGTGTGTGTGTGTGTACTTGTGCTGTGAGGGTGCATGCATGTACGGCGGGATGCACTTGTCGTGAGTTCTCCACGTGTGTGACAAGCACATGGTGCTGCACGGCACGTGCTGCATTGCAATGACTCAACTTGGCTACTGCCGTGCCGTCCATCCGCCCTGCTACTTGCACTCACCCCTTCTCTGCTGCCCTCACTGGATCCCCTGCACATCCACACCACATGCCACACCAGTCACACACACACACACCACCATAATCTGCTACACCTGCGCAACACCCTCCTTCCAACTCCCTCTCCTCCTTACCCCTCTCCCGAACCCGCTTTCCCCCTCGTGTGTGAGCGCACCACACAGACGTACACGGGGAGCATTCTGATAGCGATCAACCCGTTCTGTGCGTTGCCACATCTGTACGACGAGCAGATGATGGAGCAGTACAAGGGCACTCGCCTGGGCGAGCTCTCTCCTCACGTCTTTGCCATTGCTGAGGCAGCGTACAGGTGGGTGGGTGGGCGGGCGGGCGTGCTGGTATGTGTGCTTGTGCGATTGCTTTGTGCGTGCTTTGTGTGCGCTTGTGAGCACGCGTGCGCCCATGGCGGGTGGCACTTGCGTGTGCAGCATGTGTGCGACGAGGCGAGCACGTGGCGCGGCACAGCACGTGCTGCAACGCAGAGGTTCAAGCGCACGCAAGATGCCAGAGAGCTGTTGCCGTATGTCCTAGCATGTTAGAGGCCACATGCAAGATTGGGAGCCTCCGCTGTGGCGGCACGAGCTGTTGCCTCCCTGCCTGCCCACTCGCACTGGTGTGTGCATGTTTATGGGCACGTGTCATTGCACTCGCACTTGCGTTCATGCGTGTATGTATGCGCGCATATGTGTGTGTTACGTGTGCCCGTGCATGTGTTCGTGCGTGCGTGCATGGGCATGGGCATGGGCATGGGCATGGGGCATGGCACGGGCATGTGCGTGTGCATATGCATGTGAATATCGGTGTGTATTATATAAATAGTGACTGGGGAGAGTGGAGCCGGCAAGACAGAGACCACCAAGCTCATCACACTTCAACTCCGTACCCCGTACCCTCTCCTCCCCACTCCTCTCCTCCCCCTGCCGCCCCCATCCAGGGCGATGGTGGACTATGGTGCGAGCCAGTCCATCCTCGTGAGTGGGGAGAGCGGGGCGGGCAAGACGGAGACCACGAAGCTCATCATGCAGTAGTACTCGCCTACATGGGAGGCCGCGCCTCCTCTGACGGCCGTACCATTGAATCGCAAGTGCTTGAGGTGCGTGCGTGCGCCCTTGCCCTGCCTGCCTCTTATGTCCATTCTAGAGTCACCTTGAGGTCTGTGCTCCTTTGCGTTTAGGCCCGCTCTCAAGTCGCCTTGAGGGCTGTGCATGCTTGCTGCACCCATGCTCTGCTCACGCCTGCTCTGCCCGCACTGCTATGCTGCCTGTGCAGGCATTGGCATGGCACGCAGGTATGAGCATGGCATGGCATGGCAGGCCTGGAGATGTGTGCCAGAAGGGTGCATGCATGCATGTATGCATGCATGCTCGCATGCCATTGTCTGATTGACCACCACCCGTTGCACTCGTACTCCTGCCATCTGCTTCATGTGCCTTGTCCTCTGCTGGAACTGTGATTCCGTTTCCCATGCCTGTGTGCCTGTCTACCTGCGTGCGTGTGTTTCTGCCAGTCAAACCCATTGCTGGAGGCCTTTGGGAATGCCAAGACTGTACGCAACAACAACTCCAGGCAAGCTCACTCCTCCACTCCACATAACCCCTCACCCCTCTCTCCACCCTCCCTCTCCTTTGCCCGCCCTCCTCCTCTCCTCTCTCGTCCACCCATCTATTCCTCCCTAAATTCAACACCTCCTTTTCTCTTACTTTTCCCCCTTCTCCCGTTTCCCCAGCCTGCTCCCTCGCTTCTCCTCACTCTCCTCACCCTCCTCCCCTTCCCGCCCTCCCCTCCCCCTCCACCAGTCGCTTTGGCAAGTTCGTGGAGATTCAGTTTGACCGGGCGGGGCGCATATCGGGTGCAGCGGTGCGCACGTACCTGCTGGAGCGGTCCAGAGTGGTGCAGATATCAGACCCCGAGCGCAACTACCATGCCTTCTACCAAGTCTGCTGCGGTGCTTCTGAAGAGGTGCATTGCGTTGCGTTGCGGTGCGTTGCGTTGCTGCATTGTCTTGTGTTTCACAATTGATGTGCCTTGCCTCCACTCCTCCCAGCCAACCACTCCCCCCTCCGCCCAGTGCCCACTGCCCACCCACCGGTGGGGGCCGCTTGCCTGCCTTGCTGCTCTCTCTCTCTCTCTCTCGAATGGACCTTGCATTATTCAGTGGGGGGTACAAAGGAAGATGCAAAAACACAAGCAAACAAGCAATCAAACCTATCTAGCCAACCACTCAAACTCCTATCTACTCCCGCCCCCCTCTGTCCGACCCTAATGGTCGAACGGGGGGCTCGATCAGCTGGTACAGCTGGCCCTCGCTAAGGGGGGTAAAGGGCCCCCGTATGCCCAGCTCGTCCGCTGCCAGGGCCTCATTGGTCTTGCAGCGGAGGGCGTTGGCCTGCGCCCTCTGGAGGCACACGCTCCAGCGCTGGCGGTATTCCGTCAGAAGCTTGGCGGCCTCGTAGGAGGAGGGAGCGGCGTTGAATCTCAGCTTGGCCGCCAGCTCCGCGCATTGCCGCAGAAACGCCATCACCCCGGGCGAGGGGTACCCATAGGTCTCGACTGCTAGGGCATGGAAGCCCACCCACGCGTTCCGGCGCTCTCTCTCTAATGGCCCTTTCATTGATAATCGTGGAGTACACACATGCAAGGTATTGGTATGGCACGCAACAGTCGTCACAAATCTAAGCCTCCTACTCATCTTGCAACGCAGCCTCCCCCTCCCCCCCCCCCGTGGCTCCCTCTAGGGGAGGTCCAGGGTGGGGTCCAAGACCATGAGGCAATCTCCAAGTGACGGGGCCTCTCCTACCGCCTCAAGCAGCGGGTTTTCTACCGCTGCTGCGATGTTGCATTTCTCTTGGTACCCGACTGACTGCCCCCTTTGAAGAGCCACCGACCACCGCTGCCGATATTGGTGTAAGAGCTTGGCAGCTTGGTAGGAGGTGGGCTCGGCGTTGAAGAACCGCGTGCAGCCGATTCTGCAAGTAACTTCAGGAAGTCCACTGTCTCGGGGCAAGGGCACCCGTACGTCTCGACCGCGAGGGGGAAGAACTTGACCCCTTCCGGGCGGTCCTTGTAAAGGCCAATCTTTTTATCCGCGGCTTCCCGTGCTGCCCATCCCCGTCCCCTGGTTGCATTCTCGTCCGGGTGCTAATCGGATCCGTCACAGTCACGTCGCAGATGTAGACCCGCGCTGGTAGTGCGGTCGCGGAGGGCTAGGTCAGCCTTCTTCCCTTCCAAGGGCTGAATGCGGCCGACGTCCATGTGCACCATGAAGCCGCGTCCCTTGCCATTCGCGCGCGCTCGTCTCTCTCAGCTCATGTGCGTGTTGGTACGTCCCCCCCTGTTCCGCCGCATCCGCAGCAGGTGATTGGGCAGCCGCTTATCCAAGATCTCGACCTTCTTCGTGCAGTTGCACACTCCCGGGGCAGCAAAGGGGAGCCCTAGCCGGAACTGGAGGGCGTTGGCATAATGAGGGGCGTCTAGCCGAAGCGAATGGTGAAGAATGAGGCACAGCATTTAAACAATCACCCCCCCATAACCTGACAGAGACAACATCCGTTGGGTGTGGCCGTTGTTGGGTTTCGGCCGCATCCTCCGCACCTCCTCCACCTGCACCGCATACCGCTGTCCTTGGATAGCGGTGGCCAATCCATGCTGCAGCTTCCCCGTTGTTGGGGCCGCTCGTTCCGTCTGCAGGACCTCCATTGCCGGCAGAGGCAGCCCCTCCTCACATTCCGCCAGCCACTCGGTCAGGGGGGAGGCCTGGGTGTAGGGGCCCCGCATCAGCCCACGGGTGCCCTCCAATGGGCCGATGCATTCAATGTCCAGGGAATCCAGCAGCTGCTGCGCCTGCGTGTAGCTGGCGAGGAAGCTGTAGCGCCCTTCCACCGAGGGGTCTGCTAGGCCAACCCCCCCGAGCGACACGGGGAGAGACGCTTGCGCCCAGACGCGTGCCATCTCCTCGTCTCCCCGCGGATGGCTAATCCCGCACGCCGTGAGAAGGGTTTCCAGCAGCCGCCTCCCCCAGCTTGACCACTCCTCCTTGGGCAGAAACGGCAAGGGTGTCGTGCGTGCGAGGTAAGAGACCCGGCGAGAGATACACCGGGACAGCAGCAGACCCGCCAGCTGCGGGTCCATCCGCTCGATCAGGTCCAGCGGCGCGCTCATCCCCGCAAGACTGGTACGTACAAAATCTGAAGTTGCTGGTGCCGTGCCGATGTAGCTGCCCAATACTTTCAGGCCGTCGCTGCTGGGAGGAACTCCTTCAGGCAAACGGCAGTCCGGGGACATCTTGCTGGACCAAGCCCCGCATTAGGCTGGGTTATGGCGGAGCCCAATTTCCGCCAGGTGGCCCGTGAAGTGTTCGAAGGCAGCCACGCACGCCGATGGCTCCCCGAGGAAGGTCACGTCGTCTGCGTAGGCTAGGCAGACGACGGATGGGTGGACCTCCGCTGCGGCTTTAAGAGCAGGGTGCATGGCAGCGGCGAAGAGAAGGGGACCGAGGGGATCCCCCTGGCGGACACCGGTTTCACTGTGCAGGGGCGGGTGAGCAAAGGCCGCGTCCAGGTGAAGGAGAGAGGGCTGGCCGTATGAGAAGCGAACCAGTGGCAGCAGCGGCTCTAATCGTGAGCCCTTCAGGGCTTTTGCTATTGCCAGGCGGTTGACGCTGTTGAAGGCATTAGCCAGGTCCGCCTGCAGGACTAGCGCATCCGGGTTAGCCGCCACATAGGTCCTAACGATATGGATGACCGCCTCAGCCCCGCCAGGCACGGCCACACCAAACTGCAGAGGTAAGAAGAATTCCCTTGCTGCGTCTGCCAACTGCGTTAGTGCTGCCTTGGCTGCCAGGCGGAGGATGCATTCGCCTATAGCGATCGGCCTGGTCCCCCCGTCAGGTTTGTCTAATGCTATTAAACGTGATGCTGTAAGAAGCTTCCCCACCTCCTGGTGCAGTTTCCCGCTCAGGATTGTGTTAACTAATGCGTGCAGGTGAGAACTGACTGTGCTGTGCAGCAGGGCAGCTTCGCGGATGTGCTCGAAAGTTGTGCCTGAGGGCCCCGCGCCAACCCCGTTCTCACATCTTGAGAGAAGCGTCAGAAAAGCTTCTCGCGTTACTGACAGGTGAGAGTCTGGCTCGGGCTGGGCTGGGGCCACGGTGAGACAGGGCGGGAAGCACTGGGATGCTTGGCGCGGAGGGCGTCCAGCACAGCAGGTGAGGGTGTGCTGACAGGGGTGGCTTTCAGCGCCATGACCGCCCTCCTCAAACTGCCACGTCGTGCCAGTCCCTCGGCTCTGGAGATGATGCCTAACTCATCTGGCACGTGGCGAGGAGGTGGTAGTTGTTCTAGTGAATCTATCGTTTCCAGGTACAGCGCCTCCCAATCCCCCCGCAGGAAACTCCGCAGGCGTTTTTCGGTCGCCTTCCAATCCGGATGTCTTGGCGAATGCTGACGCAGAGTCAAACGGGCGGCAAACAATAAAACCGTCCAGGCAGAGAGGGAGTCAGGGTCGCGTGCGAGTCGTAGGAGTGGTGTCAGTAACACCATGGCGAAAAGCAGGCGCAATTTCTCCGGCAGGCGACGTGCCAGAGGTGAGTTGCGACTGTCGCGCAGCTTATCCACATCCCAGGTACTGACATTCGCGAAGAGAGCGTCGTCCCTGGCGAGGGCCTCGGGCGACTTTTGGGGAGGCGGCTGTGTGTCTGCTGCTGGTTACCCCTCGCTGTAGGTCGCGGTACGTTTGGAGGTGGTGATGTCAGATTCGGTTGGGCGGGGTGGTTGACAGTGGTGGCAGGGAGGCGGGAAGCGGTACGAGTCTGTGGTGAGAGTCGCGGTTGGGTGGGTGGGGTTCTGAAATTTGTTGACGCGCTTCGAGCTTGGGTTGAGCCGATTCTCCCCCGTGCTGGTGTTTGTGACTGGGCCTCCTCTGAGGCACTTGAACTTGACGGTGAGTTTGCGTCTACATCCTCCGCCTCATAAATGCTTCCCAATAGTTCGCCTTCTTCAGTAGTTCTAACTAAGTCCCTTAAAGCCCTTCTTGCCGCTGCCTGGAACGCATTCTCCGGGCCTCCTTCCTGAGTGCCTCTGCCACGTCCGCGACCTACGCCTCTACTCCCTCGACCCGCGCGCTGGCCGCGGCCCGCTGCGGAAATCCGCTGCCACCTATTCCCCCATCTTGACGCGCCCGCGCGTCTACGATCGCCTGCTGACGGCGCGTTAGTCGTGATGGCGACTGAATTGGAGAAGTCAGCGGTGGATCAGGGTCACACCGCTGAGAGCGCGAATGCCCCATCTCCTGCTCCTGTTGCTGCTCCGGCTGCTGCTGCTGCTCCCTTAGCCCCTCCGGCTCCTCCTGATGCTGCTGCAACGTCCCCGGCTCTGATGCCACCGTGCCGGCTCCCCCGCCAAACCTTCCGCACGTCGCTCCCGCGACCGGCGCGCCGGTTCCCGTTGCGCAGCCGTCGCTTGTGGCGCCGCCGACTGGCCAAGCTGGCGCCGGGGGCCCCGCGCTGGGGACAGCGGCGGGCGCCGGCCCCGACCCTGCCCTCCAGGTGGCCCCTGCAGCTGCGCCGGTACATCCCGTCGCGCAGCGTCTCGCTGAATCTCAGATACGCGGCGCCGCGGGGGGCAATGCGGCTGCGCATCGGGGGCGCGGTTCTCCTCGTCGCCGCCCCTCGTCGTCGTATCGATCGGCGCACCGCGGGGGCCGCGGTGGCTGGTGGGGAGGTCACGGTCGCGGGAGCGGTGGGCCGAGCGAGATGCAGCAGTTTCGCGAGGATTTCCCGGGGATGCTAGCTGCGGCAATGCGCAATGCCCTGAATGGCGCACAGAATCTTGGAAGCTCCAGGCTCCCGCCGCTCCAGCTCCCGCACCGGCGCAGGTGATTGCGCAGGCTCCGGCCGCGCCCTTGCTGCTCCTGCTCCGCTCGGCTCGGCGCTACCGCAGGTTCAGACTCCTGGTGATCCCCGTGCCCCTCCTGTCCCCGTGCGTCCTGTGTCTGCTGCGCCATATCCCCCTCTCCCCTGGATTCCCCCACTCGCGGGCACGGGATTTGTGGGGGCGGGAGGTGGAGGGGCGAGAGGGGCGTTCATCCCACCGCGACGCGTTGCTGATGCTCCGTCCGTGCAGCCTCCGCCCACGCTTCCGGTTCCACCCGCAGCACTGGCGACCCGCATGGCTGAAGTTCCCACGGCGACCCTTGCTCAGCTGTGGCGCCTGACGGAGTGTCAGCGGGCCCTGTCACTGATTCTGGTGAATGCGCATTTCGCCATTCTCCAGAGCCCAGGGAGCACTCTCGGTCGTGGGGCGCGAGCTGATTGCCAGGCAGCAGCTGCGCAGCTGGCCTTCCTCCTCTTACCCGTGCTGGCAGCGCCCGCAATGGGAGGCGTTGCGGTTTCTGAACTGGACGTAACGGTCCAGGGTCTGACCGCACACCTCCAGGCTGGTGGCGGGATTGAAGCCTTAGGCGCGACCGCGTTAGTGGTCCAGCAACTGTGGAGGACCATGCGTGGTATCCTTGCGGCGCTGGATGCCCATCAGATGTAGTTTCTGGCACCCGCCGCGCGTAGACCCTTTGCATGTCTTGATCTAGTAGGGAGTGGCGCGGCCCATGGCTGTCTTGTGATGCATGCGTTATTGCTTGTGTTGCTGTTAATCCTTGCCACCCCTAGGCACGCGGCCGAAGGCCGCGGCGGCCGGCGCGAGCGCCCAAGAAAACTGGCACCAATCAAACTAATGACTGAGAAATGACCCCAAGGGCCCTATATATAGCTAGAGGGCAGAGGCAGAGGCTAGAGGCAGAGACTAAGTCCTCTCTCTCTCTCTCGCTCTCTCCGAGCGCCCAAGAAAACTGGCACCAACCGAACTAATGACTGAGAAATGACCCCAAGGGCCCTATATATAGCTAGAGGGCAGAGGCAGAGGCTAGAGGCAGAGGCTAAGTCCTCTCTCTCTCTATCTCTCTCTCTCTCTCTCTCTCTCTCTCTCTCTCTCTCTCTCTCTCTCTCTTCTCTCTCTCTCTCTCTCTCTCTCTCTCTCTCTCTCTCTCTCTCTCCCTCTGGCTCTTTGTTGCACTCTCACCAGCTGTTCAAACACAGGCCCGCAGTCAAGCTCGTCCGTGACAAAGTGGCTCACCTATTGCGGCGCCTCTGAAGGTTTTTTCCCTCTCTCTCTCCTCACTCACTCCCGCTCGCGCTCTCACCAGCTGTTCAATGATGGGCCCGCAGTCAAGCTCGTCCGTGACAAAGTGGCTTACCTATTGCGGCGCCTCTGAAGGTTTTTTCCCTCTCTCTCTCCTCACTCACTCCCGCTCGCACTCTCACCAGCTGTTCAATGATGGGCCCGCAGTCAAGCTCGTCCGTGACAAAGTGGCTCACCTATTGCGGCGCCTCTGAAGGTTTTTTCCCTCTCTCTCTCCTCACTCACTCCCGCTCGCGCTCTCACCAGCTGTTCAATGATGGGCCCGCAGTCAAGCTCGTCCGTGACAAAGTGGCTCACCTATTGCGGCACCTCTGAAGGTTTTTTCCCTCTCTCTCTCCTCACTCACTCCCGCTCGCGCTCTCACCAGCTGTTCAATGATGGGCCCGCAGTCAAGCTCGTCCGTGACAAAGTGGCTCACCTATTGCGGCGCCTCTGAAGGTTTTTTCCCTCTCTCTCTCCTCACTCACTCCCGCTCGCGCTCTCACCAGCTGTTCAATGATGGGCCCGCAGTCAAGCTCGTCCGTGACAAAGTGGCTCACCTATTGCGGCGTCTCTGAAGGTTTTTTCCCTCTCTCTCCTCACTCACTCCCGCTCGCACTCTCACCAGCTGTTCAATGATGGGCCCGCAGTCAAGCTCGTCCGTGACAAAGTGGCTCACCTATTGCGGCGCCTCTGAAGGTTTTTTCCCTCTCTCTCTCCTCACTCACTCCCGCTCGCACTCTCACCAGCTGTTCAATGATGGGCCCGCAGTCAAGCTCGTCCGTGACAAAGTGGCTCACCTATTGCGGCGCCTCTGAAGGTTTTTTCCCTCTCTCTCTCCTCACTCACTCCCGCTCGCATTCTCACCAGCTGTTCAATGATGGGCCCGCAGTCAAGCTCGTCCGTGACAAAGTGGCTCACCTATTGCGGCGCCTCTGAAGGTTTTTTCCCTCTCTCTCTCCTCACTCACTCCCGCTCGCGCTCTCACCAGCTGTTCAATGATGGGCCCGCAGTCAAGCTCGTCCGTGACAAAGTGGCTCACCTATTGCGGCGTCTCTGAAGTTTTTTTCCCTCTCTCTCTCCTCACTCACTCCCGCTCGCACTCTCACCAGCTGTTCAATGATGGGCCCGCAGTCAAGCTCGTCCGTGACAAAGTGGCTCACCTATTGCGGCGCCTCTGAAGGTTTTTTCCCTCTCTCTCTCCTCACTCACTCCCGCTCGCACTCTCACCAGCTGTTCAATGATGGGCCCGCAGTCAAGCTCGTCCGTGACAAAGTGGCTCACCTATTGCGGCGCCTCTGAAGGTTTTTTCCCTCTCTCTCTCCTCACTCACTCCCGCTCGCATTCTCACCAGCTGTTCAATGATGGGCCCGCAGTCAAGCTCGTCCGTGACAAAGTGGCTCACCTATTGCGGCGCCTCTGAAGGTTTTTTCCCTCTCTCTCTCCTCACTCACTCCCGCTCGCGCTCTCACCAGCTGTTCAATGATGGGCCCGCAGTCAAGCTCGTCCGTGACAAAGTGGCTCACCTATTGCGGCGCCTCTGAAGGTTTTTTTCCCTCTCTCTCTCCTCACTCACTCCCGCTCGCACTCTCACCAGCTGTTCAATGATGGGCCCGCAGTCAAGCTCGTCCGTGACAAAGTGGCTCACCTATTGCGGCGCCTCTGAAGGTTTTTTCCCTCTCTCTCTCCTCACTCACTCCCGCTCGCATTCTCACCAGCTGTTCAATGATGGGCCCGCAGTCAAGCTCGTCCGTGACAAAGTGGCTCACCTATTGCGGCGCCTCTGAAGGTTTTTTCCCTCTCTCTCTCCTCACTCACTCCCGCTCGCGCTCTCACCAGCTGTTCAATGATGGGCCCGCAGTCAAGCTCGTCTGTGACAAAGTGGCTCACCTATTGCGGCGCCTCTTAAGGTTTTTTCCTCTCTCTCTCCTCACTCACTCCCGCTCGCGCTCTCACCAGCTGTTCAATGATGGGCCCGCAGTCAAGCTCGTCCGTGACAAAGTGGCTCACCTATTGCGGCGCCTCTGAAGGTTTTTTCCCTCTCTCTCTCCTCACTCACTCCCGCTCGCGCTCTCACCAGCTGTTCAATGATGGGCCCGCAGTCAAGCTCGTCCGTCACAAAGTGGCTGGTTGCTCCAATCAGCTTCACACCCGCCTTGAACGCCTGCGACAGCACAGGAACAAGGGAAGGGAGAATGATAGGAGTCAGGCAGGCAGGCAGGCAGGCAGGAAAGAAGGCGGGCATGTGGGCAGTTGGGCAGGCGGGCAGGCAGGCGGGAAGGCGGGCAGGTTGGCGGGCAGGCAGGCAGGCATACCCATGGAAGAGAAGGGTACAAAGGTACTCTGCATGCAGGCATGATGGGGGATGATCGAAGGGCGAAGTCCTACACGCATGGTCACATGCTGGTGAGTAAGGTGATGCCATGGGCACACAGCAGCAGTTGTCGAACGCAGACAGGTGGGCTGCGGAGGTCTTACTTCCATCAACTCGTATGGTTATTAAAACGACGAGACAAACCCCATGGGATGAATGGATTTCCCGGTTAACTGTGTTGCTGGTGAGTAGGGCGATGCCATGGGTACACAGCAGCAGTCACGACGTGTGTGCAGGCGCGACAAGAATAGAACAAGCTCATGTTTCTGCATGCAACCTCAAGTGGGGTTGCGAAAAAGAATATAAACTAGAGAGAGCTGTGAGTGGTGACTGCTGTGAGTGGTGCAAGAGTTGTGGGGAAGAGGGAGGGCAGTGGCGGGGACCTGGAGGTAGGGGTTGGCGCCTTTGAAGGAGGGCAGCAGGCCGTGGTGAATGTTGATGATGTCTCTGCCGTACGAGGCGAGGAACGTGGGTGATAGCACCTGGGGGCGATTGTGGGGAAGGATGGGGCCGGGATGAACGAAAGGGGGCGGAGGGGAGGGGGAAGGTGAAGGAGGGCAGGATGCCGTGGTGAATGTTGATGATGTCCCTGACGTACGAGGCCAGGAACGTGGGTGATAGCACCTGGTGGAGTTGGGGGGCCAGAACGAGGGGATGACAGGAGAGAGGAAGGGGGGAGGAGGAGGGGAGGCGATAGGAAGACATATGCTGTGGTGAATGTTAATGATGTCTCTGCCGTACGACGCCAGGAACGTGGGCGATAGCACCTGAGTGTAGTTAGTCGATTTTTGAGTCGACTCAAAAATCGACTAACTACACTCGGATTATATGCTGTGGTGAATGTTGATGATGACTCTGCGGCGCCAGGAATGTGGGCGATAGCACCTGGGGGGTGGGGCCAGGATGAGGGGAGGACGGTGGAGAGGTAGGAGAGGGGAAGGTGAGGGGAAGGTGATGGGAAGGTGAGGGGAAGGTGAGGGGAAGGTGAGGGGAAGGTGAGGGGATGGGTAAGACAAGAGCTGGAATTGATGTTGATGATGTGCCTGGTGTGGGGAGAGGGATGGAGAAGAATATGGGAGAGGAGGAGCGGGAGAGGCACATGGCAGCAGGAGCGAGCAATACAAGATGGTGGTTGAGGAGTGACATGGATGGGCCCCACCCACCCAGGCGCACACATACACCCCCAGACGCTCCAACACCCGTCAGCACCCCTAGCCACCCCTCACCACCCGTCACCACCCCTCAACACCCGTCACCACCCCGCACCACTGTCACCACTCTGCACACACCTGCATGTATCTGGCGAGAACGAGGAAGTCAGTGTTGGGGCCATGCACGAGGTGCAAGATATCATCCTCTCGCTTGTTGCCCGTGCTGGGGTCCACAGGCAGGTGGTGGAAGGGGATTCCATGCCGCGTGGGATGGATGGATGGATTGAACCCACCCAGGCGCAAACCAACACACCCCATCACCCCTTACCACCCCTTGCAACCCCTTGCAGCCCCTCACCACCCATCACCACCCTTCACCACCCCTCACCACCCTTCACGACCCTTCACCACCCCTCCATCACTCCGAGCGCACCTGCATGTATCTAGCCAACACGAGGAAGTCAGTGTTGGAGCCATGCACGAGGTGCAAGATATCATCCTCTCGCTTGTTGCCCGTGCTGGGGTCCACAGGCAGGTGGTGGAAGGGGATGCCGTGCCGGTCCAGGAAGCGCCGCACGTGCGTGTTCTCACTGCGCGGGTGGTTGCTGTGGAGTGCGGCGGTTTGTGGTGGCGTGTGGTGGTGTGCGGTGGTGTGAGGCGGGTAGGATGGGAGGGAGGGAGGGATGGGTTGAGTGCCGGTCCAGGAAGCGCCGCACGTGCGTGTTCTCACTGCGCGGGTGGTTGCTGCGGTGTGCGGGGGTGCATGGCGAAAGGTGGGTCGATGGAAGGGGTACAACATGGATAGGAAAGATGGAGGGTGGGGCAATGAGAACACAAGATAAGGGGGGTGCGCGTTTCGGCATGACATGCAAGGTAGAGGACAAGGAGGAGGGCACAGCACAGGTTGCAATGACAGCAGATGCAGCGGGTGCTTGCCTGATAACGCAGTGAATGTCCACTGGGAGAACCCCCTCCTGCCAGCGATACAGTAGATCCACTAGGCAGTGGTCCTGGTTGCGCCATGCCATGGCCGGAGGGGCGGAGGGGGGGGAGAGCGGGAGGGAGGGAGGGAGGGAGGGAGGGAGGGATGGATGGAGAAAGGGAATGGTCATTAGTGGTGTTTTTTATCATACAAACACAACATCAACATAAAAAGCATCAGAATCAGCATCAGCATCAGCATCAGCTTCAGCATCAGCATCAGCATCAGCATCAACATCAACATCGTCGTTACACACGATTGGGTGGGCTTCTGAGAGGAGCTTCACAGCATCCACAGCACAAACACCGCACAGAACACTCCCACGTTCTTCATCCTTCCCACCCCACCCACCCGCCCCTGCCAAACCCCCGTCCAACCCCAACACCCCCGCCCTCTACCTTCCACCCCACCTGCTGTGAAACCAGCACGGCCATGCGCAGGCGCTTGTCCTGTGCCATGACATGCACCTTTGACCTCTCCAGCCCCAGCTCTCCGCCCTCTGCAGTGTACATGTCACCCCTTCCCCCACGACGCCCCCCCCCCCCCACCCTCCCCCACCCCACCTGCTGTGACACCAGCACGGCCATGCGCAGGCGCTTGTCCTGTGCGATGACGAGCACCTTCGACCTCTCCGCTCCCAGCTCCACGCCCAGCGCTGCTCCCACCCACCCACGATTCCCCCCCCCCCCGCACCTGCTGCGACACAAGCACAGCCATGCGCAGGCGCTTGTCCTGTGCCATGACATGCACGTTTGACCTCTCCGCGCCCAGCTCCGCGCCTAGCGCTGCAAAGTCCTCCTGCATCTGCTGCCGCGGCCACCGCGCCGGGTCAAACGAGAACTCGCTGCACAGGGGGGGGGGAGGGGGAAGTGGGGAAGTGGGGGAGATGGGGGAGATAGGGGGCAGGGGAAGGGGGAGGGAAGTGGGGAAGTGGGGGAGATGGGGAGATAGGGGGCAGGGGAAGGGGGAGGGGAGGGGAAGTGGGGAAGTGGGGGAGATGGGGGAGATAGGGGGCAGGGAAGGGGGAAGTGGGGAAGTGGGGGAGATGGGGGAGATAGGGGGCAGGGGAAGGGGGAAGTGGGGAAGTGGGGGAGATGGGGGAGATAGGGGGCAGGGGAAGGGGGAGTGGGGGGGAAGTGGGGGAGATGGGGAGATAGGGGGAAGGGGGAAGGGGGAAGTGGGGAAGTGGGGGAGATGGGGGAGATAGGGGCAGGGGAAGGGGAAGTGGGGAAGTGTGGGGAGATGGGGGAGATAGGGGGCAGGGGAAGGGGGAAGTGGGGAAGTGGGGGAGATGGGGGAGATAGGGGGCAGGGGAAGGAAGGGGGGAAGGGGGGAAGTGGGGGAGTGGGGGATGGGGGAGATAGGGGCAGGGGAAGGGGGAAGTGGGGAAGTGGGGGAGATGGGGGAGATAGGGGGCAGGGGAAGGGGGAAGTGGGGAAGTGGGGGAGATGGGGGAGATAGGGGGCAGGGGAGGGGGAAGTGGGGAAGTGGGGAGATGGGGGAGATAGGGGCAGGGGAGGGGGAAGGGGGAAGTGGGGAATGGGGGGAGATGGGGGAGATAGGGGGCAGGGGAAGGGGAAGTGGGGGAAGTGGGGGAGATGGGGGGAGATAGGGGGCAGGGGAAGGGGGAAGTGGGGAAAGTGGGGGAGATGGGGGAGATAGGGGGCAGGGGAAGGGGGAAGTGGGGAAGTGGGGGAGATGGGGGAGATAGGGGGCAGGGGAAGGGGGAAGTGGGGAAGTGGGGGAGATGGGGGAGATAGGGGGCAGGGGAAGGGGGGAAGTGGGGAAGTGGGGGAGATGGGGAGATAGGGGGCAGGGGAAGGGGGAAGTGGGGAAGTGGGGGGGGAGATGGGGGAGATAGGGGGCAGGGGAAGGGGGGAAGTGGGGGGAAGGTGGGGGAGATGGGGGAGATAGGGGGCAGGGGAAGGGGGAAGTGGGGGAAGTGGGGGAGATGGGGGAGATAGGGGGCAGGGGAAGGGGGAAGTGGGGAAGTGGGGGGAGATGGGGGAGATAGGGGGCAGGGGAAGGGGGAAGTGGGGAAGTGGGGGAGATGGGGGAGATAGGGGGCAGGGGAAGGGGGAAGTGGGGAAGTGGGGGGAGATGGGGGAGATAGGGGGCAGGGGAAGGGGGAAGTGGGGAAGTGGGGGAGATGGGGGAGATAGGGGGCAGGGGAAGGGGGAAGTGGGGAAGTGGGGGGATGGGGGAGATAGGGGGCAGGGGAAGGGGGAAGTGGGGAAGTGGGGGAGATGGGGGAGATAGGGGGCAGGGGAAGGGGGAAGTGGGGAAGTGGGGGAGATGGGGGAGATAGGGGGCAGGGGAAGGGGGAAGTGGGGAAGTGGGGGAGATGGGGGAGATAGGGGGCAGGGGAAGGGGGAAGTGGGGAAGTGGGGGAGATGGGGGAGATAGGGGGCAGGGGAAGGGGAAGTGGGGAAGTGGGGGAGATGGGGGAGATAGGGGGCAGGGGAAGGGGAAGTGGGGAAGTGGGGGAGATGGGGGAGATAGGGGGCAGGGGAAGGGGGAAGTGGGGGAACGGAGAGTGGAGGGGATGGGAGGGTGGGGAGTGGGGGGAGGAGCGAGAGGGATGACTGGTGGGAGAAGACTGATTTGGAAAGAAAGGGAATCTTGCAGGAGTGTACAACAAACAAACATTACAACCTAGTGAAGAAGCACCTGCAGGTTGTCTGCAGGCCTACCATACGCGTTATAAGGCACCTGCGGGAGTAGAAGATGGGCGTGGGCGCCTCGAAGTCGATGTGCAGATCCACGTTGAGCAGATTCGCGTGCCGAGAGGCCACGCACTCCGATATGCGCGCCACTATTCCCAGCCGGTCCTGCCTTGCCAACAATATGGAATACGTTGGTAAGGGGGCGTTAAAGAACGCGATTTCCCTTCTTTTACTGGGGTATGCGGCTTGAAGCGATGGCGGAGGGATGAAGGCGAACGAGCTAGAAAGACGAGGAAAGAGAGAGCTGGTGTGATTGGGCGAGAGCTGGGCAGCAGCTTGCTGCTGCGTAACTGCTTTTTGCTGCAAAACGGCTTGTTGCTGCGTAACAGCTACTAAGGCTTCACCTTGCATTGAAACACGTGCACGCCGTGCGACCGCTGTCTGCTCGCTCCCGGCTCCACAGTTACCGCATTTCCCGCCGCCGCTTCTGCGCGTCTCCCTACTGCCGCCGCGCCCAGTCCGCCACCAGGCTCCGCGAAGTGCGCCGCCTTCGGCGAAAGCGCCTGCTGTTGCTGTCTCTCCGGCGACCAGTCTAAGGATGGCGGGCTGACAGGTGTGGCGGGATTGGAGTCCTTCGCGGGAGGTGCGGCGGAAGGGACGGAATGCGGCGGGGAATCGAAATTGCGGGACGGGGTGAATGGGTGGAGAGGGTAGTTAGCAGAGCATACGCCGAGCCACGGAGTTCGGGTGTGGCGAGCGCGGGCGGAGAGGGCGACTGCTGCAGCCGCTAGCTTGGCCGCCATAACAGAGATGCTGTGCAGCAATGTTGCCCGTTGGAAAATTGATAGGTTGGAGTTTTCAAGGTTTCGAGCATCGAGGTTGCCGACAGTCGATCCGCTATTGATTCGCGCGGTACCCAAAGTGGAAGTTCAGAAAAACATCGGACGCATGTCGTAAGTTATCAGCATCACTTCAGAGTGCATACATACACACACCATGTGATCAGCTTAGAAACATGAAACTAGTTAGTATCCTCATAATACCGTAAGTATCCATCCCAACCGTACCCCTTCATCTATGACTTAGCATCCTACTCTATCACCCATAAAAACCTCCACCGCCTACCATCTACTTGACAAACTCCATCCCTGCTCCCCTAGAAGCAACCCCAATGCCCGCCAACTTCTCCTTCCTCCTTAAGCCATCAGTACCCGCCACCACCAGACCTCCATCATGGGAAAACTTCATCCCTGGAGCGAGACTCATGCGCCCACGCCTGGATGCTGCAGCTCCTCCAGCAGCACGAACCCTCTGTGCGCCACCACCATATGCCTTCACACCACTTGAGCCCACCGCACTGCTTCCCTTAAGAGCTAGAACGGGTGCTGCTGTTATCGCTGCAGCCGACGCTGCTGCTGCAGCTGCTGCGGTGGCTGCTGCAGTGGCCCCTCCCACCCTCGCCCCACTGCCAATGAGGCTGCCGCTGCCATGGGCAGCAGGCTTTCTCAGACCAGAGGGAGGAAGGCCATCATGCACTGCTGCTGCTGCTCCTCCTGCTCCACCAGACAGTGTCTTGTGCAGCGAAGGGATTGCTGACGGCATGGGTGTAGTTAGCCCTGACCTGCGCACAGCATGTGGCCTGACGGTGCTGCCAAATGCAGTAGGAGGAATGCCATGGCGGAGTGCAAGTGGTGCTGTAACCTCGTGCCCTTTCTCTCCAGCAGCAGCAGAAGCAGCAGCAGTCCCAGCAGTGAACACATGGTAAGGCTGATGCAGCACCAACTGCTGTTGACGCGCTCCCTGCTCACACACGTCCTCCTCCTCAACCTTCTTCTCATCACACCCGTCCACACCCTCACCATCACAAGCCACGCTCGCCTTATCTCCTTCAGCAGCTGCACCGGCACTGCCATTCGGATTGCGCTTCAACCCCTTGGTCACTTCAGCAGACTGCCTCCTCCACTCATCATACCACTCGCGCCCAACCACCACCTTGTTCACTCGCAGACCAGCCAACGGTGGCCTACCAGGCTTCCGGGTTCTCACTGCCCCCACTGCATCCAGCTCCGTTCCAAAAGCCTTCTGGTCGCCATCCATCCCAGCTCCTGATTCCTCTGGCCTCTCCAGCCTTTCGCCAACCTCCAACCCAACAGCATCAGTGGCAGTGGCCCTACGCAGCATCATCTTCTTGGCAGCGGGTGCATAACCCAGCATAGCATAGTCATCCCATGCTTCACGTCTCCTCTCCCCCTTGCCACAGCCCGCCCATGCAGCTCCAGTGCGGCTACCTGGGAGCACAGACAGTGACATCCTCCCAGTCCGTTTGCGAGCCACACGCACAGCTTCGGCCGCTTCTGCTACTGCATCAGAGCCAGCACCAGCACCGGCAGAGCCTCCACCAGCACCAGCAGCATAAGCAACAACAGAAACACCCGTTTCGGTGGAGCAAGAAGCAGACCTCGATGGAATCTTGCTCCCCAGCGACCTTGCAGTGGCCTTGGGAACTCCGGAAGCTGTCACTGCCGCAATTGCCTTCTGAGCGGATGCCCCTCCTGCAACAGAGGATCCTGCAGGAATCCTAGCCGGAACTCTGCCTGGCCCCACCCGCTTCTCAGAAGCACCAGTGGCAGCACCTGCTCTACCCTTCACAAAATCTGCAATCTGGGAGACCACTCTGTCACCAGCCTGCTTCAGGTCCACCCAAGCCTTCTCCTCCTCCTCCAGTGCAGACTCAGACGCGGAAGCCTCAGCAATCGGCTCTGGGCGGGGGCCAGATGCCTCTTCCATACCAGCATCATCAGTGGCAGAAGCAGCAGAAGCAGAAGACGCAGTAGCAGCGGCAACAGAAGCACTGACTTGTCCTGCTTCACTGGTCTGCTCCAGGCTTGCCTCACAGTGGGGCTCGTGCTCAGCCTTCTCCTCCTCAGCATGTGTCCCCAGCGAAGCCACCTGAAGTGAGTCTGCCGAGACCGAAGGCTGCTTGTAAGAGTCTGCCTTGATCTGCTGCTGCTGCTGCAGTTGCGCCTGTTGCAGTGCACGCGCCTTCTCCTTCTCCAGAGCATCCATCAAGTTCTGATATTCCTTCTGGCGCTCCTGAATCTGTTTAGGCGCACCAGTGAATAAAAAACACTTGCACAAATTAGCAATGGTTGGACTGCACAGACATTCAGCAGGACTCCAAAGTCAAACAAAACCATCCGCAAGCACAGCAGTTTGGTCATAGACAGGCATACCCAATTTACTGACCTGCATCTGCAGCTCAGAGACAAGCTTCTCCTTCTCGGTGGCTGTCTTGCGCCTCACTTCCTCCAGCTCCTCGCTCTGCTTCTGGTACGCCTCCTTCACCTCCTTGCAGTCCGCCTTGGCCTTCTCCAGCTGTTAAACATAAAACCAGGGAATCACACAGCATTCTATGAGTAAAAAAGCTCGCACATGCGCACGAAGACCGTGAACGGACAAGGTATTTTTCAAATTAAAACGAGTTAGACAAGGACAACACCAGGAGCACATACCGCTTGCTTGAGTCGGGGAACGTCGGTCTGCTTCTTGCTAGCGCCAAAGTCCACGCCACGCACCCGGCAGGCAAACTGCAGCGAGCACACAGTCTCCACGCTGTCCTTCTCACTCGGGCTGACCTGCACGAACATGAGCACCTTGGCGTTCCCTTCCAGGGAGTCCTGCAGCAGCATCGTCAGCTTGCAGTTCCTGCCACACAAACAAATAGAGGAACATCACGTCAGAGTTTTTTTGAAAACAACATTTTAAACCCTTGAACAACAGAAGGAACATGACACCCACGACTCAACTGACTCTTGAGCAGATTCCAAATAACAGCTCTGCACACCTCATCTTCCAAAGAGCTGTAGCTGACCTGAAGTTGACGAAGCTGGCACGTTTGGCGAGGGCGTTGATGACCTCTCCCAGGTACGATAGTGACAGGTTGATGTTCTGCGCCTCCTTGAGCCGCTCGCCCTCCGCCTCGCTCTTGGCCACGCGCTCGCTGCCCGCCAGGTCCACCAGCCACAGGCGACTCACTGTCCCCGCACTCGCACTCGCACCCGAGGCTCCGGCTCCCTCCTTCTCTTTGCTGGACCGCAGGAACGCCGCTGGCTGGGCGTGCACGGACACGCAGACAAGGCTGCACGCACCAAAAGCAACAAGTAGCAGGTCACAATCAGCCACATCCCTGGGAAGTCCGCGCACCGGCGGAAAAGGAAACTCAGACAGAAAGAGGCTGGCCGGCAGGTGGAGAGGCACGCACCAGTGGGATCGGCTGGAGTGCTCGTTCATGCTGGTGGCGCTGGTGGCACGCGCCTTGGAGCCAGACATAAGCACCTTCCATGCCTCCTCCACGCTCCCCACCTCCTGCTCCACCAACCCTGGCACGTAGTTTCCACCCTCTGGCCTCTGCTTCACCTCCAGACCCCTGACCAAACAAAAAAGCAGAGGAGTTAGGATCTCTGCGACAAAATCTGCACCCATCTGCGCAGAAACGAACCGCTCTCCTACTTCTTGCTGTTGGGTGCAGCGTGTCCGCCGGTTGGAGCGAGGAGGTCGCGAATGGTGTCGTTGTAGACCTCCAGCACGCTCACCACAATCCTGACACCAACAGACCATACCAAGACAAGCAATGTCAAGAACGCATTAGCACGATCAGAGTGATTGCTTTCAATTCCACGAGAAACCAAAAAATCGCATTCGCGAGATCAAAGTTTATGTTCGCAAATCATCTCCGCTGCTACCCCCTTCCCCGTCAAATCCCTCACGTACTTGTACTCCATGCTGTCATGTCGCTCCTTAGCCAATCGGAACAGCTCTTGCAGCGTACGGAACGACACGCCCCTGTTCTCCGCGGGGCCTTCCATCGTGTACGTCTTGCCCGTGCCGGTCTGCCCGTACGCGAAGATGCACACGTTGTACCCGTCAAGAACCGACGTGATGACGTCAGCCGCCTCCTTGAAAACTTGAGCTGTTTACACGGACAGACAACAAGGTACGCACGAATATTAGCATCAAACAGGACTCTCCATCCAACGTCCACAGTCCATATGATCATGAAGCTGGAAAACGGGAACGCAAATTATACCTTGACTGGTGGTCGGAGAGAAGACTCGGTCAAACTCGAACACCTTGCTCTGTCCGTCCTTGGCTGATCGCACCGAAACCATCTGGCTGCCATGAGGATCTGAATCCAGCAGCACCGCTGGCTGAGCACCTAACTTTTCCTCTGCCTCTGACAGCGGCCTCGCGCGGCAGAACACACGGATGCTTCCTGCACAAGTTGGAGGACGACGAAAGAAGAACTGAACATTAACTTCGAAAAGATGGGAACGCACTGAACGATTCTGGAACGATACTGGACGACAGTATCACAAAGCAAGGTGAACGAGTGCAGTGCAGGGGGAGCATAGTACCTTTAAGGTCGATCAGGTCGTTCTGTAGCTTCTTCCGCTTCTCTGCCTCTTGGAAAAACCTCTTCCTAATGGCCTCTTTCTCTTCCTCTGCAACCAATCACCAGAGCAAAGCAACAATCTTAGTCGTTTCTTTAAAACTGCAACGGAAGTTCATGAATTCAGTGCCGATGGGTGCATACCGATCAAGGAAAGGCTACGGAAGACAGTACTGAAAGAAGCGAGGTGCTCCTGCTGCGTGATTGCAAGCTCCCTCGCCTGAACTTCCACATGCGCCTTGTCGTCTCGAAGAGCCTGTATTCAGAAAACAGTCGATAGGAATTAAGTTTGATAGTTCATCAATCTTATGCTGCTTTTGGTGCAACAACTCCGTCGGAATATATCCATTACCTGTAGCTCGGACTGCATCCTCACGAGCTTCTGATGCATCTTTTGCTGAAGGCCTTCCAGCTGCTCCTTCAATAGAGTGTTCTGTCCCTCTGCCATGTGAAAACTGCCAGTTAGCAAGTGTTGATACAATAGTTGGCTAGGCAACGAAATATTGCATGGCAAAGAGAGAGGGGTTGTTACCTGCGTCTGCTAGCTTGTGGCCCTGAGCAGCTAGCTTATCGCGGACGGCCGAGAGTTCACGTTTCTGCTGCTGCAACAATGATCTGACATTTGAGGTCTCCGACTTGGCCTTCGACAACTCCTCCTTCGCTCGGCGATTCTTCTCCTTCAACTGAAATGCGCAGAAAAAAAACACTTGATCAACGAGGGACTACGGAGTAAGACGTTGCGAAAAGAGCGACAGATGGAAGTACTGGAAATGCGCTTCCGTTTATACCTCTTCAATCTTGCGAGCCAAATCCATCCTCCTGGCCTCCAACGACTTCTCCAAGTCATCTCTCCCAGTGTTCATCTTCTGTACCACGCGTTCAAGCTGCTCCACCTTGTTCCGTAGCTTCTCGTTCACTTCCCGCTCTTTAGCCAGCTCCTCTTGCAGCCGCTGATCCGCGATCCATTTCTCTGCCATGTTAAAAACACGCAAAAAAGGGAGAATTAACAATTTTGAATAGAAACACGTGAGTCCTCAGGCTTGATTAGAATCCCATGTTCAGATTTTAAAAAAGACCAAAAAAAAAAAAAAAAAAAAGCTTTACGCGTCACTGCAGTTGTACCTGTATTGAAGTTTATTGGATCATCTTGATCTTCGCCCAGAAACGTTTCTGTAGCCTCTTCCGCGGGTTGATTGTCATCCTTCGTGGAATCCACCCAAGCAGCAACGTTCAGAAGTTCCTTATCATTCTCTCTCAAGCAACATTCTGGTTCATCCTCTGCTTCCTCTGTGGAGGTACCATCACAGCTTTGATAGTCCGACATTGTAGACGGTCTATCTCGTGTATCAAGCTCTGTATCTTCAGCTTCATCTTCTCCTTTCTTCGTATCCTCCTCAACAGGCAGGAGCAAGGCACCCTTGGCTCCGCCAAGAGGACTCATCACGGCACGGTGTGACTGCGAATCCTCCATGACACGCTTGGCGACTGGCGACGAATGCTCTGCTACGGACTGTTCCAAACCGGCCGTCGCTGGTGCTTCATTTTCGAGATCGTCAGCGGAGATGGTGGCAGCTTCCGTCCTAATGGGAAACTGGTTTGAGTCAACGCATGTTGACTCAGGAGCTTTGGTCTCTACGTCAGTCTGACTATCCGTGGAGCTGTTAGCATTGCTTTTTGCCGGTTGCATAGGAAGAGAGTTGACGGCCTCCAGAGTTCTGACAATATCTGGAATTTCCTCCTCGGAAATTTGCTTCGCGACCTCACTTGCTTCTTGTGCCAGGCTCCCCTCACTAATCTGGCAGGCCGTTGCAGCCTGACCAACCATTGTCTCCCTTCCGTCCTCCACTGCCATGACCTATTTGCACGCGAAGGACAAGGCTAGTTTGTCCAACAACGCTATGGTGTTCTCGAAAGTAAGGTGTCTCAGCCAGATGGCCTCGGGATGGAGTTAGAAGTCAGTTCAAGGATTGCCAGCAATCGATTACTCTGCAGTCTCTCCACAACGAAAAGAATCAAAGCAACGACACTACTCCAACAATGCTCCCCTTGGGTCAGTTGTGTGTGTCTCAGTGCAAATCGAAATTCAGGTTCTCCCAGCTAGATTGCTTGCTTTCTCCTGTCTGTCATTCTGTCTCTCTGTTCAAAAAGCGAGCCGCATTCCCTCCTGCCTGCTATCCTGTACCCAGTATTTCCCGCCCGTGATAATGGCAACGCCAAATTTGGCAGAGAGCCTGAGCACTGGAGGTTTGAATTCTGCGCGGGAACAGTTGGTGACAGATGAATCGATACAGCGCATCGGTTATTGAAATCTGTCTGACCTTACAAAAACAATCGGTTATAACGAAGTTAGCAGTTTGTATCCACATCCGTGTCCAACGTCCCAAATTTCATGTGATACATTAAATTATTTTGCATAAACTCGTTGTGCATTGGGTTCTGCAGAATGTAGTTTGATCTTATTGCGTTGCATCATTCATATCTAATAAAGACTTTTGTATATATGTCTGTGTCTCTCCTATAGATTCAAAATAGTCTGTCATTATTGGATACATCATTGTGCTTAGGAGGTTAGGAGGGAAATCACAGCCAACGTGATCAGTTCTTCTCAGACACATCTCGTGAATCTGCTCTGCCATTTCCAAGTGTTCTTCACTCTCCCTGCCGATCTTCGCGCCCATATGCTCCTTGCTGTTTAGTTGCGACGTTGTGTCTTGTAGCGTCGTGCGACCACAATGACGGGTGTCGGATACGCTGGTTCAGGCGGTCAACAACCAATAGCACGAAATCAAGCCCCGCAAAAGCCGTTGTACAACAAGGAGAGACCTGATGAACACGCGAAATACCTCAAGAAACACCACCACGAAGAGCAGGCTACAAGTGAGCACCTTCTTGGCACCTTCAAGTGGTGCCGCTCACCTTCTTAATACTCTGATTGTTCTCGAACCCGTTCAAATGGTGACTCCAGAAGCTTGCATGATGGAATTTCGCCGTCTGTCGAACTCATTTTCTCTGCTTGGTGGTTCTTGTTTTGTCAACTCGTTCGCCTTCAACATCATTTATAGTGGGAGTAACAATGTTCCCTTTCTTCTCTCACTTCCCTCTTCCTTCCTAAATCTGTTGCAGCTACGCCACCTAGTCTCGTAGTTGGCCCATCAGCTTCTGTGGGAGGTCACTCTTCGGACTCACAACCAGCCGACGTACAGCATGGGAAGGCTTTCCATAGCCACCACAGTGGTAGCCACGCACACGGTCTTCAAGCCCCAGTGCAACGTCCAGACCATATTGTTCCCATAGTGGGCCCGCATTAGTCAGTCTTGTTTCGTTCCATCACGTTCTCAACTGTCAGCTCTCTGTTGTAAACTCCCTCTATCTAATCCTCCCCCCCTATCTCCCTCTCTTACAAACTCTATTCTGTTCCCCATTTCCTCTCTTCCTGACTTTCCTTTTCTTCCCGTCTGCTCTCGTTTGATATTTCCCCACCCTTCCTCCATCGACCCCCTCTCTTTGCTCTCTCATCTCTCCCCCACTCCCGCCCCCCCCTTGAGTCCTGTTTCTTTCACCCTCTCCGTGTATCTCTTTGTCCTTACCTGTACCTTCCTTCTCTAATTGTTTGTTGCCCATCCCTAAATATTCCTCCAATATGTACGCAAATGCATAAGGCCATTAGCTGAAGGAAATCGTTCATGCATAAAGTTGTAGATGATAATGTTGCGTGTAATCATGAAGTGGATTCGATATTACAAATGTTTTCCGAGTTGCGTCGAGTGAAACCTAGCAAACCTCGAGAGATGACATGCTTTTCCACAGCTAGATTTGGATATGGCGTTATATTACGTGGCATATCACACACGTTCCGCTGAAGCCCCTGGCCTATCCCAGCTCCCGCTTGCTAAGTACTTGTTGCGACGTTCGTGAGCTTCGCGAGCTATCGCGAAGTCTCCTTTTCCGCCGTCGTCTGAACAAAAAGTCGGACTCTTCTTGCAGCTTCGCAACGCAACGCAACGCACCGCACGCGATTGGCTATCGCTGCCCATCCGCAACCCTCTTTGCTACGCGCAACCAGTGTTGCTACTCGTTTTGCAAGTTTTTTCCTGCCCAAAGCCGTCGAGTCGCCGCCTCTCCGTTTAGTGCGCCTCTGTTTCGCCAGGGCCGCCAGAGGGGGGCCCCGCTGCGCTAGCGCCAGTGCAAGCGCAGCGCCGCCACCCTTCTCTTCCCTCCCCCCTCTCCCCCATCCATTCTTCGCATTTTACTGTATTGCAGTACACATGCCCTGTCATCATCTCCGCCAGTTGCGGCGGGCATGTGATTTCCAAGGAACGCGTTTCTTGATTCCGTCCTTCGCATCCCATTGGCTCACGATCACATCCCACCAGGCCTACAGCGTCCTTCCCGTGGGTTCAAAGAAATTCATCGTTTCATCCACCCTTGGGTTACACTTCACTTCCTCCCCCATCCTGTTGTTCAACGGAAAGCACACATGCGATATTCTACGTGAAAGCGACGCAGTCAAGCACACATTCTTCGCAGCATCCACAATGTCTCACGTGGCAAGTCATAACTGCTGGCGACCTAATCTTGCGACACATTCTAAGGAGCTGGCTGCTGCAAAATTTCTATCTAAATTCATCGTGTGTAGCGGGGCTGCCGGATTTTGGCCTCCTTTGCTGCCATACGTGTGTACAATCCGCAGCAGCATCATTCTCACATCAGATGCCATAGAGAACTCCGTTCGCCCCTCCTACAGCCTCTTTCTCACATCTCGTCGCCCCACATTCGCATTCGTCACCGTGATATTCTTCCCTTCGTAGCATCCGGTCGATCCCTTTCCTACGCCACACGAGAATCGCCTCATATAATCGCGCAGACCTTATTCTATTCAGTGCCTTCGAGAAACGCAGACGACTACTACGAGCGGGACCAAAAGCGCTAGTTAACGTCTGTAACGGACATATCTCTGGCGCTTCTAGATAAGGCCCATTCGAGCTGGCCCGACTTCCGGTGAATTAATGCGCGCAGACTCAATCGCCACAACCGGGAGCGCCCACCGCTGCTCGTTGCATTATTCGTTTACCTTCCTCCGTACGATCCGCAAAGCAAGTCAAGGACGGATTTTGATAACGCCATCTCCCAGTCCTGTGAGCCGAACACGAGCGGCGCGAATGGGCTCGTTTTAGTTCGGGATTGGCGGCACTGATTGCACGCGGCGCCAAATGCCATCCGCCGTGTGTTGCGCGCCGCTCTTGCGCTGGACTTGACATTTCATAGTACCGCCTAGTACTGGGCTTGCCTGTTCGCCGCTACATTGTGAACTTCGATTGTTAGGAATCCCAACACATCCTTAACTACTGATAATCTGATCCGGATTCCCGCAAGAAAAAGGCTTGGGTTTGCGGCGGAACCACGCACCAGGAGACGCGAGTGTGGGAGATAAGTAAGCACTACAACAAGCCACAGCTAAGAACTGCCGACGCTACGATTGGCACTGCTAGCAATGGCGGATGAGCGCACTTCCCGCAACCGTGACAGCGACCCCGGACGGGCTGTCGTCGCGGAATCGGCGCATTTCACGCCCGCTGCTATGCCGGTTCAGGTTCTCGCTGCCACGCATCCTCTTCAATTTGAAAGGCGAAGTGTCCCGCATCAGGTGCCGCATGCGCTGTCGCAAAACCCGCCGCACACGTTCCAGCAGCAGCAGCAGCAGCAGCAGCAGCAGCTCGAAGGCGCAGGCTTCGGTCCCAGCCCGTGTGGAGCATCAGGCGCTTCGGGACGATGGCTACCCTCAACGCCGGCGGCGGCTGCGGCGCCACTGCCACCGCCGCCGCCGCCGCCGCCGCCGTCACTGCTGCCGGCGGTCGCAGTAACAACGACGGCCGGGAGCGCGTTCGACGCAGCGACAGGCCAAGCAGCAGTCGGAAGAAACACTTCAAGTGGCGGGATTCGCCGCTCGGGGCGTTGCGGCGCGGGGCCTCTCAGGCTGCCCGGGAACCCGCCCACGCCCCCGTTCGCTACGATCCCCTCCGCCTCCTCCATTTCCTTCTCCGCCTCTCAGGCTAAACCGCTCGCATTGCGCCTCCCTTCCGCCGCCGCCGCCAGCGCCGCCGCCGCCGCCGCATGCCCTCGCGCCGCGGCCGCCACGGGCGCTTCTGTCGCGGCTCCGTTATGCTCTCCTTCGATATACTCGTCGAGCAACGGACCCAGCTCGTCTCCCTCCCCGTCGCACCCGTTCCCCACGCCCGCTTCCGCCGCGCCCCTCCCGGCTTCCCTTCCCCCGTCGTTCCCGTCCGCCGTCAACTCCGCCGC
This sequence comes from Closterium sp. Yama58-4, assembly GCA_947470075.1. Lineage (NCBI taxonomy): Eukaryota > Viridiplantae > Streptophyta > Zygnematophyceae > Desmidiales > Closteriaceae > Closterium > Closterium sp. Yama58-4. Next base: position 694,825 of record CANIUD010000178.1, on the reverse strand, counting down.
CCCGCCCTTCGGCGGAACATCTCTCTGCGCCACTGCCCGCGAGCGCCTCTCGCGTTGCGCCGATGGTACATCCGCGAGAGGTTCCGCGGGCGGCGGGGGCGGCGGCGATGGCGGCGGCGGTGCAGCGCCGCTGGATCTTTCAGCGTCGTTTTCGTCGCCCGGGGATGGTTCGTTCGCCGTCGCAGGGTCGCACGCGACTCAGGCGCACGCGAACGCTGGAGGAGCGCTGGAGGAACCAACAACAGCCGCTGCTACAGCCGGCACATCGGCTACAGCCGGCGCAACCGCTACAGCCGGTGCTTCGGGTGCAGGAGCCAGTGCAGCCGTTGCAGGGGCTACAGCGGACGCGTGTGGCAGTGGCACTGCTTCTGCTGCCGCCCAGGCACCAGGTTCTGCCCTGACTGCTGCTGCTGCTGCTGCTGCTGCTGCTGCTGCTGCTGCTGGTGGTGGTGGTGGTGGTGGTGGTGGTGGTGGTGGTGGTGGTGGTGGTGGTGGTGGTGGTGGTGGTGGTGGTGGTGGTGGTGGTGGTGGTGGTGGTGGTGGTGGTGGTGGTGGTGGTGGTGGTGGTGGTGGTGGTGGTGGTGGTGGTGGTGGTGGTGGTGGTGGTGGTGGTGGTGGTGGTGGTGGTGGTGGTGGTGGTTCTGCTTCTGCTCCGTGTAATGGCGCCACGCGTGCTCCTCCTGCGTCCACCCACCACATGCGACTAATTCTGCCCTCCCTCACGCTCCCATCAACCCACCCCTTCTCTTCTGCTCCCTCCTCTCCTCCTCCTCCCCGTCCCCCTCCTACTCCTTCCTCTCCTTCTCCCACTGAAGTTCCTGTTGCTGCTGCTGCTGCTGCTGCTGCTCCTTCCCCCTCTGCACTCCCCCGGCTCTCCTCCTCGCTCTCCTCCTCTTGCTCTCGCCCGCTGCGCCTTCCTCCCGGCCTCTGCTTTCCTCCGACTCCCTCCACACCTGCTGCGCCAGCCGTCCTCCCGAGCTCGCTGGCAGATCCTAACCCAGTGCATCCTGGCAGCCGCAACAGCAGCAGCAGCAGCAGCAGCAACAGCAACAGCAGCAACAGCAGCAACAGGAGGAGAGGGAGGAGAGGAGATGGGGACGGGGAGAAGGAGTGCGACTACAAGCGAGCAGGAGAATTCAGTAGCCATTGCACCAACGGCAGCAGCAGCGGCAGCAGCAGCACCAGCTCCGGCAGCGGCAGCGGCAGCACTGGAAGTGGCAGCAGCAGCACCAGCTGGTAATGGAAGCTTCGCTGAATTTGATGCACAGACAACGGAGGAGACCGGTGGCAGCGGTGGTGCTGCTGCTGGTGTTGGTGGTGGCGGTTGTGGAGAGAGGCAGAGTGCAGAGCATCAGAGGGGGAGGGGAAGCGAAGAAACTGCTGCTGGTGGAACGCCTGACTTGAATGACGGGCAGGGCGAGCATGCGGAAGAAAGGGTAAGGGCAGCCACTGAGACGCACCAGGACGGTGCGACCAAAGGTCAAGGGGGCGGAAGGGGCGGAGCCAGGGGCGGAGCGGGGGGGAGGGGGAGGAGCGGGAAGCAGCAGGGCAAGGAGGTGCGATCGGCGCGGGTGAAAGCGGAGGTGGTGGAGGAGGAGTGTGAGGGGGAGGGGCAGTTGGGGGTTGTGGGGAAGGAAGGGGAGGTGGCAGGAACTGCCAGAGGTAGCAAGAGTAGAAGCCGCAAGGGAAAGGCGAGTGCAGGGTCCGCTCGTGCTGCTGCTGCTGCTGCTGCTGGCGCTGGTGCTGATGGTGGTGGTGATGCTGCCGCTGCTGATGCTGCAGAGGAGCAGCAGCAACAGCAGGTGGAGGCGGCAGCAGCAGCAGCAGCAGCAGCAGGGGGAAGTGGCAGCGGGAGAGGCGGGAGAGGCATTAACGTGGGGATACGCCGGCGATCAGCCAAGAGCAAGGCGCATGGAGCGGGAAGGGGAGGTGCTGCTGCTGCTGCTGCTGGTGCTGCTGCTGATGGTGCCGCTGATGGTGCCGCTGATGGTGCCGCTGCTGGTGATGAGAGCTGTTTGGGAGTGGAAGGACGAGGCAAGAAGCAGGCGCAGGGAGCGAAGAGCAGGAGGGGGAAGGGGAAGGCTGCTGCAGACGAGCAACAGCACGTGCAGGGCACAGAAGGGAACGGTGGCAGGGAGCAGGAAGACGGGGCGGAGGAGGGAGTGCCTGGGCAAGCAGGCAAGTGCTTGGCAGCAGGAAGAGCAGGGCGGAAGGGAGGCTCTGCTGCTGCTGCTGCTAACGCTCGCAGCAAGGTTGCTCGTGATGCTGCTGCTGCCGCTGCTATTGCCGCAGTTGCTGCTGCTAAGGCTGCTGGTGGCAGTGCTACCACGAGCGGAGACGACGACGACGACGACAACGAGAACGAGGAGGAGCATGGTGAGGAGAACAATGGGCACGATGGGAACGACGGAAACGGTGGAAAGGAAGACAACGGGGAGAATGAGAACGAGAACGAGGAGGATGAGGACGCGTTGGGGCGCATGACCCAGGAGCAGATAGACGCTCTAGAAGTCCGCTTTCAGCAGAATCGCCGGCTCGACACGGCAAGGAAGCTGGTGCTGGCACGGGAGGTGGGCGTGCGGCCGCGGCAGGTGTCGGTGTGGTTCCAGAACCGGAGGGCGCGGTGGCGGCAGAAGAAGAAGGAGAGTGACTTGAGTGCGATGCAGAGGGAGTATGCGCGGTTGAAGGTGGCGCGGGAGCAGCTTGGGGAGGACTATGAGCTGCTGAAGAAGGACTATGAGGATTTGCTGCTGCATAACGCCGCACTGCATGATAAGGTGTGCCGAGGGGTGGTGTGCGGTGAGGTGAGATGGGGTGTTGTGGTGTGTGTTGGGGTGGTGCGCGGTGGGGTTGGGTGGCGGTTGAAAGTGGTGCTTGAGCAGCTTGGGGAGGATTATGAGCTGCTGAAGAAGGGCTATGAGAACCTGCTGCTGCATAACGCCGCGCTGCATGATAAGGTGTGCGGTGGGATGGGGTGGGGTGGGGTGGGGTGCGGTGGGGTGGGGTGGGGTTCGGTGCAGTGCGGAGGGGAGGTGTGACTTCTACGCTGGTTAATCTTTTCACTTGCCTTTTTCTTCTGCTCCAAAGCTGGCCCATCCCCTCCTTCCCTGCCTTCCTTTCCTTCCTCCTCCTCTCAGGTGGACGATCTGATGGCGCATCCTGGTGCAGCACGGCATGCTATCCGCCTCCACCTCCTCCTGCCTGCGAGACAAACTGGCCCCTCTCTAGACATCTCAGAAGCCTCCTGCTTCCCTTCCATCCCTCCTCCCCCTTCTTGCAGGTGGACGATCTAATGGCTCATCTGGTGCAGCACGGCATGCTATCATTGTTTAGTCAACTCAGAAGTCAAGCATAGCCTCTTTCCCCCCTCCTCTCTCCCCTCTCCTCTCAGGTGGACGATCTGATGGCGCATCTAGTGCAGCACGGCATGCTATCCGCCTCCACCTCCTCCTGCCTGCGAGAAGCTCTCCTCACAGCCGGCCCGCTCTCCCCCGCCAACACCACCACCAGTCCCCTGCCTCTGCCTAGTGATGCCGCCACCACCCTGCCTGCCGCCGAGCCTGGCGCCCACGCGCTGGCGGCCGCCGCAGCTGCTGGCTCGGCAGCTGCCTTGGGGGTGGGTGGTAGGGGCGCCCCGTCCCCCTCTGCTGCTGCTTCTGCTGTGGCGTATGGTGGAGGTGTGGGGATGTGGGCAGGGGAAGAGGTGGGGGGAGGAGTGGAAGGAGAGGAAGGAGAGGGGATAGGAGGAGGAGGAGTGGGAGGAGAGGATTGGGTAAGCTCCGGAGGTATTTCCGGCATGATGATAGCAGACGCTGCTACGGCAGCAGCAAGCACAGGGACCGGTGCAGCAAGCGCCGCCACAGCCGCCGCATCAGCAGCAGCGTCAGCAGCAGCCTCCGCTGCCGCATCAGCAGCGGCATCAGCAGGGGGGTGCAGCCTATCCGATCAGCCAGCAAGTGCCTTCTTCCCACAGCCACCAGACATGCTCTTCGACTCCTGCCTGCCCCTCCCTCTCCCTCCAGAACTAGACCCAGATCTTTTCAACCCCTGCCCGCCCACCAGCCCCGGCAGCAGCAACCACCACCTGGCCTACCCATGCCGATGCAGCCCTACGAGCGGCGCTGCTGGTGGGTCAGCTGCTGGTGGGTATGGGTCTGCGCTGGGGGGGTCAGGTCTGGGTGGGTACCCTACAGCTACATCTCTGTCTTCTTCTCCTGCGTTCAGTGTCGCTGCTGCTGCTGGGTGGGGCAGCGAGTCGTATGGGGATCGCAGCAGGGAGCGTGGCGACCGAGTGAACCTGCTTCAGGGTGGTGCTGCTGCCGCGGCTGCTGCTTCCGGTGCTGCTTCTGCTGCTGCGTCGATTGCTGCGTCTGCTGCTACCTCTGGTGCTGCCTCGTGTGCGATTCGGGCTGGCGAGGAGGAGGGGAAGGGTTGGGAATGGGGAGGAGCGGGAGGAGGGGGAGGAGGAGTGGGAGGTGGAGGGGGAGGGAGAACATTGCGGAGGGGGGGAGGAGCAAGTTTCCATGCTCAGTCCCCTCGTTCTGCTGACGCCGCTGCTGCTGCTGCTGCTGCCGGCGCTGTTGGTGCTTCTGCCGCTGCCGCTTCTCTTGAAGCACCTGCTGCAGCTCATGCCACACCCGCTGTTGCAGCTTCAAATGCCGCAGGACCCTCCACTCCGCACATGCTCCATCTGCCTGGCGCTCTCCCCCCTGCTGCACGCCCCTCTGCGGCTGTGGCTCCCTCTCTCACTCCGTCCTGCAATCAGAATCCGCATGCGATTGCACATGTCCGATGCACTCCCCATGCTCGGTTCCGAGGCAATCCCGCAAGCCAGTTTCAGGAAAGAGGAAGCGGAGGCGGAGGGGGAGGAGGAGGGGGAGAGGGAGAAGAGGGAGGAGGAGAAGGAGAAGGAGAGGGAGGAGAAGCTATTCCCATTCCCAGCTATTTCTTCCCGTCAGCAGCAAACTTGGTGGCAGTGACTGATTCGATTCAGGAGCAACTGGAGGAAATCCATGATGGTATCGAGTCATGTGGGCCTGTAACTGCTGGCTTGGGCGGTGCATATGAGCCGTACACGCTGCAAGAAGAAGAAGAGGAAGAGGAAGAGTTCGTTCCAGCACAGCGCATGCGCCACCCGTACCGGCACCACCAGCAGCAGCTGCATCCGCAGCAGCAGCAGCAGCAGCAGCAGCAGCAGCAGCAGCAGCAGCAGCAGCAGCAGCACATCGTGCGGCAGAGCCAACAGCTGCAAGGGCAGCAGCAGCACCAACAGCAGGTGTACCAGCAACAGCAACAGCAACAGGAGCTGGTGAGTTTGTTCGAGCAAAAGCACGACGACGGAGGGGGGCAGCAGAAAGTGCATCAGGAGCAGGAGGAGGAGGAGCAGGAGAAGGAGGAGCAGCAGCTGATGCAGGAATGGACGCAGTGGCAGGAGAGGCACGGCGCGGAGGAGGAGATTCAGATTCAGGAGACGCAGTACTGGGACGGGGTACATGCTCGTGACATTCGCACACACACTGGCAACATCGACAGTACAGCGGCTGCTGGAAGGACGAGCAATTATCACATGCAGCATCGCCAGCAGCAGCAGCAGCAGGCACAAGGGCATGCGCAGCAGTACGGGCAGCAGCGGCAGCAGCAGCAGCAGCAGCAGCAGCTGTTTGCGCCTCTGGTGCAGCGCTCTAGCTCCGCGCCTTCTCCGCTCACACCTTCCCCGCGTGTCCTATCCTCCAGCGCCAGCCGCAGCAGCGCCACTGGCATCTACAGCACCATGACTGCTGCTGCCGCTGCTGCTAATGAAAATCCTGGGCTTTGCAGCAGGGAGCAAGAAGGCAGTGGCGGGGGGTCCGAGGGAGGCATGGAGGGCTCGCACGGGAAGGAGAGCCTGGGCGGGAGCAGGGAGGGTAGCAACAGCGGCGGTTGTGCTGCGGATCTTACGCCGCAGCAAGGACGCCCCCCTCTCAGCCGTGAGCTGCATTTGACCGGAACTGCTTCCTTCAGGCCCGTTCCGCTGTGTGGAGGGGAGAATGGTCTGCAGGCAGGGGTAGGGGATGGCTTTGTTAAATATGGTGGGGATTCTAGGAGCTCTGTGCGTGATGTGCTTGCGCCCCTTCCCCCTCAGGATGCAGGTTGCCAGCTTGGGCATGGCGGGCATCTGGACTTGAACTTGCTGGGATTTCCCACCCCGCCTGCTTCTCCAGGATTTGATGGGGCAACCAGGGCTGAGATTGAGAACTTGGGTCCTCCTCAGGAAGGAGAAGGGGTGTCAATGATGCATTGGGCTGATGAGCCTGTTGTCTTTTGAGAGGGTACATATATTGCTTTTGCTTGGACTGATATGTGTTTTTTTTGCGTGTGAACAATTGCGCTTGCATAACGTGTGTGTGTGTGTGTGTGTGTGTATGTGTGTGTGTGTGTGTGTGTGTGTGTGTGTGTGTGTGTGTGTGTGTGTGTGTGTGTGTGTGTGTGTGTGTGTTGTCTTAATTGTGTTATGGTTATGCTTGTTATTCTCTGTGAACCTCTTAGGGCGTGTTAAATCGCAAACTCCAAAAATTCGGCCACAATCCGTCGGGCCGTTTTTGCGAAGGTAACCAGTTCGCGACAATCGTAATTCCAGTGGCGACAGTCGCCACGGAAACGACGCTGAGTCGACTCCAAAGCGGCCAAGTAGTCGACACAGTGTGCAACAAACGATTGCGACGTCGCATGGATTCGTCCAGCGACCAAATTTGTGATCGCGTCAAATATGAAGAATCGCCGTCAAAAGTGCGACCCCGTCGCACATACTAAACTACTGTAGTAACTGCAAATTTAACAACTTTTCCGAACCAGCCTGCAATTCGGCCACCAAAGTTGTTAAATTGCCAAAACTGTTAATTTTGGCTGTTCAAGAGTCGACTCTGATTCGGCCACCTCGTCGTTGTTCGCGAAAAATATGACGACCATTTGGTCGTAAAAAATTCGGCCACACCCCATTTTCGGAATTGTGTGGCGATTTAACACGCCCTTATTTTCTATTGTAACCTTATTCGTTTAGAGATCTCCTCACCTAATGGCCAAAAGTGTTACAAGCTTTATCCAATTTTGTGGGGGAACAAAGGTTTCCGTTGGCTCTCGCGACTTCTGCGGGTTTGGTTGATTCGGCTGCGGTACGACGGCTGGAGATCGTTGGTGGCGGGAAGAAATAATTCAGTTTGCGTTCCATTCGCCCATTGGCCAATACTTTCCCAGCGGGATCGCCTCACCAGTCGAACAACGATTTCACGAACGAGCGAAACAACTCACAAGCAGAAAGCCAAGCAAAGCCCTGGTCGCATAGTCGCACGTCCCACACAAGCACGGGAGGTATGGAGGCGGCCGCGGAAATTTGCAATTTTCGCGAATGTGCGACTCGACATGCAATTTTGCGGAGGTGAGGCCGCCTCCAGCGCAGCCCCCAGTGGCGCCCCTCCAATGCATCACGGTTTATGGCTTGAAGGCTTGTGGCCTTGTTGGGCTAGGTTGGGATGGTTTGAGCTGGGTTGAGTGCATCAGAGAGATGGCTTCGCTCGCAACGCGGCGTGCAAATGCAACAAAAAGTGACATGCCTGCGATGGCGGTCGCCATTCATTCCTTTCTAAAACCGTGGCGGCATAGAACCGACCAAATCTCTCACGGTCTCACTCACCCAAGCTCACCAGCGAGGAGACGGCTAGCATCTGAACGCGACCTTGCTTGATTGAGAGGCCACATAGTCGCTGCGTCGAATTCTCGATGCGATCCTGGGTCGGCATAGGCGCCACCTCATGCCTTTCAAAGCCATAGTTTTACAAGCGAGAACAATTTCTCCCGTGGTACTAGCCCAGGTCCGATCAGCGCCCAGTCCGTTCTGATGGAACGTCATATCTGTTTCCCCTGTAATCGGTTCCTCTAACTTACCGCCTTTACCTCCTTAGGGTGTGATTCTTCCGCAAAATTAACTCACCTTGACCCAAAGTTTCTCACTTCTGCAACCCCGGATGGCCTAGAGATATTTATTCTCAGACAAGCAGCAGTTGCTGCCTCTTTGTTCACCATTCAGCACGACCAACGCCATACACGATCGTCAGTCCCGTTCCTTACAGAACCATAGCAAACCCCAAACAACGCAAGGCGGTTTAGTCGCGTGACCTGGTCATGGCGTCTTCTAGAACATTCTCCCTTTACTCCTCCATTCCCTCAGCCGACGCCGCCCCCTCATGTAGAGTCCATCCGATCTCGGACGATCCACCGTCAGCGAGCAAGCAGAAACGTCTCGACTCATGTTGCGGGTCGTCGCAAACACTCCCAGACGACCCCCCCTCCGCCAGCAAGCAGAAGCACCCGCCGCGCCGCAGGAGCATCTTGCGCCGGCTAGGCGCCGCCGTGGATTACGGGATTAACTACGTCTTTAGCGGGCTCGCGCGGGTGGTGGCGACGCATCCGATAGCCGTGCTGGCGCTGACGATCGGCGTGGGCGTGCTGATGGCGTGCGGCGTGTTCAAGATGACCGTTGAGACCAACTTGGAGGAGCTCTACACGCCGCAGGGCAACGTCGCCTTCCAGAACCGGGTGAGCCTCGGTAACGGTGGGTGTCAATGGGTCTGGGCTGGTAAGGTTGGACCGTGCAAGGTGGAGTGCTTTGAGGTGCTGGATTAAGATGGGGGAGTTGTGCATGGGTAGCCATGGGGCCAAGGCACGGCCTTCTTTACTTCCCTTTTCGCGTGCCTTCAACGCACGGGAACACCTATGTCGCGTTTTACATAAGAGGACATGAATCAGTGCGCAATTATCGCAGTCACAATACAAAGGCGTGGTTCAGAGACGAGAATCAACACTCCTTCAGAACGCGTGTATGTCACTGAATGTCGAGCCTTTTTCCGAGCAAGTATCTGTTTGCTTGCTTGCTTGGTTGCATGCAAACATTTTCTAAGCGTTTCTGTTTTCCAACTCCGTGTTTGGGCGAGCGGGTTTACAGGACTACGTGGATTCGCTGTACGGCTACGAGGCGCTAGACGTGAAGGTGTTTGTCGTGTCCAAAGGCAACTCCAACCGCACCGTGCTCACCAAACCCGCGCTGCTCGCCCTGCTCGACGTCTACGAGCTCATAACGAGGTAACTCAAGCGAGTCCCTTCTCCCCGCAACTAGCGAGAGCTGACATACCGTCTGGTTGCGAGCCTCTCGTTTTCTTTATCCTGTTCCGCCTCCCCCTTCCCGCCCCCTCCCCTTCCGCGCTGACTGGACGGCTCGCAGCGTGAACGCGACGTACAACGGGTCGACGTTCAACTACGGGGATCCGCGCATCTGCTACCGGCCGGGCGGGCAGAACACGCCGTGCCAGGTTGTGAGCGTGCTGGACTACTGGGGCTACTCGCGCACGGCCATTCAGCGCGACAAGGACATCATGAAAACCATCAACAACCCCTTCGTGCTCGTACGTCGTCGCCGCTTCGCGCACACACATTATTGATTTTAACTCAAACTCACTCGGACGAACGCCGCCTATGTCCTGACACTGCACCGCTCCGCAATTCCCCCTCCCCACTTACCCTTTTCCCTCTCCCCTTCGCCAATTACCCTCGCCAATTCCGCCCCTTCCCTTTCCCCTTCCCCTTCCCCCTTCCCCTTCCTTCTTCCCCCTTCCCCTTCCCCCCATTGCGCGCGCAGACGCGGTACGGGCAGCCGGTGCCGCAGGACTGGGTGGTGGGCGTGCAGAGCAAGGACGCGGAGACGGGCGAGATCGCGGAGGCCAAGGCGTTCCTGCTGACGCTGTTCGTGCAGAACAACAAGGGGTGCTCCGGCAGCAGTTGCAAGGACTACTTGGTTGAGGAATGGCAGAAGGCCATCGACGCGCCCGTCCGCGCGGTGAGCGAGATGGGGGAAAGGTGGGGTGAGGGAGGGTATATGACTGTGGTGTCTCGGGCAGAAGCTGCAGTAACTACCTGGTTGAGGAGTGGCAGAAGGCCATTGACGGGCCCGTTCGCGCGGTGAGCGAGACCGGGGGAATTAGTTCCTGTGCAGAGGGAGGAATTACGTATTTGATTTGGGAGCGTGGTGTGTGTGGTGCGCTTTACGTGTGTGCTCACCCCCCCCGATTCCTCCCTATCCCTCCCCGTCCCGGTTCCCATCCTCCGCGTTGCTTCTCCTCCCCCGAGCAGTATTCGAGCGACTAGATCGACGTGTATCTGCTCTCCTACTGGGGCCAGCAAGCGCGTGTTCAGGTGTTTGGTGCAGTGTGTTTGGTCAACCCGGCTCTTCTCTCATTGCTCACCCTCCTCGCCCCCCGTCCCTGTTCCTGCCCCGTCACCCCCCGCGCAGTATTCGAGCGACGTGATCGACGTGTATCTGCTCTCTTACTGGGGCCAGCAGGCCGCGAGCGACAGCGCGCTGACGGCGGACGTGAACCTCTACTTCGTCAGCGCGTTTCTCCTGCTCGCGTACAGCCTCTTAATCCTCTTCCGCCGCCACCCCGTGCACTCGCACTGCTACCTCGCGCTCGTCAACATCGCGTCCGTCACGCTCGCCGTGCTGGGCTCGTACGGGCTCTGCAGCCTGTTTGGGTTGAAGTTCAGCCTCGTCACGCAGTCGCTCGCGCTGCTGCTGCTCGGGCTGGGCACGGACGACATGCTCGTGACGATGGCGGCCCATGACGAGGTGAGATGCGGTGGGGAGCGGTGGGGAGAGGCGGGGGGGCCTGGGAGTGGGTGAGAAGAAGCAGGGGAGTCAGTGGTTGGGCCGAGATAAGTTGTTTTCGTTTTCGTTCTCTGTTTACATTATAACTTTCGAAAGCTCCATGATAACATGGCTTTTTGTTTACATGTCATTGCTTGTCCGCTTCTCTCCCTGTTTCCCGCCTTATCTTCCGCTACTTGCACCGAGCTCACTCTCTCTGCACCTCCCTCCTCCGCCCTCTTCTCTTCCCATTCGCTCCTTCCCCCACTTTCCCCCCTCCCCCTCATGCCCCCATACCCCCGATCTCCCGCCCTTCCCGTTACCCCCGTCTGTGCCCCCAGACGGCGCGCGACTTCCCGAACGCGTCCGTGGTGGAGCGGATCGTCGCGACGGTGTCGCGCGCGCGGCGCGGCGTGATCGTCGCGGCGCTGACCAACTTCGTCGCGTTCTGCACGGGCATCATCTCCGAGCTCCCCGCGCTGCGCGATTTCATGATCTACGCCGCAGTCGGCGTCGTCCTCGTCTTCATCTTCCAATCCACGCTCTACGTCGCGGCGCTCACGCTCGATCTGCGCAGGCAGCGCGCGAACCGCATCGACACGCTCTGCTGCCTCGTCAGCTCCGCCGGCCCCACCGACGGCTGCTGCGGCCGGCCGTACGATCGAAACCTGCCCGGGGTGGATCAAACTGTCATAGGGCACTGGCTCCCCGCGCTGATCCTCCATCCAATCGGGAAGATCGTCGTGGTTTTAGGGACGCTAGGGTTACTCGCGACCGGGATCTACGGCGCGTTTAACGTGACGCAGAATTTCAACATCGACTGGATGGTTCCCGAAGGCTCGTACGTGCGTGACGTGTACCGAATCCGATCGCAGACGTTCCCCCTCGCGTCGGGTCAGGGCGCGCTGCCTGTCTACGTCTACACGACGAACCCTACGGCGAATTTCACGTCGGTTACCAACACTTCGTCGGGGTCGTCGCGGCCCGAGGCGTGGGTCGCGCCGTCATCGCCGGTGCCCTTGGACTATTTTAATATGCAGGACGAGCTAGCGGCGCTGGGCGTGCGACTGCAGGCGGACCCGTACGTGTCGTTCTCGCCGCCAGTGCAGTCGTGGTTCGCCAATTACCTCATCTGGCTCTCCGCGTCGCCGCACGCGCCAATGCTCGACGCCAACGGACGGTAAGGACCCCCCGCACGCATGCATGCCTGGATCATGCCTGGATGCCTTGAACGCCTTTGAAAACTGGTCGAGTTATCTGATCCCTGTGCTGCACCTGCCCCTTCCCTTTCCCCCCTTTCTCTACCCCCAAGCGCACGAGTGGCTGCTGAATTCCCGCTCTCCTCAAATCCCTCCCGCTTCCCGTCCCTCCCGCCCGCCCTCCCTCCCCCCCAGTCCCCCCACGCCCGAGCTCTTCTACGCATGGCTGCACGAGTTCCTGAACTCCGTCGGCCGGCGCTTCCGCCTGGACGTGGTGTTCGACCGGAACAACGGCTCGGTCATCCTGTCCTCACGCTTCTTCGCCATGACGCGCGGGCTCAACAACAGCGCGCAGCAGGTGGACGCCATGAACTCGATCCGCGCCTCGGCCGCCGCCGCCGCGCCCACCCTCGGCGCCTTCTCCTACACCTTCCCGTTCATCTTCGTCGAAGGCTACGCCGTGATTCAACCCGATACCGTCCTAGCCATCGCCATCGCCGGCGCGGTCGTCTTCGGAATCATGCTGTTGCTGCTCGCGGATTTGACGTGCAGTGTGCTGGTGGCGGTGATGGTAGCGGCGATAGGGGTGGAGCTGGTGGGGTGCTTGTATTGGTTCGGGCTGGCGTTTAATTCGGTGACGTCTATCACGCTGCTGCTCGCCATTGGGATTGCCGTGGATTACTCGGCCTTCACTGCCTTCTCGTTCCTCTCCCAGGTGGGTTGCTGTGGGTGGCCAAGCGTACGCGTGGTTGTGTGCGTGTGTGTGCGTTTTCATGTTTGTGTGTGTGTGTGGGTGTGTGAGGGTGGCGGGGAGGTGGAGGATATGTGCCTCACCAGCCCGTGCATTCCTTGTTGTCTTCATCCATTCATCCACCCTCCATTACCCCCTCCCCAATCATTCACCGCTCGCTTCATCCCCCATTCCTCCATGTGTTCCGTCCTGGTGGCCTTGGCTGCAACAAGCAGGTGGGCACGCGGCAGGACCGGGCTCGGAGGGCGTTGAACCACCTGGGAGTGGCGGTGTTCAACGGGGGCTTCTTCATGTTCCTCTCCATCCTCCCCCTCGCCCTCGCCAAGTCCTTTGTCTTCCAAACCTTCTTCAAGGTATGTTGTACCTCTGTCTGTAGCTGTGTGTCCTTTTTCCCTCCGCCACAATGACTGTTCGTGCTTTTGTCGGTGATTGTAGCTGCAGAGTAGTGTCCCACTAGTTGAGTTACTCTTGCCAATCACTTCTTCATTTGACATGTACTGCATGCGTCTCGAACCGTACTCGCTTCTAGTCTTCAGCTTCATGGGTCATGGCATCCCACGTCCTCCTGAGACCCCCCCCCCCTGTGCATTCTCCTGTCCCCATCTCCCCACATCAGTCCATGGTGTCACTACATGGTTCAAACCATCATCAGCATCACACCTTCCCACTCTCGTGACTCTCTTGCTTCCCTCCTGCTCCTGCTGGCCCATCTCCCATCCCACCCTTCTCTGCAGATGTTTTCTATGATTGTGGTGCTAGGACTATGGCACGGCCTGTGCACGCTGCCAGTGCTGCTCTCCCTCTTCGGCCCACCACCATTCGAGACATCCCTGGAGGCGCACCAAGTGCAGCTAACCGCAGGAACGTCTTCGGCCCGAGTGGCTGATGCTGTCATGCCAGATGAGCTGCCAGGTGTTTCTTCAGGTGGTTCTGCATGCAACGGTGCCATAATGGTGACTCCGGAGAAGCAAGGTACCGGTGTGTGTGCCACCATGGCCTCAGCACCTGCTGTTGTGATGATGACGACTCTGTAACGAGGATGGAGCTGAGTGCTGCTCGTGTGACCGCTTAATCGACGGGAAGGGAAAAGGAGAATTTATACTGTCGAAAGGCTGCATGGTTGTGAAATAATAAAACCGCCTGCCTGAGCGGATCTCTAGATCATGGGTGCATGATGATTTACACCCAAGAAGCCCCTTGAAGCCTTCAAGCCAGGCACTGACTTCTGACATGCCATGGAGGGAAGCCGGTTAGTTAGGAGGCGGAGCTTCAAATTTTACTGCCTAGAGCTGCTGGTGCTACTAGTTTAGAGAATGCTTATGCTGTTCCCTCCACATGTAATTTCATTCATATATGTCGAGTTATACGAATAGAGTCACAAGCAAGTAGCCGAATGCGGTGTACAATAAGATCGCGATGTATCAAAACCCAAGAATGTCCCATATCGAATGGGTGAATGGGGCTCATTGATTCATCACGCAACACAAAGCCGGAACGGGATTCCCTAGGGGATGATGGCATAGCATCAAACCCACCACATGAGTGATACAAGAGTCATGTGGTGCCGTATGTCCTTCCACCTTTTAGTTTCCACAACGCACGCATTCCTTCCAACAGCCAGCAAGTTCTGTGGCAGTCGTGGTCTCCGCCCTCCTTGCGAACGCCTGTATCGCTCTCTCGTCGCCGCCACACGCACCGTAACGAATCGTCGTCACATCACCACTCACACGAGCTATTTCGTCGTGATTTGTACGGCTGCGAGGCCATGGAGGGTGATGGCGAAAGTCGGAGAGTCTTGTTGTGACCAACCACTACCTGCCGTTTCTCTCTCGTCCGGGCTTTTGCTGCTTTTATGCGTCACACGATGACGATTGATTCCTGAAAACGTGTTTATTGGCCTCTCTTGCCCTGCCCACTCATCGCGCCCTTTTTGGCGCGTCCGATTTGATGGATCCGACGACTTCCATCGCCTTCTGCGAAGCTTCAATCCACGCCGTTGATCCCCCTTCCGATCCTTGTTCAGCGGAACCCGCAAAACCTCCAAAGGATCGCTCCCCTGATCAACTGTCTGCTGCTGTCGCACCTACAGAAACCCCTACGGAGACCTCTAGAGAGTCGCCTGCAGAAACGCCTGTACAGACTCCCATACACACCACTGCAGCGATCCCTGCACACACAGACACACTAGCAGAACCCCCTGGAGAGACAGCAGCAGGAATCACGGAAATCACGGACGCGCACCAGCCCCCGCGTCCATCCTCCTCCGTCCCTCGTTTTCCTGCTCCCGCTTCGCCCACCGCATCCTCGCTACACGCCTCATCGATTGTGGTCGCCTCTCCTCCCGCCGCGTCTCTCACCGCGTCGTCCGTACCCGCCTCGTCCTCCTTCTCCTCCAATCCCCAGTCAGCAAAATCTTCCTCCTCCAACTCCCTTTCCGCATGGTCGCCATGGCGCCTCGTGACCTACTTCACCTCTTCGCGCGCTCCGTCTCTCCCGTACGACGTCCGTACCTCCGACCGCCTGCTCGCGCCGCTTCCCCTCCCGCCCGAAACGAAGCAAAACATCTTCGCGCTGCGGCACCCGGTCAGCGGCGCGATCGTCTACGTCGTCCCCACGACCTTCCTCTCGCGCCAGTCCGAGCAGGACACGTGGCAGGTGATCTCGGCGGTGCGGCCTGACGTGGTGGTGGCACAGGTGTCGCTGTATGACCGGCTGCTGCTGATGGAAGGGGAGATGGGGCGATTGCCGGTCCGAGACGAGCGGAGGGGAGGGGGAGAACGGGGAGAACGGGGAGAAAAGGGAGAGATACTGCGCATATGCGAGAAAGAAGGAGCGGGAGAGGGAGACGGCCAGGGAGAAGGGGAAGAGGGAGCAAGGGTGAATGGCGAAGGAGGTGAGGAAGGAAGGAGTGCAACGAGCCGAGCCGATGGGGGACAGACAGGCAGAAAGAGAATAGGACAAGCAGCAGCAGCAGGAGATACAGTACAATTATCAACAGAAGCAGGAGCTACAACAGCAGCGACAGCTGAGCGAGAGCAGCAGCAGCAGCAGCAGCAAGTGCATCAGCAGCAGGTGCAGCAGTTGGGAAAAGGTCAAGTACCAGAGACACCAGCAGGCGTGGTGGCGTGCGCAGCACTGCAGCACGTGGACAGCGCGAGCATGCGGCGGTGGGGCGTGCAACACGTGATAGAAACCATCTTTGGCGCGCATGTCGCTGGCCCCCTTGCTGCTGCGCGCGCCCTCTCCGCCGCCCATGGGTCTAAACTGCTGTACCTGGTGGACCCTGGGGTGGGGGGAGGGGGAGAAAGCGCGGGCGGAGTAGCCGCAGGGGGAGGGGGAAGGGAAGGGGGAGGGGATGAGAGTGAGGCGGGCGCATGGGAGGGAGTGGGGAGGAAAGGGACAGGGAAGCGGGTTGGGGTGGGGTGGGGGGGAGGCGGAGTGGGGAGGATGGGAGTACAGGCGCAGCTTTTGCCAGGTGGAGCAGGTGTGGTAGGTACTGAAATAGGGGATGAGGGGCAGAATGAGAGGGGTGCGCATGCCGCGGAATGTGACACTCAGGATTGTGCGTGGCTAGGGAGTGAGGTGGAAAGGAAGGGGGTGAGTGACGGGAAAAGGAAGAGTGTGCAGCTTGTAGCAGTGGATGGTGTAGTTGTTGGTAGTGCCTCCCCTGGAAAGGTGGTGATTAGTGATGGTTCCCGGGAAAGAGGGAGTAGTAAGAAGGAGCGTGCGAGGGCGAGTGCACGAGCGCGTGCGTTTGACCTCTGCCTTGCCAGCCCCCGATCTGCTGCGGCTTCAGAGTCGACTCAAAAGGCAGGAAGAGGGAGTAGTAGCAAAGAGCACGCCAGTGCCAGTGCCAATGCCAGTGCCAGTGCGAGTGCTCGTGCACGTGCGTTTGATCTCTGCCTTTCCAGCTCCCGGACTGCTGTGGCTCCGGAGCCTGAGTCAACTCTAAAAGGGGCAACAAGAGGGAGCAGCAAGCAACACGCACGAGAGCGAGCACTTGCTCTCTGCCTCTCCAGATCCTCGCCTTCTCCTCTTCCTCGCCCTCCTCCGTCTCCGCATCTGACTCTCCCTCCTCTGCCCGATGTCGCGTGTCACTTCGCCCTGGCACAATTCGGCCCAAAGGCTCTAGCTCTTCTCGCTCACCCCACGTTGGTTAGCTCTTTAGCCGCCAGGGATGGCATGCCAGGCGCTGCTGTTACAACTGCTGCTACAGCCGCTGCTACAACTGCTGCTACATCCGAGGCTGGAGTTTCTGGTTCGCTTGATCGTGGGCCAGCAGAAGCAGAGCAGAGCGGAGAGGTTGGGAAGGAAAGGCAGCGAGGGCAGGGAGAGGGGGAAGAGGTCGCGTGGGGGGATAGGGAGGTGGCTGAGGGGGTGCTGTCAGCGCTGTCAACGTACGAACGCGCGTTTGAAGAGATGAAAGGGATGAGGGAGGCTGCTGCTGCTGCCAGGCTGCTGCTGGCTGCTGCTGTGGCGGACGGGAGTGGGGTAGGGGAGAGGGAAGCGCAGGAGGGAGAGGGAAAGAGTGGGAGGAAGGGCGAGGAGACGGGAGAGAGAAGGGTGCGAGGGGATAATGCAGATGGTGGTTCTGCTTCTGCTGCTGCGGATACCCGTGCTCTTGTTCCCGTGGGCAGGGAAGGTGCAGGTGCAGCAGCGTCCTCGTCACAAGCAGACCCGTTACTGGCAGATGCTGTACAGCACGTGCGGCTGTACGGGCGCCTGGCAGACGTGATTCGCGAGGTGCAGATAGAGGAGGCACGATCAGCCCCCGTGGATCCATCAGAATCTGTGTTCACGCGTTTGCGGCTGATGGATGGGACGATGGGTGGAGGGGGAGGAGGGGAAGGAGGGAGAGGCAAAGGAGGGAAAAAGGGAGGAGCGGGAGGGGGGGTGCAGGATAAAAGAACCAAGGAGGTGGCAGAGCGAGGGGAGGGGCATGTGTTGAAAACAGAAAGAGGAGGAGAAGGGATAGGCAGGGCAGATGCAACCAATGGTGCGGCGGGTAGTGGGGCCGGCAGTGGTATGCCACATAGTCACTCTCGTGCTTCTAATGAGGGTGCTAGAAGTGAGGGTGAGAGTATTGACGGTGAGGGTGCTAATTCCGAAGGTAGTGGAGGTGGTTGGGTCAATGCGAGAGCGGCAGCAGCAGGGGATGGGAGAGCCGGCCAGGGGAATGCGCATGAGGCTGAGGGGGGCAGATTCAGGCGTTTCCTCAGGTGGTTTCGCGGAGACGCTGTGCAGGAGAGGGCGTCAGGTGACGCTTCTGCTGGGAAAGGGCGAGTGGTGGAAGAGGAGGAGCAGGAGCAGGGGGTGAGTAGAGGGAGGGACGGGAACCGTGGAAGCACAGAACTGGTAGTGAAAGGACAGCGAGCAGCAGCACAGGGAGTGGGAGCAGCAGCGAACACCGAAGAAAAGGCTGCTGCGGCTGCTGATGCAGCTGCTGCATTGCCAGTGTCTGAGTCGCACTCGGCTCTGGTGGGGCTGCAGCAGCTGTTGGAGCTGAGCAGGGAGGAGCAGCAGGAGGTGCTGCTGGTGCAGGCGATAGAGAGCGAAGCAGCAGCGCTGCAGCCCGGGCAGGCCATGGTTGTTACGCTCTCCACGTCGCTGCTCCCTCTCCTGCGCCGCTCGTGGCCTGCTGCTGCGGCTGCTGCTGCTGCTGCCGGCCGTGTGAACCCTGCAGCACCAGGAGCAGCAGCACCACCTGCCGCTCTTACAGGACCACCATCAACAGCAGAAGCAGCAACGCTAGCAGTAGCAGCAACGCCAGCAGCAGCATCCCCTGGCCTGTCTTCGAGCCTGCGAGCGTTGGCAAGGGAGTGCCTCATACCAGCCCATCTCTTTGAATCCCACGCTGCCTCCGCTGCTGCTGCTGGAAGGGGCCCTGACCACGCTTTCGCTGCGCTCTCTCCCGCAACAACTAGTGGTGTCAGTGGCAGCAGCAGCAGCAGCGGCAGCGGTGCTGGCAGTGCAGCAGGAGCGGCTCATAAAGCGTCTGCCTCCTCACTGGCAGCAGCAGGCGCAGGAGCAGGCGCGGCTCTCATCCTCATCACCTTCTCCTCTCTCTCCAAAACCCTCTCCCTCTCCGCGCTGCTCAAGCTGTTCACCCTAAAAGCCGCCTCGATAGCAGCAGGAGGAGCCAAAGGAAAGCTGTTCTCGCTGCTCATGCACCGCCTGGTGACAGCAGCAGGTATGAAAGCGTCTGCTGCTGCAGTCACAGGGCCGGTAGGAGCGAAACTGGCGCTTCTGGCAGGGAAGGTGGGGCTTCAAGGGAAGATCGCAGCTGTGGGGATTGGCAAGGCTGGAGCGATGGCTGGCGGCTCTGCTGCTGCTGGTGCTGCCGGTGCTGCTGGTACTGCCGCTGCTGGGAAGGCTGCAGTGGCTGCTGCTGGTGCTGGGAAGGCAGTGGCGACTGCTGCTGCTACTGGGGCAGGGAAACTGGCGGGTTCAGCTGGGCTTGTGGCTGGGACGGGGAAGGTGGCTGGAGGTTCAGCAGTGATGGTGTCGGGAGCTGGGAAGGCAGCAGCGGCTGGCGCTGGTGCTGTGGGAAAGGCAGCAGGTGCGGCGAAGGCAGTGGGTGTTTCAGCTGCTGGTGTGGGTAAGGCCGCGGTGGGCGTTGGAGGGAAGATTGCAGGTGCAGGTGCAGGGAAGATTGCAGGTGCAGGTGCAGGAAAGATAGCGGGTGCAGGTGCAGGGAAGATAGCGGGTGGTGTAGCTGGTGGGAAGGCAGCGGGAGGGTCGGCGGCAACGGTAGCGGGTGCCACTGGGTCTGGGAAGGCCACTGGCGCTGCTGTTGCCGCTCCTGCTGCCGCTGCTGCTGCCTCTGCCTCTGCTGCTGCTGCTGCTGCCGCTGCTGCAGCTACGGGTGCGGCTGCAGGGGCGGTAACCGCTGCTGCAGGTGCAACCACAGTCGCCACAGCAACAGCAACCGCCACAGCCACAGCGACAGCCACAGCAGCAACAGCAACTGCGACAGCGACAACGGCAGCAGCAGTGACTTCAGTGACCAAGTCGGGAGTGGCAGCAGCGGCAGCAGCAGCGGGCAAGGTGGGGGGGTGGGCGGGCACGACAGCACAGGTGGCAGTGGATTCAGTGCAGAGAGCAGCGTGGCAGCTGCTGCGAACCGTGCTTTACCAACAGATGCGCGAGCGGTCCCGCAATAGTAAGGGGCAGACGCAGCAGCAGGTGCAGGGGCAGGGGCAGGTGCAGCAGGGTAGTGCAACGGTTGCTGCTGGCTCAGCTGTTGTCTTGACCACAGCAGAAGCGGCGTCTGTTCCTGTTGTGGTTGGTGTGGGTTCTGTGCACGGGGCTGAACCCACAGCAGCAGTACGAGCAGCAGGAGCAGCGGCAGCAATGGCAGCAGTGGGAGCAGGGCCCGAGCAGAGCACACACATCCTCACCAGCTCAGGTAGCAGCACCCATCCGCTCACCTCAGCACCCACCGGAACCGCTCTAAATCCAGCAATCAACGGGGGAGACTCAGCCAAACCAGCAGGAGGGCGAGTGGCTCTCTGGCTGCAGCAGCAGGGGCGGAACCTCAGGGAAGGGCTAGCCAGTGCTGCGACCGAAGGGACCAACGACCGAGCATGGTTGACACTCGGAGCGACGATTGGAACAGTGGCTCTGGTGACAGCGTATCAAGAGGAGATTCTGTACGGGGTGGCTGTGCTGCCAGAGGCCCAGGGGCTTGCGCGTGTGGGGAGGGGCGTGCGGCGGGTGAGGGAGGTGGTTGAGGCAGCACGACTGCCGGAGCATAGGCTGGAGCAGTTGGGTCGGGTGGAGTTGTGAGACTGTGAAGTTGGGATGCTGGAGAGCGTAGGGTAGACGTAGACGAGTTAGATGATTATATCGTGTCGGGGTGTGGGTAGAGGTCGGAGGTGTCTAATTGTATTGGTTGGAGTTTCGGTACCGGAATGTCTCGATACGGAACTAGTTGGAAGAGGCTGGTGTGAATTCTGGTGCAGGGCTGGTGTGACACAGCATGGCTCTTCAGTATGGTACTATTGCTGGATTCATCATTAATTCCCCAGACATTGGCTGTACGGTAGCTAGTTTGTGGCACACGATGATCAGTAGTACATTTACCGATACCGTAAACTTTACTGAGATGGAAACATGGTCCTCTCCTCGTCCTGCATATACGGCATTGTATCCCTACAATCACCACAAAGGGCTTTCTTTGTGGCGCAGTGGAAACAGGGTCTATCTGTGCCTGAGCTGAGAGGGTCCAACCAAAATGTACCCTAGTCAGCAGGAGAATGCACTGCTGCTTGCAATGGCATGTTACCGGTACCAAGGGATGCTAGTGTCACTGTTCTTTCTTTTGCCTTCATACGGTACGTGCGATGCATCTTCCTTGCTGTGCTTCTCCCATTCACCGAACCACCATCACCACAGCCACCCATGAGGCACCGTACAGACAGATGGACAGACGGACCAGACCATACAGACAGACAGACATACTACGAGCCACAGGCCATGGTTGTTTTGCCCACGCTCTTCTCACGAAGCTACTCCGGCTTCTCGTCCAACCCCCCAACCCCGTTCCACTTCACCCCGGCCGCCCCCACTTACCACGTCTTGCTGAGCACTCGAAGGCGGAGGTAAGAGATGTATGTAAGGAGAAAGGGAGGGGCGAAGGTAACAGGGATGGAGGGGGGAAGTCAGCGAAGAAAAAATTGCCAAGAGAGGGAAGGATGGGGTTGAGGAATTAGACAGAGAGAACACGGGATAGGAAAGGGAGGAGACTGAGAGGAAAGGACGAGGAGCGGGGAGGGGAGCAGAGGTAGGGGGCCGGGGGAGGGAGGGATGTGGGAGAGAGAGAGAGAGAGAGGAGGAGGAGGAGGAGGAGGAGGAGGAGGAGGAGGAGGAGGAGGAGGAGGAGGAGGAGGAGGAGGAGGAGGAAGGGGAAGGTGGGAGGTGGGAGAAAAGGCAGGAGGGCAGGGCGTGGTGGAGACAAAAAGAGACGCTGGATGACAAAGAAACAAGGAGGATAACGAGAGGGAGGAAAAGAAAGGGGACAGGGACCGGAATGGACTTGAACTCCCATAGTGACACTGACGACTCACAGGTGAGGCCATCCCATGCCCAAGCACATGCGCACACACACATATAGACACACATTCGGCACATGCAGCCCGCCGAAACCGTTCCAAGAACGCCCAACATTCCCACAAAAACCCCTCTCATCCCTCACAACCCATGCACAATAGGTCGAAGGCCTCTCACATTCCCTGACCCCTTTAAACACTGGTGAAGGAAGGGAAAAGTGAGCCAGAGTGAGCCCACCCTTTCCTTTCCTCTAAGCTCAAAGGACCTAGTGACTGACGACGCGAGTGTCATTTCTGGTGCGTCTTGTTGGGACATGCAATTGCGTTGACGGGGGAAAGAAAAAAGAGATGTTCTGAAGTAAAATGGTTCTACGAATACAAATGCGTTCTTACAGGATATTGTTCTAAAACACTCTGACTGACACGGGAAGACTATAATTTTGTACCGGTCAAAGGAAGGGAGAGGGAACGGGAGCGAAGGAAGGAGTGAGGGCGGAAGGAGAGGAACTGATTTGCGGAAGCTGGAAAAGAGAAAACTGAAACCTGCATTATATATTGCGTAAACCAGCAACTGTCCATGAGCGAGCGACGAGGAAGCAGGATCAACCCGGTGAATATCCTGAAAGAATTCTGACGGGACTTTGAAGGAATCCTGAAGGCCATCTGGTGGGACAACTACCGACAGCTACCGAAAGCTACCGACAGTTACAGAAAGCGATTAGACTCTTCAAAACGGACCGTCTCCCGCCTACCGCATCCTCTAATAGCAGTCCGATGCACTGCCGCTAACTAGCAACCAGCGACCAGCGCCCCCGTCTCAACCTGCTGTCCTTCTCTCCCCGTTCCGCAGCCGCATTCCCCTCGCCCCTTACCCCGCTGCTCCCCCTCCCCCGCCCGCGCCCGCGCCCCGCCGCGCGCTCATCTCCGCGCGGGTGGTTCATCGCCAGAGCACCTCCATGGGGATGTTGCGCTCCTCCGCCACCTCCTTGAACTGCTTCATCTTGCTCACCGCGTCTAGCACGGCGCGCGCGTTGTTCAGCGGGTTCGGGCTCCCCAGCGACTTCCCCAGCGCGTTCTCCAGCCCCGCGAGCTCCAGCACCACGCGCACCGCACCTCCCGCGATAACCCCCGTACCGGTCGCCGCGGGCCGCAGCATCACCGACGCCGCGCCGAAAGTCCCCTCGGAGCGGTGCGGGAACGTGCGGTACTTGGTCATCGGCACGCGCACCATGTGGCGCCGCGCGTCCTTGACCGCCTTCTGCACTGCGGTGGAAACTTCCTTCGCCTTTCCGACGCCCACGCCGACCTGCCCCCCGCGGTCCCCGACAACGACTACCGCGCGGAAGGACAGCTGCTTGCCGCCCTTCACGACCTTCGTCACGCGGCGCACCTGCAGCACGCGCTCCGACATACCGTCGGACGCCTGGAGCCCGCGCCGACCGCCGCGTCCGCCGCCGCTGCCGCCCTCGCTGCTGTTGTCGGAATCGCCGCCGGTGCGCGCTCCCCTGCGCTGCCTGCGCGCGGGAGCCTCCTCGTCGTCCTCATCGGACGCGGAGAAGCTCTTAGAGTCCTTGACGACGCCGAACGGCTTTCCGTAAAGCGCCTCGTAGCCCGCGCGAATGTCCTCCTCGCTCTCCTCCTGATCGCCCTCCACGTCCGCGTACGAGGCCTTGCAGACGAATGCGGCTTCCGCACGCTGGCGGGGCGCGGAGGCGGACAGGGAAAGCGCGGATCCGCGGAGGGAGCTCGCGGAGAAGCTGAGAGGACGCGCGGTGGACGGGCCGTCGATCGCGGCGGTGGGCGCGAGAGAGAGGGATGAGAGTCCCAGAGAGAGGGAGGATGCCATGGCGGTAGCCATTGCAGCAGAAAGGGAAAACTCTAGCAACTGTTGCGATCTCGAGGAACAGCACGAGGCTGAAGTTGGGAGAGGAAAGGCTAGGCAAGGCAAGGCTAGGTGAGTGTGGGAGAGTCGTCGGTGGGTTGTGTGTGGGTTGAGTGCGGTGGGGTGGGGGAAATGGGAAATAGGACAATCCCAAGGGTCTGCGGTGATGTGATGGCTGGGATGGCTATGATGCGCGTGGAAGGCGGAGAAATACAGAGAGGGGATGTGTGGGGAACGGTGTGTGCGGAGAGAACCGCGGGATGTTGCACGCACAGCTGTAAGGGAGTGCGCAGCGGAGAGAGCAGCGGAGGGAGTAGCTTGTACAGCTGTATCCCCGTAACACAAGGAATTGGGGGAGGCGGATGAAAACTCTAGGCGATAGCTGATTGGGTCGTGCTGATTCAGCGCTTTTGCTGCCATGTTGGGGCGTTTGTTGAGCTCACGTGGCGAGACGAGAGAAACGTGGTGTGCGGAAATGTGTGACGACTCTAGGCGAAGCGTGGCGAAAATGTCCTGGTGGTAGCCCACCAAGGAGAAACTTTTTATCCAGAACGTGTCCACACGTCACACTTCGACTCGACCCGAGAAAGAACACAGTACTCGCTATAGAAACCCTCGACTCGAACCTGTTAGTCATTCATGCCACCAGTAGAAATGAAAGCATGAAATGAAATCATTTCAAGAATCCGTTTTAGTAGAAATTCACAACTACACACGGCATTTGACTCTGTCAACTCCCGCATGCACTTCCCGCTTCCATCCCGCCAACCTTCGTGCATGCGAATCACAGTTGCCTCCTCGGCACGCGATTTTGCCCCTCGAAAACAGACCAAGCTCCAAGCCCGACTTGCATATTCGCCTTCCACTCATGTCATTTCTTGAATAGTCTGCTGTGTTTCCCTCCCGTCATTTTTCGTCGGAAGTCTTTTTCGCTTCTTTATCTGATCGGATTTGACAGTGCGCGTCAACATCTTTGACAAACTCGACCTTGTATTCGTTCCGTTTTCCGTCAGTTTCTGCCGCGTAATCCTCCTTCATGAAGCTCCGTGTGCGATCCGCCCAAGGCGGCGCCACCCATCGCGTCGAAGCGCCGGCGCACTGCTCGCTCCGCGCGCTTCAAGAGCTCGTCGCTACCTCGTTCGGGATTCACCCGCCCGCTGCGCTGCGCCTCTCTTTGAACAAACGCGATGCGCTCACCGGTGGCGACGCCGGCCCTGAAGTGGCAATTTCGGAGCTCGGAATTCGCGGCGGCGACCTGATTTTTGTGCTGACCGAGGGCGCGGGGGGTGCAGCGACCGCGGAGGGGACGGTTCTTGCGGATGGCGTGGAAGGCGGCGGGAGAAGCGTACGGATTAGGAGGAATATTGTTGTCTCAGGTGTAGTCGGAGCGAATTCAGCGGTACCAGCACAACCAACACCGTCAGCGCTGCAAACAGCAGCAGCGCCAGCAGCCGCAGCGCCCGCAGCAACAGCGCCAGCCGCAGCAGCAGCAGCGGTAGCGGCGGTCGGAAGCGAGGAGTGGCAGCGGCAGCGCAGGGAACGGTGCGCCAGTGCTGCGCTTAGCAGGGCTGGGGGCGGGGATGGGCGCGTAGGGGCGGGCGGAAGTGACGACAGCGGAAGGGCTGCTGGTGGTGCGGCGAGTGTGGGAGAGAACACGACAGGGCGCGCAGGAGATGGAGAGGGGGAGGCAGCAATGGAGGTGGAAACGGTGGAAGTTGCCGTAGCGGCACCAGCACCAGCAGCAGCTGCTGCAGCAGCAGCAGCAGCAGCAGCACCACCACCCTCAGTAGCCCCATCAGCAGCACCGTCAGCGGCAGTAGCAGCACCACCCTCAGTAGCCCCATCAGCAGCACCGTCAGCGGCAGTAGCAGCAGCACCTGCGGCAGCAATTCCTGCCGCACTGAGCCGAGTGATTCGTGCAGAGATGCATAGTGTCGTGGGCACGGGGAAGGTTGCCATACCAGCAGCACCAGCACCAGCAGGAACAGCAGCAGGAGCAGGAGCGAAAGTGACTGATGGAGCAGCGGAAGATACGATTGTGCAGCATGCCCTGTCCCCAGCTGCATGGCTGGCACTGGCTGTGCATGGCGCTATGATAGAGACCGGATTCACTCCCATCACCCCTCCCAACAATCCTGTGAATACTGTGACCCCTGTAAGGTCCACTGGCCCTGTGGGCCCCAGTTCTGCACCAGCAAGCAACAACAGCAGTAGCAGCAGCAGCAG
The DNA here is from genome assembly GCA_947470075.1 of Closterium sp. Yama58-4. NCBI lineage: Eukaryota > Viridiplantae > Streptophyta > Zygnematophyceae > Desmidiales > Closteriaceae > Closterium > Closterium sp. Yama58-4. Next base: position 669,048 of record CANIUD010000178.1, on the reverse strand, counting down.
CAGCGGCGGCTGCAACGGTTTGGCTCCTCTCAGCTGGGCCCAGCCGTCCAAGCCTCTCACTGTTCGCTACACCATTGCCACTTCCTCCTCGTCCCCCTCGCCTGCCTCGCTCCCGCCGCTCCCTCCTCTTGTCTCCCTGCAATTCTGCTCCCTGGGCCAGTCCCTGCTGGTCTATGGCTCTACTCTCTCCCCCACCCCACTCTCTACCACTTCTTCCTCCGTCCCAGCCGCCTCTCCCCCCTCCATACGTCGCCTTGTCCTGCCATTCGCCTCGTTCCTGAAAGACCCTCAGCGCCAGCAGCAGGTGCAACAGCCCTCCCACCACCACCAGCAGCAGCAGCAGCAGCAGCAGCAGCAGCAGCAGCAGCAGCAGCAGCAGCAGCAGCAGCAGCAGCAGCAGCAGCAGCAGCAGCAGCAGCAGCAGCAGCAGCAGCAGCAGCAGCAGCTGCTGCAGCTCTCAACCCCGTCCCTGTCACAGGAACCCCTCCAGGTGCAGCAGCAGGGAGGCGCAAAGGCGAGTGTGGAGGCGGCACGGGTGGCAGCAGCGGTGTACGTGAGTGTGAGGGACATGTGGCGTTGCATCAAGGACCAACTCACTCTCCCACTCCTCTCCGACGCCTCCTTTCGCTTCCGCCTCTGCGCCTGCTCTGCTGCCACTGCCACTCCTGCCACTCCTGCCACTCCTGTCACTCCTGCTTCAGCTACTGGTGCTGCTTCTCCTGCCCCTCCCACGCTGCACATCCACTCACACACCTGCCCGAGACCTACCACCACCACCCACCACCGCTCCTCCTCCTCTCCCACCTCCCGCATCCCCTCCCCTGCACCGCCAGCACCGCTGCTCCTCTTCCTGCCGTCCCTGCTCGCGCTCCCCCACGAGCTCCGCCTGCTGCTGCTGAGGAAGCTTCCGCCTGTGGACCTCGCGTCCCTCGCATGCACGTGCTCCGACCTGCATTTTACAGTTGATGCTGCAGACGAGGTCTGGTTTGCTCTCTTCGCCACCGAGTTCTGCCTCCCTGCGACCCCTTCTTCTTCTCCCGCTCCTGCTACTGCTGCTGCTACCGGTGCCGGTGCTGGTGCTGCTGCTGCTACCACTGCTGCTGCCACTGCTGCAACGACTGCTGGTGGTGCTGCTGCAGCCACTGCCGCGCTCCCGCTCCCTCCTTCCCCACCCCCCGGGCACGCCAACTGGAAGGCTGCGTTCGGGGCGTGGTGGAAGAAGCGCAGGGAGAGGGAGCGAGAGGAGGAGGAGGAGAGGAGGCAAAGGAAAGCAGCAGCCCGTGCCGTTCGCTCCCGCTTCTTCCCCCCATTCCACCGCCCCCAGCCCTTTCTCCTCCCGCCGGGGGGAGGGTTTGCCCCTCCTGGCATGATCGGGGGGGATTATGACCGTTTTCCAGGCTTTGGGGGGGGAGGTGGGGGTGGGTTTGGAGGGTTTGGGGGCATGGGCGGGGTGGGGATCGGGGGAGGGGGGATGCTGGGCGGGGATGGGGTGATGGGGGGGGTGTTTGGGCCGGATGGGAGGATGATTGGGGGGGAAGGGGATGGGATGGATGTGGATAGTGGGATGGGTGGTTCTAGAGCCATGAGAGAGGCCTTGGGGGGAGGGCATGGGGGAGTGGGAGGCGGGGGAGGGATAGGTGGAGGTGGGAGAGCGGGAGGAGTGGGAGGTGTGGGAGGAGTGGGAGGAGTGGGAGGAGTGGGAGGAGTGGGAGGAGTGGGAGGAGTGGGAGGAGTGGGAGGAGTGGGAGGAGTGGGAGGAGTGGGAGGTGTGGGGAGGAGGGGTGGTGGTCGTGGTGACAGGTTCTTCCCCGGTGGTGGTACCATGGGTGGTGGTGGTGGTATGCCACGCTTTATCTGATGGCACCATCACCACCGCTGCAGTAGCCTGCCTGCATACACCACTGCAATCCGTGCCAGTACGGTAATAGACTACTGGAGACTACCGCATAATGAAACGACTGCAGCAGTAGCCATCTCATCTCACGATAAAATCTACCCCCCCACAGGGCTAAAGATACGTAGCAGCCTCTGAGTAGACGCTCACAACACACCTCTTTCCTTTCTTCTGTTGCTTGTTTCCAGTGCACTCTCTGTTTCTCTTTGCCATAGCATTGTACATGTCACTTCACAAGTGCGCCCTAGAGTCATTAGACTTGATTAGTGGGCTTTAGTGCAAGATCTCAAGCATGAGAAGAAACCAGCCTATACACACCACACCACAACACACCCCAATACACAGCTAGCTGAAAGAGCCAGGCCTGGCAATTGTACGGTCTGGACCCTGGACTCTGGAAACAGGATCCATGAAAAAGCAAGTCACATGCGAGAGAGTGCAGCAACACCACACCAGCACCACACTAGTGCCACAGCAGCGCCACAGCAGCATCAGCACCTCACAACAACACATGGTTCCTCCTTCCTGCACATTCCCCTTCACTGCAATGCAGCGCCTGCACACCACCGCAATCCATTGCACCGACTGCACTTCACTTCACCTACACTACCCTACCTACACTGCTCCGTACTACCCAAGCCAGACGCCGGGTCACTTATGGTGAGCCGGCGGCATGTCACACAGCGGCATGTCGATAGCCGAACAAGGAACAGGAGGGAACAGGAGGTGCCTCAACAGAAGAATGCTGATGACGGAAGGGAAGGGAAGGGCACAGCTGCCCTTTCACCCACCCACTCACCGTGCCTAGCCTACACTCCACCCCATTCCCCCAGTCACAGCGCAGGCACGCGCGTTCGAGGTGCCTCAACAGCGGTACCTATGCTGATGACCGGATAGGGATCGGAAGGGAAGCACAGCTGCTCTTCACCCATCCACCTCCACCCACCAGCCCGTCCAACCATCCACCATACCTATGCTACACTTCCTCTCCCTTTCCCTTACTCCCCCTCCCCTCTTGCACTTGCTACAGTCAAGCTCTTCCCCTCCTTCACCACCCTCTCCCTCGCGCCCCCCCTCCCCCTCCCCTCACGCCCTCTGCTTCCCTGCCCAGGTTTAGGCCAGACCCGGTGGTCCACCGTGGTTCCGGGGGCTCCAGGAAGCTTAGTTCAGATACCCGGGAGGGAGTTCAGATACACTTCCTGCCGCAGCCACTCCGTCATCCCCCTCTCCCTCCCACTTCCCCTACCCCTCCCCCATCCCCCCTTTCCATGCCCAGGCCCAGTTAGTCCACCATGGTTTCAAAGACACTGCAGGAAGCCCCAGAACATGCGCACCAGCCACACGTTGGTCCACCCACCATGGTTCACTCTTCAGAATTACCATGGTTCTCAAACAGTCACAGCACAGGCGCACTTCTCTTGCGCTTGCTCCGGTCAACCTCTCCCCCTCCTGCCCCTCCTCCTACGGCCAGGCGGTACATCTGCCTCAGCCCCTCATTGGCGCGCTGCAGGTTGCTCAGCAGGCGAGCGTTTTGCAGCTGCAATGCCACTAGTGATTGGTCCTCCTGGCACAGAAGGGGGGTGGGGGAATGGGGGGAAAGGGGGAAGGGACAGGGGCGAGTGGGGGGATAGGATCCCAGCATTACCCACCAGCCTTACTTTCACCTTCATCTCTTTCAAGTGCGGTCTGAACCAGTACCTCACTGCTGTCACTTAGATGGAATGGAAGCAACCAACAAAGCAAGCATACACCATACAGCAAGCAGGTCCCACCCACCCACACGCTCCATTCTCAACAAACAAGCACCCACCCGCCCCACGCTTACTCACCTTGGTCTCAACCACGGTCCGCACCAGCACCTCGCTGCTGTAACACCAGCCCTTTTTGAGTCGACTCAAACGCCAGCAGCACCCACTCGCGCCACTCTCAAACAACCAAGTACCCACCTATGCACCCACCCATGCATCCCACGCTTACCCCACTCTAACTCACCTTGGTCTCAACCACAGTCCGCACCAGCACCTCGCTGCTATAACACCCGTCCACTCCCCCCCACTCCTCGCCCTCCTTCTCCCCGCCCACACTCCCCGGAACCGGCACCAACCCCCCACCCACTCCCCCTGCTCCCCCCCCTCCCCCTCCCCCTCCAGCAACATTCGGCAGCAGCAGAGGCGCCTCCTCCCAGGGTTCACTCCCCGTGAGGCCTGTGGCAGCAGCGTTGGCGTACTTGTGCAGGGGCATGGGGGGAAGGGCGGAGGGCTTGCGCGCAGAGGCAGAGGCGGATGAGCGGGAGATGTCGGATGAGGGGAAGAGCGCGGGGGGCTTGGGGAGGACGAGGAGACAGGAGACGGGGCCTGGGGGGTGGGGTGGGGCGAGGAAGGGGGGTTGTGGGAATGGGATGGGGGGATGGGGGGATGGGGGTAGGGGAGGAGATGACTTTTTGAGTTGGTTAAGAAGGTGGGAGATGTTCAGACGAAGGGAAGAGCGCGGGGGGCTTAAGGAGGACCAAGAGGCAGGAGACTGGGCCTGGCGGGGGGGGGGAGGGGGTGGGGGGTTGGGGGAGAGGGTGGATGTGGAAAGGAGGGAGGGGGGAGGAGGGGAGAGGGGATGGGACGGGGAGGGGATGGGCGAAGGAGTGTAAGGGGAGGGGATGGGCGAAGGAGTGTAAGGGGAGGGGATGGGCGAAGGAGTGTAAGGGGAGGGGATGGGCGAAGGAGTGTAAGGGGAGGGGATGGGCGAAGGAGTGTAAGGGGAGGGGATGGGCGAAGGAGTGTAAGGGGAGGGGATGGGCGAAGGAGTGTAAGGGGAGGGGATGGGCGAAGGAGTGTAAGGGGAGGGGATGGCGGGTGGGCGGGCAGGACGGGAGTGAGGAAGGGAGCGAGGGAGGAGGGAGGGAGGGAGAACAGGCGCACCTTTGCAGTTGGTGAAGGTGCGGAGCAGCTGGCGTGTGACGGTGTCCCACACTCGCACGGTACAGTCCTCTGATGCCGATACCAGCGACACCGCGTCCGCACTGAACTCCAGTGCCGTGATGCTGTGACTGTTGGGGGGGAAAGGAAAGGGCGGAGAGTAAGGAGAGATGCAGAAGGGGAGAGGGCGAGCGAGCATGTGTAGCGAGCTTCGGGGGGACACGACAATGCACCACACCGCACCCCAGCCACTGCACCACAGCTCACCATACCGCACCACACTGCACGCACCTGTGGCCGATGAGGGCATCATCATGCGTCATGGGGTCCATGGCGCTGCTGCTGACGGCCGTGAAGTTGAGTGCCGTGAGGTAGATGTTGCCATCCGCTCCCCCCGCATACAGCGTGTACTCGCCCGGGTCCATGGCTGCTGCTGTCACGGCCACCGGAAACACGTACGACCGCAGCAGCGCCCCCATTGCTAGACTCCAGATCTGGTGCGGTAAGGGGAGGGGGGGAAGAGGGGGGGAAGAAAAGATTGGGGAGGAGGGGAATGAGGGTGGGCAAACAATTGGGGTTCAGGCAGAGAGGCAGAAAGGCAGGCAGGCAGTTCAGCAGCTGGTGGAGCAGTAGCAGGAGGCAGACACGCATGCAGGGATGGGGGCACGAGCGGTGGCAGGGCAGCAGCACACGCACCTTGCAGGAGTGGTCAGAGGAGGACGAGACGAGCACGGAGTTGACTCCGCCCGCTGCCATCCACAGCGACGTGATGGCCTGACGGGAGAGGGGGATCGCGGGCGAGCATTGAAGAGATACAGAGGGAGAAGATGAGAAGGAGAAGCACAGGGCGAGATGAGCGGAAGGCTTAGGTGTCGTTCGACCATGAGAAGAGCAAGCGCGCGGGGAGATTCTTGGTATGATAGTGCGAGGAGAAGGTGAGAGGGGGAAGGAGGATGAGGGACGGAGGACACAGAGCAGAAACAAACAGCTTGCTGCCATAGCTTGTCGGGGAGAACCAGGGCAGCGCGGGGAGGGAGGGGAGGGCGGGGAGGGCGGGGAGGGCAGGGAGGGCGAACAGGGCGGGGAGGGCTGGGAGGGCGGGGAGGGCTGGGAGGGCGGGGAGGGCGGGGAGGGCAGGGAAGGCCCTCTATGATCCCCACCGACACTCAAACCCCCTTCACACCCTAAACCCGCTTTCCCGCAATCCCCCCTCCTCTCCTTCCCCGTTTCCCCCCTTGACCCCCATTCACGCCCCTCCACAAGCGCATCGTGACTCATCCCCCTGCGCCCCACCTGTTGGTGCTGCTGCCACGTGTACATGGGCTGCACGCCCCCTGACCCCTCCGCTCCCCCTCCGCCCTTCCCGCTCCCCGCCCCGCCCCCTCCCCCTGGTTGATTCACCCCGTCTAGTATCCTGCGCACATGAGCGGGAGAAGGGGGGTGCCGGGGGATAGGGGAGGGGGAGGGGAGGAGGGAAGGGGAGGGGGGAGGGAAGGACGTTGGAGGGGGGCATTGGGGGGCTATGAACAGGAGTGGGGAAAGTACAGGGGGGAGGCGGGAAGGTGAGGCTTTGGGCGGGAAAGGAGGCAGGGTGAGAGGTAAACGCCCGCCTGGACGCACGACGCCTGAGATAAAGGGGGCAGGCTAACGCTAACAGATGAGCTGGTTGGGAGGGTTGAAAGTGTTGGGAGGGTTGGGAGGGTTGGGAGGGTTGGGAGGGTTGGGAGGGTTGGGAGGGTTGGGAGGGTTGATAGGGTTTAGCTCTTAAACGCCCCAACACCTGAAATCTAGGACAGAGGACCCCTAAACGGGTTCTTGGGACCTCGGAACAGGGTTTAAGGCGCCTAGTGCCAGGAAAATTTAAGCCCGGGATAGACTAGAGTAACCCCCCCAGTACCGAGGTCACCGCCCGCCGTGCGCGCGCAGTACACACACGTCAGCAGCATTGACTGACTCACCGCACGAGGGGTGTGACGTGGATGATGCTGTCCTCCCCCGCCGACACCAGCAGCGCGTCGTCGTCCGACAGCGCAAGACACGTCACCGCGCGGTAGTGCGCCGCCCACACGCGCAGCAGCCGCCCGGTCGCCGCCTCCCACACGTAAACGCGCCCCGACACGCCGCCGCCGCAAAGGTACACCCCGTCCGCGGTCGCCGCCAGCGGTCCTATGGCCTCCGTCGTCGGGCTGCGCACCGCCACCGCGGACTGCGCGGGGAGCGGGGTTGCGCGGGGACGGGGAGCGCGCGGGGCGAGAATGGATTCCGGCGACGGGAGAGTCGCGCGTGGGGAAGGGTGAAGCCATGAGATGGGGAGCATGACGAATGCGGTGCGCGCGGCGGGGGATGGCGGAGAAGGGGGAAATTTGGTGAGGAGAGAGAGCAAAAACCCGACTAGAATCGTCGAAACTTGATACCAGAGAATGACGGGAATTAAAGTGTTTGGAGGGGTTTCTAGAAAAGAAGCTTCCAGAAAACTACTCAGAGCTTCAACCCCGCATACGCCCGAGTCGACTCGCAAACTGAGCGTCTAGCATCCAGAAGTCGTCGCGCTGAATTGTCGCGAAATGGCGGGCTTGAGGAGAATTCCGCGTACCTTCCTCCACGACCACACGTTCACGGCGCCCGCCTTGGACTCGCCGCGCGTCAGCTGCGACACCGCCACGTGGTCGCGTCCCATTGCGCACAGCCCGCGCCGCTGCGACGAGGACGACACTAGCGACGCGAGGAGCGACCCGGTGGTGAGGTCCCAGACGCACACGGGCGAATCTACCGACGCCGCCGCCACTACGACCTCTTGCAACGCCGCCATTCGCGCGCGCGACGACGGCACGAGAATTAGAGAGCAGAGTGGCGCGCCGCGATATCTGACCGAGGGTTTGCGTCCGCTGGGGGATTCTTCGCGCGAGACGAAACGTCTCGCGCTTGGAAATCAGATACAAATCCTAGAGTCTCGCCCTGTAACTCGCAAATTGATGCGTCCAAGACGATCGCTTTCGCGCGTGATTGCGTGTGACGGAAAATCCTTTCAGAGCCAATTTACGTGAACGTCATGAGAGGGACCTTGACACCTAGAGTCCATAATGTTTGGATTTGCGCGACAACCTAGAAGAATCCGCAAGCCGTATTACTTTCGATCCGCGACGGTCTGCTACAGCCATAAACCCCAGCGTGATGCGGCGAGCAATGGCAATGCTCTAGGTCAATGCTCGCCATTCGACAACGATTGACCCGAGGGGACTGAGCTAACACTAGAAATAACCGTAGAGCAACGGATGAACAGGATGAGGAAGCTAAGGATTAGATACCGCAACAAGGCGGCAAGGCCTCTGGCTGGATGAGTGGATTCGCGCGGAGCGGCAGGTCGGAGAAAGGCGATGGCGGGAATGGAAAAGAAAGCAGTTGATGGGGAGGGGAACGAACGAACGAATGAGGGAGTGAGGCACAACAAGGCTTGTTCGCCACGCCACCATCACGCTTGCGAGGGGAGAACCATCAAGCCGACCGAGAAATTACTACTGTACACCAAGGAAGAAATGCGTTGTTCTGGCTGGCTGCTTGTGTCGGGTCTCGGCTCCACCCGTTACCGTACTGTACAGGCAGCCTGCGTCTGAGAAGAATCCCTTTCAGGGCAGTGTACAGTCCTTGTATTTTTACTGTTTTCTCTTCCATGAGTGAGGAGGATATCTTTGGGTTTTGCAGGCTTAAAGGCGGGGTGCAACTTCTTAGGAACAGTAGGCGGACAAAAGTAGCATGTGTGTAACTTGAATTCTATTGGCCGAAAACCAAAAAAGGACAAACGTCTCGGCTCTGAACTGCCTGGGTCAAACTCTTCCAAGCTATAATACCTTGAAGTTGAAGTTGAAAGTTGGGCCACGGCTTTAATGCAATTAAGTGAGCTGGCTAAACATTACTGGCCAGTCTTTTGTGGTGCGAAGACCTGGGCGTCGACCTGGACAAAGCGGCGCGGAAATTGCCAATTCCAGCACACCCAGCCTCCTCAAGCGAAGTCAGATGCACGAAAGCTAGATGCAAAATGTAACCTGACGTGTCGCAAGTTGCTGCTTGCACCCCTCGTCATGTCATGCGCCGTGATTCTTTCTGTAGGTCCCTGAAGTGGAAATTGAACTGCGAAACTCGTTTTGAAGTTACTGTATTCTTCGGGCATCCCCCTAACGTCTTGAGTTCAGAGATACGGCAGCAAGAAGAGTGCACTGCACTTCAAACCGAACCACAAACGGCAAGAGAGAAAAACATTTCTGTACAGAAACCAAGAACAGTGCCCGTTGATGAGGGCATAGGCCGCAAGTTGGCCTGGATGTGCCTCGAATTTGTGCAGTCGGCGCTCATTTCAAGAACACCGGATAGGCGGGCTGCATGTGAGTGGAACGAGTTTAAGGCATTTCGCCACATTCGCCCTTGTCGCCACGGGCAAAATTGTGATTGTAAAATGAAATTGGAATGTGAAACGAGTCTAGGGGTTCAAGTTCGTAACCAGGTAAACACGTATGGTGAAGGGCAGCCGTTGTTGTTTATGAACTGTAGATGTTTTTCTTCCTCGACTTGGTGACTGTACCCCGAAATCAGCACAATCACCACTCACAGGCAAAACGTTCGCGAGTGACTGATTTTCTAATTGTGATAAGCAAATTTTTGTGATAGGCTGAGCATCGACTGTACAACTGGCTGGTCGGGCTCTCGAGCAGCCACTTCTGTGCGCATGTGTCTGCTTGTCGCGTTCTCCGATAACCGACATAAGAGAACAGAACATGGAAGGATCCCACATAAACCTCCCAACAACACCATTATCCCTGGACAACAATTTTAGGCGTAAATCAGAGGAACCAGGGGTGGGCGAAGGGCATGCAGACGCAGGGGGGGAGTAGCAAGAAGCACACTGGGGCACAGGTGATGCAGGCTAGAGCGTGGAGACGCACATGAGTGGATAAGTTGTGTGGATAAGGAGAGTGGAGTTGGAGCTTGGGGGAGCCAAGCAGGAGAAAGGTGGGGAATCAGAATTGTCAGAGTGTTAGGGGCAAAACAAAAGCAAACACCACCCTAATACTACACCATCTCACATCCACATACCTAACCCCACAAATTACACCATAAGGCAAGGTACAACGTTCCTTCTCTTGTCCAGAACCTCCCTAAAGGGCTTGTGTCGAAGCGTTACCCACAAAGTAAAAAGGGAACAATGGTATATAAAAAAAGGGAGAAGGGTGAGGGAGGGAAGCGGGGAGAGGATTGAGGAGATAGGAGATGTTTCAAGTACCAGTAAGGTATAACGCATTGGAGACAATACCAGTAGTACCTCTGAGTCTAAGACCTCGTATGTACAATTGCAGGCTTAGGTTCTGTTGCCGTTGCTGCAGCCTTCAATGAACGGTACTGTGTCCCAGCGATGCACCTGCACACGACACAGAACAACAGCAAGCAAGGTTTGAGATGCGAACCTGCAAGGGCAAGTGAAGTGGTAGTAGGAAAAAGGCCCAACTCCAATGCCAATGCAAAAAAAAAAAAAAAAAAACAAGAGGCGACAACGTCGTCCTAGGGTTGCGAAGCGTTTTGCATTATTAACATATGTTTTACAACTTTTATTACTAACTATGGATCTCGTTTTGAATGATTACCTAACTACTTATACCGAGTCTGTAACTCAAGACTGAGATTTGCAAAATTATTCGCGTTGGGAATCGAACCTAAGACCTTCAAAATTCAAGCGAAACTTCAAAACCACTACGCTAAATGCGACGCGAAAATGTGTCCTCTAAAACGTAAAGACCAATTATTGGTCGACGAAAGACACACCTGCCAAGGGTTTCGTAAGTCCTTTTCTGCTTCGTGTCGTTCTGCTTCAACTTCTCCAGGCTACTCCATTGACGCCCCCGACTCCTATACTCAGCTACTACTACCTAGGTGAGCCTTAAGGACTAGTTTTAGACTTAAGATGATAGTGGATTCGTCTGTCTAAACCGTTTTCATTCTGTTTCAGTCGTTTAGACTTAGAAACGAGTTGTTTTTCTGCCGGATTTAATCCATTTCGACAATCGTCCAGGTCGTTCTTCCTTTTCAGCATGCAATGCCAGTTTTTCGTCTCACTTTCACATCTTTTAGATTTGCCGCATAATTCCTTCATCCATTTCGTTTCTGTTTTTCGTTTTTGTCTCAATTTCTTTGGCGCTTTGTAAATACTTTAGCTATTCTTTGTAGATAATCCTGTATCTGGTTCTTCTATTCTTCATCATGACTTCCGTTCGTTTAGTGCATCATTCCTTTTCGTATTTACACATTTTCTTCCCCTTTTTGCTCTTCTTCGGTTTAGAACCGTCATATTCTCCTAACCGCCATATTCTCGTAACCGTCATTTTTTTAAAATACATGAAGTTCTTTTGAACCGTAGTTATGAACTCTCTCTCTCTCTCTCTCTCTCTCTCTCTCTCTCTCTCTCTCTCTCTCTCTCTCTCTCTCTCGCTCTCTCTCTCTCTCTCTCTCTCGCTCTCTCTCTCTCTCTCTCTCTCTCGCTCTCTCTCTCTCTCTCTCTCTCGCTCTCTCTCTCTCTCTCTCTCTCTCTCTCTCTCTCTCTCTCTCTCTCTCTCTCTCTCTCTCTCTCTCTCTCTCTCTCTCTCTATCTATCCCATCTATATCGCCTCAACTTCTATTCCCCATTTCCCCCTTTTCGTTTCCCTATTTCCTACTTTTCAGAGGCTTTGCTATACCATTCAGGAATTGAAGGTCTTTTTTAAAGGAGGAACGATCACATTTGTGGCGATTAGGTCTAATTGTGTTGTATTGCTTGGTAGTGATCTTTTGCGTCTTCTGTGCTTTTTTTTTTTTCTTCGTAAGCTCTTTTTGCATTGACTTGTTTCGAGCTTCTGTGCGTGCGTCTGTTCGTCTCATTGCGTGCGTATGTGTCCGTATGTGTGGCATTCATCTACCATATCATTATCCATCTGTTATTTCATTAACAATGCATGTCTGTGGTTTTTAGAAATGAGAATCAATTCTATCATTTCCCGAAAATTCATTGAGTTACACTCGAACGGGTACGCTCACTTGAACTGGATTTGGTAGGTTGATCTCGTTTTTAGACTTCACAGATTGTGTTGTTTCATGTGGTAGTTGATTATTCAAAAGCTAAGCTATTGACCTCCCCCCCATGCTAGGCAGGGGATGGCGGTAGCTTAGTTTTTGGGTTGTTAACTGTCACGCATTTTATCATGTGCATGTGTATCATTCATGACATATCACATGCATTATATAGCATCATTCCATGCATTATGCATTGCATATCATCATTTATGCATTACGCATGCATCTCTTTATCATTACACGGCATCATCTAACAGTAACATATAATGCAAACAGTACAGCAAATCTACACTAAACAATTGCAAAAATATCATTTGGTTTAATGCACTATGAACAGTACCGTATTCAAAACTGCTCAACATGCATACAGTATGGGAAGGGTATTATTGTAGTTGACAAATTTTATTTTCATGATTTTATAAAAAATATAAATATGAAAATAAAATTTGGCAAAATCGATCGTAAAGGGTTGCTTCGCAACCCAAAAAAAAAAAAAAAAAAGAGAGGGAGGAAAGGGGCGAGAATATGAGAGGATTGGGGGCGGGGGGGAGAGGGAGGGGATCGATGGAAACCGGAAGCATGAGCACTCACAGGATTGACTGGGCTGTTGCTGAGCTTCTCGATGGCATGAATGCTGGTTCTCCACTGGGTAAGCCTCTGCCTGCGGACACACTCCCCTCCCGCCCCTCCTGCTCCACTATCTCCACTATCTCCACTCACACTGTCACCCCCCACACCAGCTGCTGCTACCGCTGCTCCTTCCCCTGCCCCTGCTGCTTCCTCTGCCTCGTCCTCTTTCCCTGGTATGGTTGCTGCTGCTGTGCTGGGTAGCTGCAAGCACGCGAGGGGCGGCTCAGGCTCACTGCATACCAGGCTTTTCGGCTCATTTGGTGAGAACTGCTCCGTGCTGCTCGCAGTCGTGGCGCCTCCATCAGCAGGAGTATGGGCGTGGCCATAAGCATGAGCAAGGGCATGGGCATGGGCATGGGCATGGGCATGGGCATGGGCATGTTCCGTAATGCATGGCAACAAGCAGGGTGTCTCGGGTATGGGAGCTGTGTCAGCCGTGGCATTGGAAGAGGCTGTGGCGGTGGCGGTGGTGTTGGCGGTTCTGATGCTGGTGCTTCTTCTGCTGCTACCGGCGGTGCTGATGTGGGTGTGTGTGGTGCGCGTGGTGTGCACAGGGGAATGTTCAGAGGGGCAAAGGGAGAAAGAGACGACTTCACACGGCACCTCGGACTGGCTTGCAAGGGACACCACCTGTTGTGTGCCCACGCCTGCCGATGCTTCCGGTCCCTCCACTGTCACTGCAACCATGGAAACTGTCACTGATACTAGCGCTGCTGAGGTAGCAGCAGCAGCTGCAGCAGCAGGAGTAGCATCGGCAGCAGGAGCAGCAGCAACAGAAGCAGCAGCAGGAGAAAGACACGGAAGGGGAATAAGAGGAGAGGACAGGGCAGAGCCATGTAAAGAGCGAGGGCGGGTGCGTGCACATGTGCCCCCCCAATGCATTGCCCCGTGGCTGGCAATGCGTACAGGGCCTGCCATGCCTTTACGAGACGAGCATGGGGACTCAAGAGGTGCTGAGGGGCGCAATGCAGCAGCTTCAATGGCACTGCCAGGACGGTCAATACTACTAGAGGCAGTGGCACCCCCAGTGGCAACGCCAGGAGCAGAGGCAGGAGCAGAGCAAATGCCAGCGCTTGTTGCAGGGAAAGGAGTGACTGAGGAGGTGGCGGCAGCCCCAGTGGCAGTGCCGGTGGCAATGTCAGTGCGAGTGGGAGTGACAGCAGCAAAGCCAGAGCCAGTGCCAGTGCCAGCGGCGGTACAGCTGGTTGCGAGGGCGAGCAAGTGAAGGGACTGCAACACATCCTCCTCCTCTTCCCCCTCCACATCGCCACACTCTTGTCGTTCCACATCCTCCTGCTCCTCCTGCTCCTCCTGCTCCTCCTGCTCCTCCTGCTTTTGCTGCTCCTCCTGCTTCTGCTCCTCCTCCTGCTCCTTCTCCACTTCCATTGCAGAACCCCTGCCAACCGCAACCTCCTTCCCTTTACCCTCACTTCGCCCTTGCTGTTGCCCCACACCCATTTCCACCCCAGAGCCTTCTCCATTCCCTCCCTTGCCCTCTTCCATGTCACCTCTACCCCCCTCACCGTCCCCACACTCTCCCTCCCCCATCTTTCCCCCCCGTCCCCCCTCGCTGAAGATTTCACCATTGCGCCTCCTACCCAAGCCCTCCATAAACCCACTCGTTCCTATTCCTAACCCCGCCACCACTTTCCTTTGACCTAGTGCTTTCCGTTGCGATGGGAGGAAGGGCCTGGTGCGGGCAGCAGACCCCTCTGCTGCGCGTATGCACTCTCCTTGCATCCCCAGCTGCGCCTTGCCATTCGCATCGGTGGTACCCAGGGGTGCTGGCGCATCCACTTGACTGCTTAATTCCTCCCGCTCAGCCTCAATCGCCCCTTCCCCTGCTGCTGCTCCTCCTGCTCCTGTACCTTCTCCTGCTGCTGCTGCTGCTGCTGCTCCCCCTCCTCCTCCTCCTGCTTCTCCTGCCGCAGTTGCATCCCTGACGAAGTCCTTGAGGCTCTGTAACGTGTGCACTTCCTCCTGCCTGCCACTCTCCACGCCCTTGACTGGAACAAACTCGCCAAACTCTCCTTCACAACCAGCCAACTGGCCTGCCGCCCCTCCTCTCCTCCGAACCCCCAGCTCCGTCACTGCAGCAGTAACACCCGCCCCTTCTTCGCCCCTGCAAGGCTCCCACACGCCCTCTTCTCCACTCCCTTCCACCACCACTTGCATCATCAGGCCTTCTCCTCCTGCCTCTCCGTTGATCTCTTTCGATGCGTGCCTGCCCGATCGGCCCTTCTGCTTGCCCCACGCCATGAGCACATGGGTGCGTGCACTCCACATGCCATCACTCGCACTCGCAACCCCACTCTTGCTTGCCACTGCACCTGCTCCTGCTGCTGCTCTTGCTGCTACTCCTGCTGTTTCCTCACCTTCAACCTCCATCTCCACCACTCCCACAGCCTCCTCCCCACTCTTCCCCCCACCATTCTCTCGCCTTTGCCCAGCCTGAGAATCAGGATAGAACCCCACTCGCACCTGCACTCTACAGTCCCTCGCCTTGCCCTGCCACACTCGCATTCTCGACCCCACCACCTCCCCTTCCTCCCCTCCTCTTATGCTTCCCGCACTCTCCCCATCTAGAACCGCCACAGCTGCACACCCCTCCTCACCAGAGCTCCCCTTTTGCTGGCCCTTGTTGCTCAGGCTACCCACACACTGGTTTGCTCCCCCCTGTTCCCCTGCTTCCCCCACTTCAGCTAGGCCATGGGCACGATTGCATTCAGTCTGCTGCTCATGGGGAGACCCATCCGCCATTCTAGCAGCGAGTCCGCTCTCTGGCCCTCCCTGCACAAGTGCATCCCCGCCCCTGCCTTCCTCCTCCGAAGGCCCAACACAAGGCTCATGTGCACCTGCCCGCCCATGCCTCCTGCTGCTGCTGCTGCTGCTTCTGCTGCTTCCTCTACACATGCCCACTCAAGCGCAGGTGCAGGTGCATGCACAGGTGCACATGCACCTGCATGAGCATCTGCATGTGTATGTGCACGTGCCAGCGTCAGTTGACTCGCATGACTGGCAGGCAACGCATCGTCCGAATCCCATAGCGCCACCTCAACAGCGGCACTCAGAGCAAACAACCCGTCCAACCCTGCACCCCCATCCACTCCACACTTCCCACCCATACTCCCACCCTCACCAGAAGCATCAGCAACCCCAGAGGTCCCAGCCACCCCAGAGTTCCCAGCCACAACCCCAGAATCCCCGCCTTGCAAACAGCACTGCAGGGGGTCTAAAAACCTTGTCTCCATCCCGTCTGCCTCGCCTTTCTCCTCCCAACCGCACTCCATACCCTTGACCACCCCCGGCCTGCTCCCGAGCGGCTTGAGTGTGCTCTGCCTGGGTCCACACGGCAGTGCACGGGCACAAGAGCCCACGTCCCCCTCTCTCGCTCCCTCATCACCCCCCTGGTCGCTTCCACACATGCGCTCACTCCTGCACCCACTTCTTCTCACCCCACTCTTGCCATAATCGCAATCCATTGGGATTGCCTTGTCCCCCTGCTGTTGTGGACAAGCGTCATCATAATCGCGCCTCGTGCTACCCAGGTCCTCGCTCCGTTCCAATAATGCCAACTCTACGCCCCCACTCCCAGACTGCCCGCCAAAACAACCTTGCACGTCCACGCCTCCCCCCTGCACACTCAGAACAGTGAACTCCGGCCCTCCCCTCCACAGCAGCGGCTGCTGCTCCTGCTCCCGCTCCCGCTCCCGCTCCTGCCCCTGCTGCTCTTGCTGCACGCACTCCTGTAGATGCTGCTGCTCCAGTCCCACTCCGCTACAGTCCTCCAGTGCAAATTCCAGCACCACCTGTACCTGCACTGATTGCCCCCTGTCGCCCATCTCCCCACCATCACACCCCACCACACCAACTATCCCCACGTCTACATCCACGCACCCAGCACCATCCCCACAGCAGAACCTTTGAATAGCGC
Organism: Closterium sp. Yama58-4; assembly: GCA_947470075.1. Classification (NCBI taxonomy): domain Eukaryota; kingdom Viridiplantae; phylum Streptophyta; class Zygnematophyceae; order Desmidiales; family Closteriaceae; genus Closterium; species Closterium sp. Yama58-4. Next base: position 652,592 of record CANIUD010000178.1, on the reverse strand, counting down.
TCCCCTGTCCCTCTCCTTCCCCTTCTTCTTCTTCTTCGTCCCCTTCCCCTCCCCTTCTCCATCTCCCGCCCCCACTCCTCCCACGGCATCGCCCACGGCAGCAGCATCAGCAGAAGGAGCAACGCAATTCCGGACCTCCAGAGCAGCACGGGCATCACAAGCCAGGGAGTGCTGCCGCATCTTCTCCATTACAAGCTCCTGTGCGGACTGCAGAGGAACAAGGGCCTGCTGAGACTCAACAGCAACCTCGCCCACACCGTGGTGCACAACCTCAGCCATAATATCCCCCACGGCTTCGACCACAAAGGGAAGGCTAGCAGGCACAGCTGCTCCGCGCCCTTGCTCACCTTCACTAGCTTCCACCTGCAGCCGCTCGCTCTGGTCTCCCTTCTCGCCCTCTCCTTCTTTGCCCCCCTCTACCACACGCAATTGCGCTGCCACCACTGGCCTAATCGCCACTGCATCTGTTCCACAAGCCAACAGCGCTGTCGCTGCCCCGTCCCTGCCGTCCCCGACCCTTCTACTGCTGCTGCAGCTGCTGCTATATCGGCAACGTTCTCAGGACCAGCAGGGTTTATGTTCACAGCACTCAAACTAGCAGCCGCGCAAGTGGCAACAGCAACTACACAGCCCCGTGGATCGGAAGGAGCCAGAGACCCAGCAGCAGCACACATTGCCCCAGCATCAGTTGCCGCCTCTGGAAATAACAGGACCTGGCCCAACAGTCCCTCCCTTTCACCTCCCGCTTCCCGGCAGTACACTGCATGATGTTGCTGCTTCTCGCTGCTCACCACTCGTTTCCCCTCCCCACTCGCTTCTGCTTCTTTAGTTGCAAATGAATCACCACATTCAACAGGCTCTCGTTTGACTGATGCCTGCTGCTCCAAAACTTCTTCTTGCTTCAGCCCTGCGTCTTGCCTGTTGTTCCCTTTACGCCCTGCACTTGTCTCCCCTGTGGCTTCAGCTTCCGGGCTGGCAGGTCCGTATGGCACGCTAAACCCTCCTAAACCCCTTCTGTTGTTGGCAGCATCTCTCCCTTACGCGTCTGCTCCAGGAGTATTTCACAATGCTGCTGCTCCCCGCCCAAACCAGCATCCTCCTTTCCTGCCAAACCACACGGCGCCATCGCCACTCCTGTGTCTGCCACTGCTAAACCCACACCCTCCTCCTTCACAAGACCACCCTCCTTCCCCAAAACCCAGAACCCTCGACAGTCTCCACCTCCATCCCTCCATTCCCCCGCCTCTTCCGCCTTGACCCCTACCAGCCCTACCTTCGCCTCCTCTTCCCGTTCCAACCTCGCCCGCCTCCCACCATCAAAACCAGCCCGTTCAGCCTGCGACAGCCGAGCTAATATTTGCCTCCCTTTCAGTTGCCCTGCCACGGAATGCACTCGCGCCCTCGCACATCCCCTCCCCGCGCCCTTCCCCACCACCGTCTCCTCCACGCCCGGCGCATCCCACCCATCCGCGTCCCTCCTCCGCCCTTTCTCCCTCCTCGTCCGCCTCTTTTGAGGCAGCAACACCATTCTCTCGCACCTACCGCCCTTTCTCCCACCGCCTCCTCCCACCCACACCATCGCACATCTCCTCCTCTCCTCCTGCCCTCTCCCGCTCCCCTTCGCCCCACCCTCCTCCCACTGCCACAATGACCTGCGATTCCCCTTGCCACCCCGCCACTTCCCGTCCCTACCTCGTCACTCTCCCCCTCCTCGTCCCCTTCCCTCTTCCCCTCCCTCCAACCTCCCCAGGACGACGTGAGTGGCCAGCACTCAAGTCGCCGCCACTAGAATCGCCGCCAGAATCACTGTGTGATGACTGTAAGCACGCCTGCGGATCCACGTCTAGCAAACGAACGCCCTCTAGATCTACAGGCGGGTCTGGCTCGCACGAGTGGTGGGAGAAGAAGCGCGCTGACAGATGCTGGCAGGGGGGCGCGCACGCGGGCGCTTGCATGGGCAGCCGCGAAGGGGTACCGTGGTCTGTAAGACTGCCTGGAGGAGCCACGGAAGCAGCAGCTGTGAAAGCGGTGGCAGTGACAGCAGTGGAAGGAACGTGAGGCGCAGCAGTGACAGCAGTGGCAGCGGCGCAAAGAGCAGCGTCAGTTCCCGGAAGGGGAGTGTCAAGCAGCAGTAAGGAGAGGTCAGCAGGGGCTGTGATGCGGTAGTGCCCCACATCCGCCTCGAACATCTGCCACAACAACAGGGCATGAGCCTGTGGAAAGGCCAGAGATATCATTGCAAGGGAGAGGGGAGGTAGGGGGTTTAGGGTTTCTTCTTGTGACATGCTGGTGTGTGTGTGTGTATCTGGTGGCAAACCAAAGGCTGGGTTTTCATTTATGCATTGATGTCTTGATGAACATTGCACCCGTTGAACCGGGGGCAGCAGCAGCAGCAGCAGCAGAAGGAACCGGCACCAAAGGAAAAGGCAGCAACTCGCATTTCGAGGCAACTTTGTAACATTTCAAGACATCCCAAAACATTTCAAGACAGTTCAAGATTCGTGCTGCCAGGAGGGAGGAAGCAAGTGGCAGGAGCCAGGCAGCAGGCAGCTTACACGGAGGCAGTATCCAGCGGGGAGGCAGCGCGTGGCATCGGCGAACACAGCGCGCACATCGTCCACGAACGATGGAGGATCCGCGTAGTACCCCGAGCTCAGCCGCGCCTGGCAGTACGGGAGAGGTTTTGAGCGTGTGGTGCAGCATGTGGGGGATGGTGGGATGTGACAGCAGGGTTTTAGAACACGCAGTGCAGCATGTAGAGCATGGACGAGACGAGGCAGTGGTGTTTTGAGTCACCCTAAACCCTTAAAGATCATATGGTGGTATGCACGGGGCAGCGGGTATTATTGCCGGGATGGCGGTCCACCTTCAATGACAGAACATAGGTGGGCGGCGTGGGGGAGCGCGAACGAGGGGAGGGGGACAGGGGAGGCGAGGGGTAGGGCAGTGCAGAGCACTAGCAGGAGAGAAAAGCGGACAGGGACGGATGGGGATGGAGACGGGTGGGGTCGGGGTGGGATGGGTTGGGGATGGGATGGGATGGGAATGCAGCAGGGCGGGGTGGGCGGGGTGGAGAGAGAGAGAGTGAGGGACCTGTATAACGGAGAGGTCTGTTGGGCGGTCGACCGTGGCAGCATAGCAGCGCCGGGCCTCTTCTGGCCAGAGATCCGAGGACGCCACTGGGGAGCTGAAGAAACTGCCGATGCTGGTGCACGGTGAACGAACACAAGGGGCAGGGAGGAAGCAGCACCACACGCAGCTGAAAACGCATTAAGGCGTCAACACTGGTGTTCCAAACAGGTGGCGCGCCTTGGTCAAGCAGAAACGGCTGCGGAGCAGGCGAGGGGACGAGAGAATATCCGCTAGTAGGTTTATGGCACACCCACCCCGGGCAGCTGCAAGTGCACCTGGGCAGCTGCAAGTGCACAGCAGTGCCCACGACCACAACCACAACCGTACAGTCAACCAAGAGACGACCACACGACAAGGACGAGATGACTACCTCTAAGCTGTAACCCACCAGCCAGCCCTTGTGGTCCGGCCCACGGCACAGACCTGTGGTTCCGCAGGCGCAGCAGCAGGATGGCGCATCGCTGCAGGTCGCTCACTTCACCGTCGTCGTCAGCTGCAGCGGCGTCGTCCTCTCGGCGACCCCCCATGCCTGCATATGCGTGCTTCCCATGCCTCTGCCGCTGCTCCTTCACGTGCTGCTGCTGCTGCTGCTGCTGCTGCTGCTGCTGCTGCTGCTGCTGCTGCTGCGGATGATGTTGCTGTAGCTGCTGCTGCTGCTGCTGCTGCTGTCGCCGTCGCCTCTTCGCGCATGAAATGAGCGAGATGTCCTGCTAACAAGTGCGAGGAAGGATAGCGGGTTCAAGAGGGAAGAAACGCGAGGAGGACTCACTAGGTGCTGCCATAAAAGAATGCCCAGATTTTGAATCTGCGACTTCAGAGGAACCTTCGCCATCAAAAGCGGTTCAGCCACTCCGCCCCCCCCCCCCCACGATTTCCGTTCTCCTCTATCGACCCTACAAGCACTACCCACATAAACCCCTACCCCCCTTCTCCCCTTTCCCCTGCCTTCGTCCTCCGAGCCCCCCTTCCCACCCTATTCCCACGTTTTCCCACGGGCTACCCAACGTTCTCCTTCATCCCAGCGTTAAACCCTAGCAACTATATGAACCCACACTGACCCCGGCGGCATACCGTAAACGCCTCAGGACCGCAACAGGCAAAACCCCTGGTCCCCCATGAGAATGACCCACCTGTTCGATCTCCTCCAGCTGAAGAGTCACTTGGCAGAACGGCCGCTTGTAACCCCACCGCTTCTCCTTCCCCTTCCCCCCTGCGCCTGCTGCTGCCCCACCAGCCACCTCCTCCTTTACTGCCACGTCAGCCACTTCCGCGTTTGCTGGACCAGCAACAACTGCGGGCCATTGGATGGCGCGAGCGCACTGCCCTTGCACCTGAGTCGATACATCGGTCGAAATAACCGAAGTGCTAATACCGCCTAGCGCGTAAGCCTGTGACGCTCCCTGCGCGGGCAACGCGGGCCTGGCCGACACGGGTGCGTTACAAGCAGTCGCGATAGAGAAGCCTTCTTCTGCTACTACGGCCTGGTAGGCAGCTCTCGGTCTCCTACGGCTGTACCTGCACGCAAACCGTCCCAGGTGCGTAAACCCTCAGCCTCGACCATGCATGGTGGACGAAAACTAAACACACACAGAAGTAAAGAGGTGCCACGACACACTTACACGTATTGAGGGAGGACGTCGACAGTCGATGGGGCCACGGCGGAACTTTCTGGCCCATTCTGCTCACAAGCATTATCGCCTGGGCTATCAGCCAAAGATGTCTCTTTATCTATTCCCACAGTTTCCTCTGGTTCAACTGGTTTAGTTACCACCGCCGTCGGCTGCTCTACACCCTGAACCTCGTCGACAATGAGCTTGGAACACGGCTGCACCTGGAGAATAATACCGTTTTTTCCCCGTTCAGACGTAACCTCGGCAGGATCGATGGGAAAGTCGTCAACAGCGTCCTCCGCGCCGCTGCAGTCGGTTTCTGTGCGAACGCTGTCGCTGTCGCCGCTGCTGAGACTTTCTCCGTCGGAGGTTTGCCCAGAAACGGTCCCAAAGTCAACGGCCAGGAGTTCCCAGGGTTCACTGCGGGATGGGAGAGGTGAGAGAGGACATATTGGTGAGAGAATGTTGACAAGAACGAGGAGAGCACGACAGCTCGGAAACAGCAAACGCATAACGCAGACCAGGAAGCTCGTCGAGGCCAGGAATTTCCGAAGCTGAGCGTAAATAACCGTATCTTAAGAAATATTGCATCCTTAGATTTGCCAAGCTGCTATGACGGTTGCTAGGTAGCTGCGGAAGTCAGGTCAAGAGTAGAATGTGTGATGCATCGCGTACCACATGCAATCTGGGGACCATATTGAGGCTGTTGGTGGAGCAGGTGTTGCCAGGCCGGCGTGCAGAGCCATTGTTCAACGATAGAACCAGAAACCAAGCACGAGAATCTGGCAAGCGGTTTACTACAGTCTGCTCGCGAGGTTATTCGTCGTTGGAAGCTCGAGATGTGCGAGCGGAACAGAGATGCTGCAATGTCAATCTACATCCTGACCAAATTCTGAGAAACAAATGTGGAGGGAAAAGGCTAGCTTGGAACGCGGATGAATGCCACTGGAGGGGTGCTGCTGGTGCTGCTGATTCAAACCCTACCACACCGGCCCAGGGTTCGTTTGAGGGGAAACTGTTCCCAAGGCGGAAACGAACCAGGAGGTTTGGTCCCGGTGAGGGTGTCCGATTGGCCCGAAACGAGTGTCTGGATGTCTGTTCGGGAGGTGTGAAACACGGTTACATGAGTTCAGCAACGTTCGGCAGAGGTTCTGTAAGTCCGAACCAAGAGTGTGGTTCTGGCTCGTACTAGGTTTCGGTTTGGGCTAGAAGGGATGATAGCTGTGTGGTTCGAGCAGATGAGCAGGCGGCGCAACCAACCAAAATGGTTTGCAACTGTCTAGGGCCAAGTCAGTTCAGCTTCCCTGATTTGACAAGCAGAATCTGGCCTCGTTGCCTCGCGAGATGCAGAAAGACCTTGGGCTTCTATCCAAAAAGCGAAGGTAGGCGGACCAATGGTGTGCGTGAGCGAAGGTGGAGAAGCATCTTCTACAGTAGTTTCTGAGCAGACTTACTGTTCCGTATGATCCATTCCCTTCATGGTCGTGGCGTGCCATGGTTCAACAACAGCAAGACAGACACCCCCCAACGACCACCCATCGAAATCTGCTCCTGTACATCCATCCAAGGGTTGTGTGGAAGTAACCCATCCAAGCCACGACGTCGGAACAGGCTTCCTGGGATTCGGTTGGACAGGGTGATCCTCATCCACCATACGTGGAAATTGATCATCCGATTGGTTGTTGATCTCCTAAACAATCAGTTCCTGAGCAGTCATCCTGGGCTGACATGAGGTGAGGAGCGGAACTCACGCTGAGGCGGAAGTCAAGCTGTGGAATTGTTTGTAACATCCACATACAAAGGACCACGTGCTCTATGCGCTACCGCACATTGGTCAGGGAATGGGATGGTGTTTTTTTTTGGGTTGCGAAGCAACCCTTTACGATCGATTTTGCCAAACTTATTTTCATATTTATATTTTTTAAAATCATGGAAATAGAATCTGTCAACTACAGTAATACCCTTCCCATACTGTATGCATGTTGAGCAATTTTGAATACGGTCCTGTTTGTAGTTCATTAAACCATATGATTTGCTGTACAGTTTCCATTATATGTTACTATTAAATGATGTTGTGTAATGATAAAGAGATGCATGCGTAATGCATAAATGATGCTATACAATGCATAATGCATAGAATGATGCTATATAATGCATGTGATATGTCATGAATGATGCACATGCACATGATAAAATGCGTGATAGTTAACAACCCAAAAACTAAGCTACCGCCATCCCCTGCCTAGCATGGGGGGGAGGTCAATAGCTTAGCTTTTGAATAATCAACTATCACATGAAACAACACAATCTGTGAAGTCTAAAAACGAGATCAACCTACCAAATCCAGTTCAAGTGAGCGTACCCGTTCGAGTGTAACTCAATGAACCTTTGGGAAATGATAGAACTGATTCTCATTTCTAAAAACCACAGACATGCATTGTTAATGAAATAATAGATGGATAATGATATGGTAGATGAATGCCACACATACGGACACATACGCACGCAATCAGACGGAGACACGCACGCATAGAAGTTCGGAACAAGCCAATGCAAAAAGAACTTACGAAGGAAAAAAAAAACACAGAATATGCAAAAAATCACTACCAAGCAATACAACACAATTAGTCCTAATCGCCACAAATGTGATCGTTCCTCCTTTAACAAGGACCTTCAATTCCTGAATGGTACAGCAAAGCTTCTGAAAAGTAGGAAATAGGGAAATGAAAGGGGGGAAATGGGGAATAAGAGTTGAGGGGATATAGATGGCGACTTTGAGAAAAAAAAGGACTGCAGGCACAAAGAGAGAGAGAGGTGTGTGAGAGAGAGAGAGAGAGAGAGAGAGAGAGAGAGAGAGAGAGAGAGAGAGAGAGAGAGAGAGAGAGAGAGAGAGAGAGAGAGAGAGAGAGAGAGAGAGAGAGAGAGAGAGAGAGAGAGAGAGCGAGAGAGAGAGAGAGAGAGAGAGAGAGAGAGAGAGAGAGAGAGAGAGAGAGAGAGAGAGAGAGAGAGAGAGAGAGAGAGAACGAGAGAGAAAACGAGAACAAGAGAGAGAGACGAGAGAGACGAACGAGAGAAAGAGTTCATTAAATTACGATTTTTACGATTTGGAAAAAAAATGTGTAAAAAACAAGATCTAAGCCGACCTAGTTTAGATCTAAGTCGTCCTATGTTAGAATTATAGTCGACCTAACAAGTATCAAACGAGTTTAAGTTGCAAGTTAGGAGCTTACCTAGCGGAAGTCCCGTAGCCCGTCAGCAGAACGAGAGAAAGTAGGAGAGGGAGGGCTAATCAAGAAAAAGAAGTAAATGACGACAATAAAAGCTTACATCTTACCATGGGCTAACAACTCTAAATGACATCTTAAACTTTCTGACCTTAGAGTGGTAGGTGGAGCGTAAGTAGCGTGAGGCAAACGAACAAGCTCCACAGGCGAGAAGAAAAGAGAAAGAGAAAACGAATACATAGAACCTAGAACCTAGGCTTAATCAACTGATTTTAAAAAACGTGGCCAACACAAGAGTAAACAACTATGGTACGAGATTAAGACATGCTAGTCTCGCTAGTAATCATGTAACTTAATTCCACTTGAAACGGTAAGGTAGAGTTGTTCTCACCTTAGTAGGAACCGGTAGGTGGGGCGTGAGTAGTGGGGAGCTAAACCAGCGAGCAGAAAGGAGGGAGAAAGAAAGGAAGAGCAAACCCTAACAAAGAGTCAGATTCGTCGTATTAACATTAATATATAAATTGTCGTTGCAGTTCTGAGCAGTAGCGCTAGTGCAGTCGTAAGAGGAAAAGCGTTAGAACCGAAAGTACCAGGATCGAATCTTGCGGAAGTACTTACAAACGTGTAGAAATTTGTGTACTTATCTTGTCAAACATTGTATGTTTATATTGTGTAGGCTATAGTGGGTCTAGCCTTAGAGGGTACACAAACTTAGGGTTTCATACTTGTACCCACCTTCCTGCTAGTTCATCCATTCCTCGTTCAGTTATTCTGACATGGTTTCAGAGCAGGTCCTTCGCTAGGACCTAAGTTTTTTTTTCGGGCCCACCTCTACTAACTACTTCCTAGCGCCTTAGTGCGCCCTACTGTCGGAGTGCTGCGTTAGCGCCTCCCCCTCTGCGCCCTTGTGCGCTCTACCTTACGTGCGCCCTCGTGCGCCCTCGTGCGCCCTCGTGCGCCCTCGTGCGCCTTTCTCTGCTAGTGCGCCTTCGTGCGCCCTCGTGCGCCCTCGTGCGCCCTCGTACGCCCTCGTGCGCCCTCGTGCACTCTCGAGCTGCCCCTGCAGGTCCGTCAGGCCAGTGCGCAGCCTCTGCACGACCGCACGCCGCCCCTGCAGGCTCTCGCCGCCCGCCGCGTCGCCCTGCCCGTGGCGTCACCGCCTCCCCGCGGCGTCGTCGCCTGCCCGCGACGTAGCCCCTGTCCGCGGCGTCGTCGCCTGCCCGCGGCGCCGTCGCCTGCCCGCGGCGTCGTCGCCTGCCCGCGACGTCGTCGCCTGCCCGCGGCGTCGTCGCCTGCCCGCGACATCGGCGCCTGCCCGCGGCGTCGTCGCCTGCTCGCGGCGTCGTCGCCTGCTCGCGGCGTCGTCGCCTGCCTGCGGCGTCGTCGCCTGCCCGCGGCGTCGTCGCCTGCCCGCGACGTCGTCGCCTGCCCGCGGCGTCGTCCCCTGCCCGCCGCGTCGCCCTGCCCGCGGCGTCGCCACCTGCCCGCCGCGTCGACCTGCCCGCGGCGTCGCCACCTGCCCGCCGCGTCGCCCTGCCCGCGGCGTCGCCACCTGCCCGCCGCGTCGCCACCTGCCCGCCGCGTCGCCCTTCTCGCCGCGTCGCCCTGACCTAATCCGCCTCTCGCCCCTGGAGCAGCCGCCACTGCAGCAGCAGCCCCTGGAGCAGCCGCCACTGCAGCAGCAGCCCCTGGAGCCGCCCGCCACTGCAGTAGCAGCCCCTGGAGCCGCCCGCCACTGCAGCAGCAGCCCCTGGAGCCGCTCGCCACTGCAGCAGCCGCCCCTGGAGCCGCCTGCCACTGCAGCGGCCCCCTCTGGAGCAGCACGTACCTGCAGCAGCCGCCCCTGGAGCAGCCCGCACCTGCAGCAGCTGCCCCTGGCCCCTGGAGCAACCACAGCTGCAGCAGCCGCCCCTGGCCCCTGGAGCCGCCGCCACTGCAGCAGCCGCCCCTGGCACCTGGAGCAGCTGCCGTCGCGGCCCGGCCTCGCCCTGCAGCAGCTGCCGCGGAGCTCCCTGCTACGGCCCGGCCCAGCCCTGCAGTTGTAGCGGCCCCGCTGTCGCCACCGTCTTGCGCTTGCCGCGCCGACCACTGGTGAGCATTGCCCAGCACTGCTACCGCTGCTACTGCTGCTACTGCCTTTTCTACTCCCACTGCTGCCGCTACTGCTACTACTGCTGCTCCTGGCGTGGCCAGATGCAGCTCCAGGGCCGTGCGCGTGAGTCCCTCACGCCCCAGCAGCTTCGTGCGCGTGAGTGGTACACTAGTCGGGGCTGTCGGGGTGGCCGTAGTGGTGGTCGCTCTGGAGTGGGTCGGTCGGGAGCTTCTGGTAGTGGACAGGTGCAGCTGCCGTGTCCTCCTTCGCCCCAGGTGCTTCGTGCGCGTGAGTGGTACGCTAGTTGGGGCTGTCGAGGTGGCCGTAGTGGTAGTCGCTCTGGAGTGGATCGACCGGGAGCTTCTGGTAGTGGACAGGTGCAGCTGCCGTGTCCTCCTTCGCCCCAGGTGCTTCGTGCGCGTGAGTGGTACGCTAGTTGGGGCTGTCGGGGTGGCCGTAGTGGTAGTCGCTCTGGAGTGGATCGGTCGGGAGCTTCTGGTAGTGGACAGGTGCAGCTGCCGTGTCCTCCTTCGCCCCAGGTGCTTCGTGCGCGTGAGTGGTACGCTAGTTGGGGCTGTCGGGGTGGCCGTAGTGGTAGTCGCTCTGGAGTGCATCGTTCGGGAGCTTCTGTCAGTGAGGCTGCCGCTCTAGGTGCTAGTACGTCTGTTGCCCTAGGTGCTGGTGAGGCTCCCACTCCCGGTACTCGCGTGTCTGCCACCTCAGGTGATGGTGAGGCTGTCGCTTTAGGTGCTAGTGAGTCTGTCTCCCCTGGTACTGAGTCGACTGAGGCACTGCACACCTTCACCCTGGACTCAGGTGCTTCTCGCTGTTTCTTTCGTGACCGCACTGCCCTTGAGCCGCTTGCTCGGCCAGTTGCTGTCTCCCTCGCTGACCCCTCTGGGGGTCCGGTCATTGCGACCTCCTCCACTGTTCTTCCCTGTCCTGCGGTCCCGTCGGGCACACTGTCAGGTCTCTACCTCCCCTCGTTCTCTACGAACTTGGTGGCAGGTTGTGCGCTCCAGGACGGGGGTGTTCACCAGTTCACCCCTGCCTACGAGCGCGTGACACACTGCACGTGTGCTCGGACGGGCCGTCACCTGGCTACCTTCACTCGGCAGCCGGGGTCGGACCTGTACACACTGACCACTGAGTCCCCTCAGGTAGCTGCGTCCGCGTCCGCGTCTGCGCCAGGCCAGCTGTCGGCCCCCTGCTCGTGCCGCTCTTTGGCGCATGAGACTGTCCTCTGGCACCACCGCCTTGGTCACCCGTCTGTGCAGCGCCTTCGGGCCATGCACAAACGGGACCTTGTTGCTGGTCTTCCCAGGGTTCTCCCTCCCCTCCCACCCTCGCCTGCTCCTCCCTGTCTTCCCTGTGTCGAGGGGCGGCAGCGCGCCGCTCCTCACTCCTCCTCCTTTCCCCCGACGACTGCTCCTTTGCAGACGCTCCACATGGACGTGTGGGGCCCAGCCCGCGTCCGTGGTCAGGGTCAGGAGAGGTACTTCCTGATTGTTGTTGACGACTTCTCGCGCTACACCACGGTCTTCCCCTTGCGCACCAAGGGTGACGTCCCTGATGTCTTGATCCCTTGGATCCGCAGATCTCGTCTCCAGCTCAGTGAGCGTTTCCGCTCCGACTTCCCTGTCCTGCGTCTGCACTCTGACAGAGGTGGGGAGTTTTCCTCTGGCCTCTTGGAGACCTTCTGTCAGCAGGAGGGCATTGAGCAGTCGTTCACGCTTCCGGCCTCTCCACAGCAGAACGGGGTTGCTGAGCGCCGCATTGGCTTGGTCATGGAGGTCGCTCGTACCTCCTTAGTTCATGCGGCTGCCCCCCCACTTTCTGTGGCCGTTTGCAGTCCGATACGCTGCGCATCAGCTCAACCTCTGGCCCCGTGTCTCCTTACCGGAGACTTCTCCGACACTGCGTTGGACGGGAGAGGCTGGCGATGCGTCGCGTTTTCGGGTCTGGGGATCTCGAGCTTTTGTTCGCGATACGTCCGCGGACAAGCTCTCCCGTCGAGCTGTCCCCTGTGTCTTCCTTGGCTTTGTCCCGGACGCGCCTGGTTGGCAGTTCTACCACGCCACCTCGCGTCGTGTCCTGGCCTCTCAGGACGTCACTTTTGACGAGTCCGTCCCCTACTACCGCCTCTTCCCCTACCGCACTGCCCCGCTCCCCCCCCCGCCTCTCTTCCTTGCTCCAGGTGCTGAGGTACCAGACCCCCTCCCCCCTCAGGGTGCCGCTCCCTCAGGTGTGTCCCAGGTAGACCCGGTTGAGCCTGTCGAGGTAGCTGTTGACTCTCGTCCTGCTGGGGGTGCTGAGCCTGACCGTGAGGAGTCTGAGGGAGGTGAGCCTGGGGGTGCGGAGCCTGGGGGTGCGGACCCTGGGGGTGCAGAGCATGGAGGTGCTGAGCCTGGGGGTGCGGAGTCTGGAGGTGCTGAGCCTGGAGGTGCTGCGTCTGGCGGTGCTGCGTCTGGGGGTGCTGAGCCTGGGGGTGCTGAGCCTGACCGTGCTGAGTCTGGGGGTGCTGAGCCTGGGGGTGCGGAGTCTGGGGGTGCTGAGCCTGGAGGTGCTGAGTCTGGGGGTGCTGTGTCTGGAGGTGCTGAGCCTGAGCGTGCTCCACCTGGGGGAGCCCTCTCCTCCCAGCAGCTGCAGGAGAGGTACCTACAGTACTGCCGCCTCCGGAGAGGTGCTGCTGGAGCTCGTACCAGTACTTCCCCTCCTACCCAGGAGCTCCCCCCCATTCAGCAGATCCGAGAGTGGTACGCGCGGCGCTGCAGTCTTCGGAGTGGTGCTCCTGGTGCTGCAGACCCTGGGGGTGGCGCTGCTGCTGGTACTGAGGACCCGGGCGTTGGAGCTACTGCTGGTGCTGAGGACCTGGGCGGTGGCGCTGCTGCTGGTGCTGAGGACCCGGGCGTTGGAGCTGCTGCTGGTGCTGAGGACCCGGGCGGTGGCGCTGCTGCTGGTGCTGAGGACCCGGGCGTTGGAGCTGCTGCTGGTGCTGAGGACCCGGACGTTGGAGCTACTGCGGGTACTGAGGACCCTGCTGCTGGTGTCTCTGCTCGTTCTGGAGACGCTGCGCGGCCGCGACCGTACTTCGTACCGCTCCTTCAGCAGGTTCTTGGTCAGACTCCTCCTCCTTGTCCTCCTCCCTCCGTAGAGTGTCCTCCGCCTGTCCCGCCGCAGTCACAGTTACCGCCTGCCTCGCCTCTCCCTGCTCCCTCTCCTTACGCTGGTCCCACGGGAGGTCTTACAGAGCGTCGTGAGCCTGAGTCTCGTCCTGCGTCGCCTGTTCGTACTGCTCGCACTGGCCGTCGTGTCCCACGTGAGCGTCCTCCTCCTGTCCCTGGCACTCACTACATGACTTTGCGTCCCTCCACTGCTCCTCAGCGTGTCCCGCTGCCGTCTCCTCCTGCGTCCTCTCTTCCTACTCTTCCTGACCCGGAGTCTGACTCCCGTCGTGCTGCCAGTCCCACTGTCACGCGTCTTCTCGCTACTGTTGTCACTGACCCTACCTTTGAGTCCTCTGCTGCGTCTGCTCTGGTCGCTGAGTTGGTAGACTTTGCTGCCCGGTGTCGTCTAGACTACGCCACTAGCCTTGTTGCTGAGTCCGAGTCTGAGTCTGTTTGTCCTCCGTCCGTCGGGGGTGTGTGTGCTCTTGGCACGGACGTCCTTGAGGACAGACAGGAGGAGTTCCAGTGCTTTGCTGCTGCTTTGCCCCATCTCGTGTCCATGCTAGTTGCCCCTGAGGGAGACCCGGATGCACCAGACATCCCGACCCCGCGCACCTACGCCGAGGCGATGGCGGGTCCCTACTCCTCTCAGTGGCAGACAGCCATGGACGCAGAGATGGCTTCCTGGAAGTCCACACGCACCTACGTCGACGAGGTTCCCCCACCTGGGGCGAACATCGTCAGTGGCATGTGGATTTTCAGGGTGAAGCGGCCACCGGGTTCTCCTCCTGTCTTCAAGGCGCGCTATGTGGCTCGAGGCTTCAGTCAGCGAGAGGGAGTTGACTTCTTCCAGACCTTCTCCCCCACCCCGAAGATGACCACTCTTCGGGTGCTGCTGCACATAGCCGCTCAGCGCGACTACGAGCTTCACTCACTTGACTTCAGCACTGCTTTCTTGCAGGGCAGCCTGCACGAGGAGATCTGGCTACGCCGCCCTCCTGGCTTCACTGGGTCGGTTCCTCCTGGTACCCAGTGGAGGCTCCAGCGGCCGGTCTACGGTCTCCGCCAGGCACCGCGTGAGTGGCACGACACACTAAGGACGACACTTGCGGCTCTTGGGTTCGCTCCCTCTACTGCTGACCCGTCACTGTTTCTACGCACAGACACCTCGCTGCCGCCGTTCTACATCCTCGTGTACATCGACGACTTGGTCTTTGCCACTGCTGACACCGCGGCACTCGCCCACGTGAAGTCGGAGCTGTAGAGGAGACACACGTGCACAGACCTGGGTGAACTGACAAGCTATCTTGGCTTGCGGATCACCCGGGACAGAGCACGGCGCACCATCACCTTGACTCAGTCACACATGGTGCAGCAGATCCTTCAGCGCTTCCGCTTCACGTACTCCTCGCCTCAGTCCACTCCTCTGCCTACCGGTCACTCGCTCTCAGCTCTGCCTTCGGATGAGTCCGTAGAGCCGAGTGGCCCGTATCCAGAGCTTGTGGGCTGCCTCATGTACCTGATGACCTGCACTCGACCTGACCTTGCATACCCTCTTAGCATCCTTGCACGCTATGTCGCTCCTGGCCGTCACAGGAAGGAGCACATGGATGCCGCTAAGAGGGTGTTGCGCTACTTGTGCAGTACGTCGGGCATGGGGCTAGTGCTTGGAGGGCGAGACCGAGTTGTACTTACTGGACACTCAGACGCTTCTTGGGCGGACGACCAGGCTACTCAGCGGTCGTCTCAGGGTTACACCTTCAGCCTTGGCTCCGGCTCAGTTTCTTGGCGTTCTACACGCTCTTCTTCTGTTCTCAGCTCCAGTTGTGAGGCTGAGATCTACGCCACAGCCATGGCTGCCCAGGAGCTACGCTGGCTGACCTACCTGCTGACCGACCTGGGAGAGCGGCCTCGTTCTCCTCCAGTGCTGTACGTCGACAACCAGGCTGCCATTGCCTTGTGTGAGGAGCACAGACTGGAGCACAGAACGAAGCACATTGCCCTGCGGTACTTCCTTGCTCGAGAGCTGCAGCAGCGTGGTCAGCTACGTCTGCGTTACGTGGCCACTGAGGCCAACCTTGCTGATGTGTTTACCAAGGCGCTTCAGCCTTGTGACCATCAGCGTTTCTGTACTCTTCTAGGCCTTGTGCCTGCTGGACCTCACTTGCTTACTTCTTGACTCTGTTTGTACTGTGATCTCTATATATATACCTGCATGTTTACACTTGCTAGGTTGTGATCACTGTATGTCTTGCTACATTATCAAACTGCATGTGAACTGGTCTTGTGACCGCTTGCTTGTGCTCGGAATTTGTGTGGTATCCTTGAGATCCACCCTGAGCCTGTTTTGCTTTGCTTTGCTTTGCTTTGACTGGTCTTGTGACCCTCTGGTTGTCTCCCACTTCGCCTATGGGGGTGTGTCAAACATTGTATGTTTATATTGTGTAGGCTATAGTGGGTCTAGCCTTAGAGGGTACACAAACTTAGGGTTTCATACTTGTACCCACCTTCCTGCTAGTTCATCCATTCCTCGTTCAGTTATTCTGACATATCTTTATGTAAAATGCTTCGCAACCCTAAGACGATTTCGTCGCCTCTTGTTTTTTTTTTTTTTGGCAAACCTGTACCATTAGTAAAATATTACAATGTAGCATAATTACGCAAGGAAAAGGAGTGGAAACGGGAAGAGAGGAGAAAAGGAGGAACAACGTGCGTAGAAAAAAGGAGAGAGGAAGAAAGAAGGAGGGGAATAGGGGAAAAATGATAGGAGGAAGAAAAACAGGGAAGAAGGAAGAAAAAGCAGCACACACAACCCCAAGAAAACCCCAATAGCACACACATTTAAAACACCATCAAGCCCTCCCATGACAGCTTGGCGAAGTTCCTGACTGAGATGAACAAAAAACCACACCACATGAAATACACATGGGCACGTACGGTGTACAGAAACGCTTGAAGAACTTTGATTTTGCATGAAAAATGAGTTTTAAAATGAAAAATGCGTGTCCGACAATCTTGAAGTGGTCACAACATCCCGTCATCCAGACAAGGAATGTCGGTTTCAAAATGAAGAATGCATGCACATCTCTCTATCAAGGTTGCATAAAAAAGAACACAAGGACAAAAACAGAGAGTGTTACGATATGAAGCTTTATGAGAAGGCATTCCTGTATGCTGCAGGAGCCGACTCTATCGAGTACGAAGTCGAGGAGTCAGATGAGTTGTCGGAATCTGTGCACTCTGCCGGCTTTCCTCTTCCTGTGTCCGCTCTGTCGGTATTCATCCCTTGGGCCTTGCTGTCGCCCTTCCTGCCACATGCCCTTGCCCCCTCCTCGGCTCCCTGGCCCCTGGGTTGGCCGATGGATCCCTTTTGGTGTCGGCAGGGAGGCTAGCCACTCCCTCGTTCCGCCTGGGTCGGGCGGCCGCCACGTTGGTGACATGATCTCGCTTCTCTTCCCCCTTCGCCCCCACCAATACGATCACCCCTGAGTCTTTGACTTCCCTCACCTTCCACCTCTCCTGGGTGAGCCCAATGTCCAGCAAGTCTCCCTTGGCTTTCTTGAGATACACCTCGCTTCCCGGCTGCACGTTAGCCTCCTCCCTTCCTGTATCCTTGCGCCCCCGCTGTCGGTACCTCTGCACGTCTCGTAGCTGGGCCACGTGCAAGTTCTCCAGCGCGGCTGGCAGCAGTTCCCTGAGGTAATTCGCCCGCGCCTCGGCCACGGCCACCCAGTCTGCCTCCGTCCCCGCCAGTATAGTGTCTGTCAGCAGCTTCGGGGCGTCAATGGGCAGGATCGGCTCTCGGCCGAGGAGCAGATAGTACGGCGACAGGTCTCGCAACGCCGCTTGCTTGCTGAAGCGATACCCCGCCGTCACCCAGGGCAGCCGCAAGTCCCAGTCTCTCTTGTATTGCTCCCCGTAAGCACGCAGCCCCTTCTTGAGGGTCTGCACGAACCATTCCGTCAAGCCTTCGCTCTGTGGGTGGTAGCGGGACGTCCTGCGTGCGTGATGCCGGACTCCTGCAGCAGCTGGTCAAAATGGCCCTGAAACTCCGTGCCTTGATCGGTAAGCACTTCCCCGCAGGCTCCAAACCGCGTCAGGACTTGTTCCTCGAATGCCTCCGCGATCCGCGCTGAGTTCTTGCTCGGTAGCGCCTTCACTTCCACCCACTTGCTGCCATGCTCTATCATAATGAGGATGTAGCGTTTTCCTCGTTGGCTCAGCGGCATTTCCCCTGCGAGATCGAGCGACCAGCGGAACCCCAAACCGTAAATTGGCAGCGACTGGAGCTCTTGCCTCCCGCGCTCTAACTCCGCCCGGTTACGGCTGCACAGCTCGCACGTCTGTACCCATTCCTTCACCTGCCTTCGCATCCCGGCCCACCACCAGGTCGTCCCAACCAGCTGCAGCGTCCGGAGCTCTCCATAGTGTCCTAGCTGCCGGTGCACCCTGGCTATGATGGCTTCTCGCTGCCCTGGCTCGGGCACTACCTTCCAGCCTGCCTTGGTGTTCACCTGTAGCTGGTCCTGGTACCACCGGTAGTGAGCCCCTCGGGCTCGTACCCTCTCTGGCACTCCTCCCTCCTCTCCGGTCTTGCCCTGCACCCAATCTAGCACTTCCTGGTCTTCCCACACATCTTTTGGTCCTCGAGATTGGTTCTTCCGTGCTCCTTCCTTGTCGATATCGAGGGCTAACGCTACTAAGCATTCCGTCGGTCGGTCGGTTGCTGGATGCCTCGATAGCCCATCTACGTGCTGCATGCTCTTCCCCGGCCGATGCTTAATAACGAAGTCGTATTCCTGCAGGCGCATAGCCCACCTAGCGTTCCTGCCTGTAAGGGCCTGGTTGGTCATGAGCCTCGTCAAAGGCTGGTGGTCTGTCACTAGCGTGAAGGGCCTTCCTTGCAGATACACCCGGAAGTGAGTGATCGCCCAACCAGCTGCGAGCCCTTCTCCCTCGTACGCGCAGTAGTTCGCTTCCGCTGGATTGCAGCTGCGGCTCGCGAAGGCTACTACCTTCTCTTCTCCTCCCTTCTCCTGGCACAGGACCGCCCCCATCCCCGCGCTGCTCCAGTCCGTGTACAAGGTGAAGGGGTCGTCCTTGGTGGGTAGCGCCAGCACCGTCGCTGTCTTGACGGCCTGCATCAGTCGGTTCAGTGCCTGCTGTTCTTCGTCTCCCCACTGCCACTGCTGGTCCTCCCTCAGGAGCCGGTTGAGCACGGCTGCCGTTTTGCTGAAGTTGGGCACGAACCGCCGATAGTAGCTCAGGAACCCCAGCACTGCCCGTAGCGTCGATCTATCCTGGGGCGTCGGCACGCGGTCCAGGACCTCCACCTTAGCCTCCTGAACACTCAGCTTCCCGTCTCCGACCTCGAACCCCAGGTATTGCACCGTGCGTTGTCCGAATTTGCACTTCTTCGGGTGGCATGTCAGCCCCGCCTGCCTGAGCGCGTCTAGGGTCGCTTTCACGTCTGCACGTGCTCCTCCTCGCTTGCGCTGAACACGATCACGTCGTCGATGTAGCATGCGGCTGCAGGCACTCCCCTCAACACCGTGTCCATGGTCCGCTGAAACACGGTGGGAGCATTCCTCGTGCCGAATGGCATCACTGTCCATTCGTATAACCCGTCGGGCCCGTGGAATGCGGTCTTCTTGCAATCCTCTTCGCGGATGAGGATCTGATTGAAGCCTTGCCGGAGGTCGAGGGTGGAGAACACCACTTCGCCGTGTAGCTTGTCGAATATTTCTTCTCCTGACTGCATGGGGTATCGGTCCGGCACCGTCACCTTATTCAACCCTCTATAATCGCCGCACATCCGCTTAGCGGACACTTCTCCAGTGATATCGGTCCGGGACGCCACTACGGTCGCCGCTGCAAAGTCGCTCTCTGACCTTCGGATCAGCCCGGCAGCCAACAGCTCCGCGCACTTGGCTATGCAGACCTCCTCGTCTCCCGGGCTCATACGCTGCTTACGGTGATACACCGGCGTGGCGCTGTTGAGGGTGATCCTCATCTCTTGTACTTTACACCTTCCGAGCTCCTGTAAGGTGAATGCAAAGGTGGCTCGGTGCTCCTTCAGCACTTCCCGTAGCGCTGCCGCCGCCTCTGCCCCCAGTCCGTCCCCGATATCCCAATTGACTCCCTCGGTTCCCCCCGCTCTTCCCTCTGTCAGTGGCTGATCTTCGGCGGCGGCTCCTTGTTCTGGCGGTACTTCGACCGCCATGAAGGTCCACCCCTCTCGGATCCGCGCGTTCCTCTGTTCCTCGATGCTCGCTAGCTGCTGCCTCCTCCAAGCGGCTTCACTCTCATCCTGGTATCGCAAGCTTCCGTCCAGCTCCCTTTGCACGGCCTTCGTCTTCAAATGCATCCGAATCGTCTCCAGAATCCACGTCATGGCATTCAAGTCCATGGCCCTCCCCAGGGCGGCGCACCGCTGGGCCTCAGTCACGTCTGGATGCGCAGTCGCTCCCCACTTGTCTCCCATCGCCAACTCTCGCTCTTCCGCGGTAGGCGCCTCCCATTTCCGAGCCCGGGTATCACAGGTACACCATCCCGGGTCCGGGCAGGTCTCCTTCCATCTTGAATCCCCTGGCGTCGGCGAACGAGACCAGTGTCGGCCAGGCTCGGCGGGGTTCTCCGGGCACATTGCAGGGGTATTGGGACGGGTGGTCCTCTGCCGTTACGGGCGCTGGGATCCGGTTTGGCCCCAAGATATCCTTGACCAGTCGTGGGTGAGGCTGCTGCATTTGCGCCAAAGAGTGCCGAAGGACCGCGTCAGACACCCCGTTTTGCCAGTAGCGTCTCGGCCTGTGAGCCCGCGACCCCAGCTGCGCGGCGTCGGCCGCCACTCCCCTACCCAGAGCCGCCTGGATCTCGTCGAAAGCCAAACGCACCGGCTCCCTCCGGTCGTCAGCCATATCCACGTTCTCGAGCATGTAAACGAATTCTCGGCCTGACTGCTGAAGCATCTTCAGCACTCCCTCTAAGTCCCGGAACGAGGCCCCCCTCGGATCGTCCATTCCCCTTCCTTCGCCTGCCCTCGAGTAGCCCTGGCATTCCCATCCGGCAATCACCAGGTCAATAGGCCCGCATTCCTCCAGCCAAGGCCTGGTGATGTCCCGTACGTCATGTACCCCGTCTTCCCCTTCCATGTGGATCGCGGAAATCGTAAACTGCTGCGAATACTCCTCAAGCAGCTTCAAGGCGTGGTGGTAGGCCATCTTCCTTACTACCGGGTCTCTTTTCACATGGACCCATTTCCGTACGCAGCAGCCGGCTTTCAGCGCGGCTGCTAACCCCGACCCGATGCCTCCGAACAGCTCCAGGATGCTAATCGCCCCTTCCAGGCACCAGGTCCGTGTGACGCGGGCCCGCAGGTCTGATGGCGTGTTGCCCAACTCCGCTTGCTCCATCCGCTTCGTTCCTTCTACCGCGTATTCCTGCCAGGTCCAATCGTCTAGCTCTTGCGACAGGTCCGCCTCTTCCGCCCTATACGCCGCTCTCGGCTCTTGCCTGACGAACCGGACCGGTAACGTCCCGACGGAGCTCTCCGGGTCCCAATACTGCACCCGGTACAGCATCTTCTCTTGCCACGTGCAGATAGTTGCCCCCACTTTATATAACAGCTCCATGCCGACCAGCACGTCGTAATCTTCCGACTATGAAATCCCGCAAGACAGTCGGACGCAACACTCCTTCTCGGTACCTGGTAGTAGCCGAATCTCTACCGGCCGCTTAGTGCTAGGCATCCACTTAGGGTCTCCTCCCTCGGCGGTCATCAGCAGTATCCCCCACTCCACCTGCATCTCGGGCAGATCCAACTTGAGTTGCTTCGCCAACCCCTTTCCCAAAATCACGTTGTAGGCGCCAGTGTCGATGATCCCTTGGCGCACGGGCAACCCGCCGACAGTCAGACTTCCTTTCTCCGCTATCAGTACCGACGCCCGACACACCATCCTCTCGTTCGGGTGTCTTCGCATGTCGCTGGAGGACGGCCCGTCTCTCATATCGGACGCTCGTTCCCGTCGTGCCGAGATGCGGGATTCCCCCACGGTGTCCGAACGGGAGCGGAGATCCAAATCGCTGCGGTCTCGTGGATGGGCCATGAAGCCGTACTCTCGCACCAGTTCTTCTTCGGGCAACTCGTTGTCCGCTACCTCCTCGATGGCCATCATGGCTTGACTTCTGCCGCCCGCCCTTGGCAGTCGTTCGAGTCGCGACTGTAACTTCCAAATCTCCTCCTGCAGCTCCTCTCGGGATTGGGGCTCCGCCCCCGGTTTTGCTGGTAACACTCGCTCTGCCGATGCCCCCTCTTCCCGCAATGTTCGCAGGAAGGTACGCTCAGACAGTCCCGCTTTAGATGACCGACTTCGCCGCAAGTGTGGCACTTCCGCTGGTCGCTTCGGTCGGGGAGGCCCTTCTCCTGCTCGGGCAACGCCGCGGCGGCCCAGCTCGACCGTTCCCGGGTCTTCTGCGGTCCGTCATCCAGCTCCAGCAGCCGGTGCACGTGCTCAGTTCGCTTGGCCATGCCGTAGACCTCTTTCAGAGTGACGTCGGCGCCGATGCCGTAGACTGCCGTCCGCACCACTGGCCTCAGCTCGTCGTCGAGTCCACGGACGAACTTCGACACTAGGAGCCGTTCGTCGTGCTTCTCCAGATCTTCCGCCAGCTCCACTAGCCGGTTGTAGTAGGCCAATAGCGACTCGGCTTTCCCTCGGCGGAAATCGCGAAATTCTTCTATCCTGGCTCTGGTCTGCCCCACAAACTCTTGTTTCAGCAGCTGAACAAACCGCTTGGTCGGATCTCGAATTACTCCTCACGCGAGCTCGTCCAGCACTTCGCTCCTCACCATGCGGTAAAAAGTCTCCGCTTCGCCGGCAAGCGTCACCACCAGCTTCCGGAAGAACTCGTTGGGGTCGAACCCGTCTCTCTCCCAGCAATACTGCGCCGTTTCTAGTTGCATAAGGTAATTCTTCAAGGACGGTCCTGTCCCTGGAATCCCGGTGTAACGATCCGCCACTTCTATCTTCGGGAGCGCCGACGCTCTCCACCTCGTGTGTGCGGCCGGCGTCTCTCGGTCGTCGCGTAACACTTCCAGAGCCGCCTGGCTCGGAACTAGATCTCGGGGCGACTCCGACCTCGCTTCCGCGCGGTGCTCTCTGCCGTTTTCCTTCGGCGGCTGGCTCGAAGCGTTCGCTCGCATGCCGGGCATGGGTGCCGGCGATTCCCGGTCCATCCGTGCGTTCTATCGGGCCTGTGCCGCTCGTACCCAAGTCGCGGCCGGCGGAATCGTTCCTGGGTCCGACGCGGGATGCCGCTTATTCTCCTCTTCTCCGGCTACGCCTCCGCGTTCTCTCTGGTGTGGCGTCCGGTAGCGGGGCGAGTCACTCCGATGTGAGGCAGGGGAACTGCGTTCCTCTGACGCTGAACTATTCGCTTGGGCCCGCCCTCCTGGCGTAGCGGGCGTAATCTCCATCGTGCGTCTCTGATAGCTAAAGCCTGAACGAAGCAGAACATCGTCTGTCATTCCTTGCTTGTATGTGGTAGATTTGTCTGACACGCACCAACACACGGGAAGAACTCGGCTGGCTCTTGCTTGAACTGGCTTCTCGAGCTAGGGTTTGGTAATCCGTTTAGCTAATTGAGAAAACATACAAGCAAGCAGAGGCCTCCTGGCCCTCTGCGCACCTAAGTATCTTGTTTACTGTTACCGTTGCCTTTGCTTGGCCACACTTTCGGCGTTCCCGCTGTGGGAGCCGTTACTTGTTTCGGCATTCCCGCCGACCTTTGTTGTTCGCTACAAGCGAGCTACACTACTCTTGGCACACAATTATATGAAGGTTGCTTCTATTACCTATTTATCTTAGGCCTTTCTTAATTGTGTGACAGAGTCGAAGCGACACAGCAACCGTCTGACTAAGGCCGATGCAGGCAGGAGCATTTGAAGTGAAAAGAGCGGGAACAGGTTTGAAACTGATTCCCGCGCCGCACGGTTTAAATTTCGCTGCAATAAGGGAATGTACCCCTTAGAGTACATGGCTAGTCTAGGTCGTTTCGCATTCCTTTGTATTTCTATATAAACCCAATGTATGCATGCTATTATCAATCTCAGTCATTTACATTCACTCTGACCTGAGTTCACTACTTCCGCTGCGACACTACCTGCGATCAACCCTGAACGATCCTTTCGGACAAATCTCACTTCAGATTGTAACATGGTATGAGAGCTGCTCAGGGATTCTTCGCAACGTCAACTCCGTAAAATTCGCCAAACCAAAACTGGCGAGCGGCACACGTTCCAAGACCAAGATGGCCGGAGGATCCGGAGGTCAAACAAATCTAACGGCCGAAGGACAAACCAACCCGGCTGCGACAAATGAGGCGACAACTACGATTGGCACTGCCGCGCTCGAGCAGTTATTCGCTCGACTGTCAACAATGGAGAAAGAACTCCAAGATCTGCGCAAAGGCGATGCGGGAACCACTTCCCAACCAGTTCAACCTGGACAACCGGCTGCGAAAAGCCGCGATACCGCCGCGCACGGCTTCTCCCTCGACTCAGACAAATCTGCAACAACTGCCCCTCGTCCAAGCGACGAAACCATCAACTCTGCGCAAGCACGCTTTCTCAGTGTGTCAAAGATCAAGACTACTGCCGCGTTTGACGGCAAGGATTTTTATACATGGAGTTTTGAGCTTGAGCTCCTCCTACAGACAGCGCAGATCTACCACTACTTCGACGGCTCCTATCCTAAACCGGTGGAAGACACCGAAGACGCCCGCGCTCAATACTACAGTGAGTCGCTCATGGCGTATAGCGTTCTGCTGCGCAACATGTCGCCGGCAGAACAGCTCGGCATCCGCTCCTATAAAGAGAGCGCCGCTCCGGCTCTTGAAGCTTGGAAGCACCTCGTGGAGGTATATCAGCCGAAGGATTCCGTCACTGCAAGCCGCCTTCTGCAACAACTCATGGAGACTCGCCTTCTACACAGACAACCGTGAAGAGCGACGACAACCAAGGCGCCATTACTGCAAAATTTGCAAAGCCTTCGGGCATTCAACGGATCGATGCAAATCCCGATCCAACTATCGGCACCCGAATTCCACTCACCACAACAACTGGGTCAGCCGACAAGACGCTCGTCACTCTCAGCCCCAACAACCAGTCTCCCGTCCTCCTGCACAACAACAACAACCACAGCAGTCACAAGGATCTCAAGGAGGAGCTCCCAGAAACGTAACCGCAAACATTGCGACGCGACGCCGCCGCACTTCCGAACCTGACGAAGAAGAAGAACTTCAGGGAGTACTGCCGGAATCAGAGGAAGGGTGGAATAACCCCCTTACAGAAGATCACTACTACCTGCACGACGAAGACGAGCAAGATTGGAATCAGCCAATCACACTGCGGGAAAGCCCGCCTCACGACAATCAACTCTACGTACCTGTCGGATGGAAGGAAGATGAAGACCCGCTGTTTCACTGCCGTTACAAGGCGACGCTGGTGACCCCGCGACTCGCGTTACTACTCCGCAACAACAACAACAAAGACAACTACAACACCTGGTACCTGGACAGCTGCTGCGGACAACACATGGTGGGGTCGACTCGCTACGTGTCAAACCTCAACCGAGCCCCCGCAACCTTCGTCACCGTTGCTAATAGCCACCAACTGCGCGCCAACTCCCAAGGCATTGTCGTTCTGCAAGCACGAGACAGCAACACTCACATCTCGTTCAACGACGTACTCTACGTCCCAGACCTACGCTTTAATCTACTCTCGGCAGGACAACTTCGGGACTGCGGCGTCATACTCACCACCGACCTGGCCACACGCGACCTCATCCTCACGTACGCCCCTCCGGACACACCTCCCGAGTCGTTTAAATACCTCGGTCGAGCCCGCTCAATCAACGGGATCTACGTTCTGGACTTCGACGTACCAAGCTGTGAAGCCTCGTCGGATGAGCTCGTGGACCTGGTCCCCCTCGAATTCGCCTTCATGAACGAAGAATCGTGGCAACATCCTGACGGGCGACCGTGGATTCGCCGCAGCCCACATCCGCGCGAAATCAATCTGCACAACCCCGACATCAACGGGCTCTGCACCACCTGCCATACACCCGCTGCAAGCCGCACGGAACAAGTGGAGAAGGAATACGCGGCGATCCAGGAGGCAGAAAGCGCCGAGGAAGAACCAACTGGCATGACCGAAGAAGAACTCGCGGTATCAACTTACCGCATCTTCGGAGAAGAAAACAAGCAGTTCGGTCACCTGCCTGATCCGCGGCCCACACCACGTTCCGAAACTCTCCGATTCATCCTCGAGGCCAACGCCACCACCATAGACGAGGAAGGACGCCCGCGCCCGTACACCCGCGAAGTTTATCGCCGCGAAATTGACCCAGCCTGGAAAGACCCTGATGAGGCAGAGGAGTTAAGCGTCAAAGAGGAACAAGATAAGGTCAGGGCAGAGAAGAAACAAAAACTGTACGAAGAGCGCATCGCAGCAGGCTGGAGCGAGGAGTCTGCACGACGAGGTGGATGGGGAGACGATGACTATCAACCCGGGGAAGGCGCCACATGGGCATCAGCCACCGGAGCATGGGGATCCAGCGGCTGTGGCATGGCTACCACAGGAGGCTGGGGTACGGAAGAAACAGCCGAAGCAGATCTCACCCAAGAAGAACTGGAGGAAGCAGAACAAGAGATGCGCACCGAACGCGGAGAGGAACCACCCCGCGTCACCATACCCCTCGGAAGACCACCACCAGCACGCTCACCCCCCCGGTCACCATGGCGCTGGGACAGTACCTGGACGGAGCTTGAGGAGGGGAACGTACCTCCAACACCTGCCCGAGACTCCCTTGGTCCAATCTCCCGTCCAGATCCATTCGCCCGCTTCATCGAAGGAACAACAACTCCGCTCACCGTCATCCCCGACCGCGAATTTCTCGCCCTCTATCTTTCGACCGCACCTGCAGAAGGGGAATCAACTGCAGAAGAAGCAGAAGGAGCGAAAGACGAAACAGAACCAGGAGAAGAGGAGGAACCACCGCTCCAGATCCCACAAGAAACAGAGGAGGAAGCAGCAGAGCATCGCGCACGCTACATGCGCAGCAGCGGCATTCGCGCCGAAGACGACCTCTGGCACCAGCGACTCGGGCATCCCTCGCGCCAGACTCTCGCCAACTGCCTCCGCGCGAAGGTCTTCCCCCCAGGAGCACTTCTGCGCCCCGACGGCACCGAACCACACAACACCCCACACCCACTCACCTGCACCGTCTGCCCCACTGCAGCCCTCACTCACAGCGCATATCCTTCACTGGAGCCAAGCACCAACCGCTACAAGAAATTACAGAAGGTGTACAGCGACTTCATTGTACTCACCTGCGACGGACTCAACGGCGAAAAATACACGCTGACCTTCATCGACGCCTACTCACGCTACGTCTGGATTGCCAACGTCGACGCACGGTCCAAGGCTCCAGAAGTCTTCCGGATCTGGCTCGCACACGCACAGCGACAGTCAGGGAGGAAGCTGAAAATTTGGCAGAGTGATGGCGCTAAAGAATTTCGCAGTTACGAGCTGGAGAGCGTTCTCACCGAGAAGGGGATCAAGCACGAGATTTCTCTCCCCTACGCTCATCAGCAGCAAGGAGTCGCCGAGAGGGTTAATCGCACCCTCATGACGAAAGTGCGCGCCCTCATGAATCAGTCCGGCCTCCCCAAGAAGTTTTGGCCTTACGCCATGAACCACGCGGTGCGCCTTTACAACCTCCTCTCCACCACGGCCAACAGAGACAACCTTTCCCCGCACATGAAGTGGACCGGCTCAAGGGGAGATCCCTCCATGTTGAGGGTTTGGGGGTGCATGGTGCAGTATCGGCCAACTTCAGCAAACATTGGCAAGTTTGCTCAGCGCGCACGCTGGGGAGTTCATCTGGGGCTCAGCAACGAGCACAAGGGGTGGCTCATTCTCGACGTCGACAGCAAGGAGATTGTTCCCGCGCGTGACATCCTCTTCTACGAAAGACTCACCTTGAAGCAATGGATCGAGGACGAGCAACACAACCAAGCTCGCGGCTATGTCAACAGCGGCCGCAGCTTTGCATCTCCCGAGGATGAAGCAGCAGCAGCAGCCTTCGATCGCGACGACACCGACGATCATCCTGGCATTCCGCCTCGCCCTCGCTCGGACGATGACGACGACGACGACAGCGATGACACACCTACCCCTGGACCAACCCGCCGCGAAACCGCCCCCAGCACTTCCTCACCTGGACACGACAGCGACGATGATGACGTGGTGGAGGTCCCCATCACTGACACTGCGGAAACCGCGAACGTCTCCGGCCTGCAGCTTCTCGGGCTCCACACCTCCGTCTCCGCCATAGCTCGCGCTGTTGAACCAAAGAACCCGCGCCAAGCCCTCACCGGCCCGCACGCTAAAGAATGGCGTGCAGCTATGGACGCCGAACTGAAAGCGCTGGAGTCCCGTGACACCTGGGTTCTCGTCGATCGTGCAGCAGTGAAGGGGAGGAGGGTGCTCAGCGGGAAGTGGGTTTTTCGGCTCAAGACTAACGCTGACGGAACCATTGAGCGCTTCAAGGCACGATGGGTGGTCCGAGGCTACGACCAACGCCACGGCATCGACTTCGACCAAACTTTCGCTCCTGTCAGCCGTCACACCTCCGTCAGAATCCTACTCGCCATAGCGGCTGCTAAGCATCTACCACTACGACAGATCGACGTGAAAAACGCATTCCTATATGCGTTGGTGGATGCAACCATTTTCGTGGAGCAACCACACACCTACGGAGAAGGAGATCCCAGGGTCTGCCAGTTGAAGAAATCCCTCTATGGGATTAAGCAGGCGCCTCGTCTCTGGCAGCAGCACCTGCACAAAATTCTACTGGAAATCGGCTTCAGGCAGCTGCCGCACGACCCGGGAATGTACCGCCTCCACTTCAACGGCGATTACATCCTCCTCACCGTCTACGTCGACGACCTGCTCTACACTGGCACCTGCAACACGCTTCTTACCCAGTTCGAAGAAAACTTGGCGAAGCGCGTGGACATTACCACCAACCACAACGTCACCCAGTTTCTGGGCCTGAACATCACCTACGCGCCAGAAGCAATTCATCTGTCAGCTTCAAAATACGCAGAGCAGCTGGGAGAACGGTTCAACATCTCACGCGCACCACTCTCAACTCCATACCGCAGCCCCAGCACCAACTACAAACCAGACAACAAACCTTTGTCCCCCGCGGGGCTCCAACTGTACCAGCAGCAGCTGGGCTGCCTGCTGTTCGCATCTGTCACATGCCGACCCGACCTTTCGTACATCGCCAGCCAACTAGCACAGTACTCCCGCAAACCAGTAGCCGAGAACCAGTTGGACCTGGAGCGCGCCCTGCAGTACTTCATCTCCACGCCTGACATCGGACTCTCCTACTCCACGCTGTCAACAACATCCTTCAACCTCAACGGCTACGTGGACGCTGACCATGCCGCTGACCCAGCAAATCGACGGTCCCGAACCGGCTTCGTTTTTCGCCTGGAGCCAACTGGCCCCATCTCCTGGAACTCGCAGAAGCAGGAACTGGTTGCCCTGTCATCGGCCGAAGCTGAATACATCGCCGCGACAGCAGCAGTTCGCGAAGGTCTGTACCTGCAGGAGCTGTTACAGGAGGCGAAAATTCCAACCTCGCCTACCTTTCGCCTGCACTGCGACAACCAGAGCGCGATCAAGATCGCGAACAAGCCCGGGTTCGTGAACCGCACGAAGCACATCGCACTACGGTACTTCTTCGTCAAGGACGAAATCGACCAGGGTAAAGTTGACCTCGCTTACTGCCCAACCACTGAGATGGCAGCCGACTTCCTCACCAAGCGTCTGCCACGTCAGCAGTTCAAGCACTGCTCCGACCTCACCGGAGTGGTCAAGCGAGTCAGCACCCCTCGCGTCCAGGAATGAAGGGGAGTGTTACGATATGAAGCTTTATGAGAAGGCATTCCTGTATGCTGCAGGAGCCGACTCTACCGAGTACGAAGTCGAGGAGTCAGAAGAGTCGAAGCGACACAGCAACCGTCTGACTAAGGCCGATGCAGGCAGGAGCATTTGAAGTGAAAAGAGCGGGAACAGGTTTGAAACTGATTCCCGCGCCGCACGGTTTAAATTTCGCTGCAATAAGGGAATGTACCCCTTAGAGTACATGGCTAGTCTAGGTCGTTTCGCATTCCTTTGTATTATGAAATTTTTTGAAAGTGTGTAACACTTTCTAAAAATGTGTATTGTGAAAGCGCAGCTTACTGTAGCGAAGCAAGGCAACGGCGAATTACTATTCGCCGAGTACATAACGAGGGTTGGAGGCCTTTTGGCCTCCACCCACGTCTTCATTTCGGAACTTTGCAGTTCCATCCTATTCTCGTCCAACCACCTCGTCGTTCCACTTTCTCCTAGCATTCTGGTTCAACTTTCTCATTCGTAGCTCTCTTTTTCTATAAAAGGCGATGGCGCTTTGCACCAGAATGCCGATTTTAAGAGGGCTTATACGCGCCCACAGCTGTACCTTTCTGCCAGCGGGCGCGCGTGACCCAGCGGGCCCTGACTAAGTGACAAAATCGCCTCAGACGCGCCTGAGACGAGATCGCCAATGGTGCGCCTGAGACGAAATTGCCTGTGGTGCGCTTGAGACGAAATCGCAGCGCGCCCGAGACAAGATCGCCAGCTCCCCTGAGACGAAATCGCCAACTCCCCTGAGACGAAATCGCCAGCTCCCCTGAGAAGAAATTGCCAGCTCCCTTGAGACGAAATCAGTAGCTACCCGGAGACGAAATCGCCATAGGCACGCCTGACGACAAAAGCACTAGTGGCGCGCCTGACGACGAAACCGCCAGTGGCGCGCCTGGTGACGAAATTGCCTGAAGAGATTGCCACCAACGAGACTGACAACGAAATCGCCACCAACGCGACGGATGACGAAATTGCCACAGTCGAGCCTGACAGATTACAAGGGCGCGCCTGCAAAAATCGTGGTGTGACAAGGCGAAAACGCCACGGACATGACGGGACGCCTCCGCTACATCAACCCCTGCAACTTCTACCGGCAATGCGGACGTGACGCCTGCACCGTTATTATCATTTTTTATTGCCACACGGGTATGTGTTTCCATTTCTTCAACTTGGTCAATAATTATATGTCTTCTCTGCTCTGGTTTTTTGGATTGTCGCCCGTTTCATTGATCACAGTTTGCAGGAATATCTGCGCACGGACGAGTGTCAACGCTTGGCACATCCCCGCGTCGTTTCCCAAGAGGGGAAGGGGACCGAGGGTCCCGGCTGGCCAGAGGACCGTTCCCCATGGGGGGAAGGGGACCGAGGGTCCCGGCGGGCGAGAGGGCCGTTCCCCATGGGGGGAAGGGGACCGAGGGTCCCGGCGGGCCAGAGGGCCGTTCCCCATGGGGGGAAGGGGACCGAGGGTCCCGGCTCGCCAGAGGGCCGTTCCCCATGGGGGGAAGGGGACCGAGGGTCCCGGCTGGCCTGAGGGCCGTTCCCCATGGGGGGAAGGGGACCGAGGGTCCCGGCTGGCCAGAGGGCCGTTCCCCATGGGGGGAAGGGGACCGAGGGTCCCGGCTGGCCAGAGGGCCGTTCCCCATGGGGGGAAGGGGACCGAGGGTCCCGGCTGGCCAGAGGGCCGTTCCCCATGGGGGGAAGGGGACCGAGGGTCCCGGCTGGCCAGAGGGCCGTTCCCCATGGGGGAAAGGGGACCGAGGGTCCCGGCTGGCCATAGGGCCGTTCCCCATGGGGGGAAGGGGACCGAGGGTCCCGGCTGGCCAGAGGGCCGTTCCCCATGGGGGGAAGGGGACCGAGGGTCCCGGCTCGTGACATGCGGAGATAGAGAGAGAGAGACACGAAAGCTGGCACACGGGTCATTGCGCTAAGGAAGGAGTATATGCACATTGCGACAAGCTTGTGCTATGTAGAAAAAAGGGGACTTACCGTATGCCATCCTTGGCTGCCGGTATAATGCCTTTCAAAATCGTTTTTGTCCGTACGTGTCCTTGTATGTGCCTTTGTATTTGATTGTTAAAAAATGCTCGAATTGGAAGTCTTGGTTACAAACCACCTTGAACATGGCTTGAGAAAAGATTGTTCTCGTCGAAATGAATCTACAACGGCTTTAAGGCCTTCATATGCTGCCCTCAACGCACACAAGGAACAGAGATACGGTACACCTGCTCTCACATTGAGTCCGAGGTTTGTGATCGCTTATTTCTGCCTTGTTGTGATGTTTCTGGAACTCCCACATTAGATGACCTACTCATGATTGATTCTAGGTGTGATGTATACATAGTACGCAGTTCTGTGAAAGTATCCTGGCTGGAACATTTATTCTTGTACGGGTTTTAATTGCTCAATCATACGGTACATACGATCATTTACCATCCGGCGAACTTCTCAAAGTCCCCAATGGTAATACAAAGCCATACCTCTGCGTTTACACTCCTCCTAATGCGGCACTCGCGCCTCATGCACCCATCCCAAGCCATCCCGCCTGCTAATCCACTTGGTGATTTCATTCTAACGATCGTATGCCAGTCACGAGGCTTCATTGGCAATCTTGGCCTCTCGTGTGCTCTCGCGGACAATCGCGAACGTGAAAAGCAGCTCTTGACAATAATTCTAGAGTAGTCGCTAACTCCGTCATACAAAAATCACTTGCATGCAATGTCGCTCTGTTATCCTCACGTCAATCACGCGGCATCATCGGGAGACGTCAACATCCACGCCCTCGGCAGCTAACATCAACCACCAGTTTCAACCACACTCTTCTGCTGCGCCAACAACCAGGGACATCTACATAAATGGAACGAGCAACCGTCATACACAACATTCCGAAACCCACCGGCATGGCGATCGCATCGCAACCAACCAACGCCACCTCTCTCAGCAATTCGTCGAGGCCATCAACCTTAACAAGACTCAGCACGCCTTCACCGCTCCTAACTACACATGTCTCAGTAAACCCAACTGTAATGAAGCACGTTGCCATTGCAAGAGCAGAAAGCAAGCTTTCTCAATATGAAATTTTTTGAAAGTGTGTAACACTTTCTAAAAATGTGTATTGTGAAAGCGCAGCTTACTGTAGCGAAGCAAGGCAACGGCGAATTACTATTCGCCGAGTACATAACGAGGGTTGGAGGCCTTTTGGCCTCCACCCACGTCTTCATTTCGGAACTTTGCAGTTCCATCCCCCACCCACCCACCCTAGTTGTATCTTTGTATAATCTATAGTTAGGTTGGACGAGAATGATGTAATCACTGCAACTGTAATGAAGCACGTTGCCATTGCAAGAGCAGAAAGCAAGCTTTCTCAATTCTATATAAACCCAATTGTCGAGAGAATCAGGCAAGGTTGGATTGACTATCGAGAGTTTGGTACAAAATAACACAACCCTAAAGTGTTATCCCCTATAACATCTACCCCACTACAGCCTACCAATATATATCACACATATATATCATTTGACACACCCCCATAGGCAAAGTGGGGGAGAGCAACGGGTCACAAGACCAGTCAAGAGAAGCAAAACAAGCTCAGGGTGGATCACAACGTCACCACACATTCTGAGCACAAGCAAATGGCCATAAGGCCAGTTCACATGCTAAGATATATATGAAGCAATGACAGTACAGTGATGGCTACCTAGCAAGAGCCAGCATACAGGTATATATGTATATAGATCACAGTACAAGCAAAGACTACAGCAAGTGTGGAAGCGTAGGCACAAGGCCTAACAGAGTACAAAAGCGCTGATGATCACCAGACGGAAGTGCCTTGGTGAATATATCAGCAGTGTTGGCCCGAGTGGCCACGTAACGAAGACAAAGCTGGCCTCGCTGCTGCAACTCTCGAGCCAGGAAGTAACGCAGAGCAATGTGCTTCGTTCTATGCTCCAGTCTGTGCTCCTCACACAAGGCAATGGCGGCCTTGTTGTCAACGTACAGCACTGGAGGAGAACGAGGCTGCTCTCCCAAGTCAGTCAGCAGGTAGGTGAGCCAGCGTAACTCCTGTGCAGCCATGGCGGTGGCGTAGATCTCAGCCTCACAACTGGAGCCGAGAACTGAAGACGAGCGTGTAGAACGCCACGAAACTGAACCAGAGCCAAGGCTGAAGGTGTAACCCTGTGACGACCGCTGAGTAGCCAGGTCGTCAACCCAAGAAGCGTCTGAGTGCCCAGTGAGTACAACCTCACTCGTCCCTCCAAGCACTAGCCCCATGCCTGATGTGCTGCACAAGTAGCGCAGTACCCTCTTAGCAGCAGCCATGTGCTCAGGTCGGTGTCGACCAGGAGCCACGTAGCGAGCGAGGAGACCAAGAGGGTACGCGAGGTCAGGTCGAGTGCAAGTCATCAGGTACATGAGGCAGCCGACTAGCTCTGGGTAAGGACCACTCGGCTCTACGGACTCGTCCGAAGGTGGAGCTGAGAGCGTGTGACCTGTAGCCAGAGGAGTGGCCTGTGCTGAAGACCAGGTGAAGCCGAAGCGCTGAAGGACCTGCTGCACCATGTGTGACTGAGTCAAGGTGATGGTGCGGCGTGCTCTGTCCCGGGTGATCTGCAAGCCAAGGTAGCTGCGCAGCTCACCCAAGTCAGTGCACGTGTGTCTCTTCTGCAGCTCCGACTTCACGTGGGCGAGAGCCTCAGTGTCAGCAGTGGCAAAAACCAAGTCGTCGACGTACACGAGGATGTAGAATGGCGGCAGTGAAGTGTCGGTGCGCAGAAACAGCGACGGGTCAGCAGTAGAAGGCGCAAACCCAAGAGCCGCAAGCGTAGTCCTCAGTGTGTCGTGCCACTCACGTGGCGCCTGGCGGAGACCGTAGACCGGCCGCCGGAGGCTCCACTGGGTGCCAGGAGGGAACGACCCAGTGAAGCCAGGAGGGCGGCGCAGCCAGATCTCCTCGTGCAGGCTGCCCTGTAAGAAAGCTGTGCTGAAGTCAAGAGAGTGAAGCTCGTAGTCACGGTGAGCAGCAACGTGCAGCAGCACCCGAAGAGTGGTCATCTTCGGGGTGGGGGAGAAGGTCTGGAAGAAGTCAACTCCCTCTCGCTGACTGAAGCCTCGAGCCACGTAACGCGCCTTGAAGACAGGCGGAGAACCCGGCGGCCGCTTCACCCTGAAAATCCACATGCCACTGACGATGTTCGCCCCAGGTGGGGGAACCTCGTCGACATAGGTGCCTGTGGACTTCCAGGAAGCCATCTCTGCGTCCATGGCTGCCTGCCACTGAGAGGAGTAGGGACTCTCTATCGCCTCTGCGTAAGAGCGCGGAGTCGGGATGTCTGGTGCATCCGGGTCTCCCTCAGGGGCAAGTAGCGAGGACACAAGATGAGGTAAAGCAGCAGCAAGACACTGGAACTCCTCCTGCCTGTCCTCAAGGACGTCCGTGCTAAGAGCACACTCACCCCCGACGGACGGAGGACAGACAGACGCAGACTCAGCAACAAGACTGGCGGCGTAGTCTAGACGACAGGCAGCAGCAAAGGCAACAAGCTCAGCGACAAGAGCAGACGCAGCAGTAGACTCAAACGACGGGTCAGTGACAACAGTGGCTAGCAGACGCGTGACAGTAGGGTGGTCAGCACGAAACCGGTCAGACTCAGGGTCTGGAACGTCAGGTAGAGAGGACGCAGGAGGAGACGGCAGAGGAACAGGCTGCAGAGCAGAGGAAGGACGACGAACTACGAGGTGTGCGCGGGGGACAGCCGGCTGACGCGAACGAGGAACACGACGACCGGTACGACCAGGACGAGCAGGCGAGACAGGACGCGACACAGGCTCACGACGCTCAGCAGGACTACCAGTCTGCTCAGTGTAAGGCGAAAGAGCAGGCAGCGGTGAGCCAGGCTGTAACGGAAGACCAGTAGACGACGGGAGAGTAAGAACCTGACGAAGAACAGAGTCAGACGGCGGCAGAGACGACGGAGACGGCGGAGCGAAGAACAGTCGTGTCGGCGCAGCTGCATCAGTACCGGCAGCTCCAGCAGCTCCAGTGCCTCCAGCAGCTCCAGTAGCTCCAGAACCAGCGACTCCAGCCAGAACCAGCGACTCCAGCACCTCCAGTAGACAAAGGTCCAGCACCACTCCTAGCTCCAGCAGCGCGACGCTGACGGTGACCGTACCAGTCCTGCAGCTGCTGTGGGGTGAGAGGCACCCGTGGACGAAGGCGGCTACTCCAAGGAGACCGCGCAACAGCAGACTCAGAACCCTCAGCGCCAGCACCCCCAACTGCTCCAGAACCTCCAGCGTCAGCACCTCCAGGCTCCACACGCGTAGGCTCAGTACCCGCAGACTCGGCACCCGCAAGCTCAGCACCTCCAGGCTCCTCACGCGCAGGCACAGCACCCTCAGACTCGACACCCCCAAGCTCAGCACCTCCAGGCTCCTCACGCGCAGGCACGGCACCCCCAGACTCCGCACCCCCAGGCTCAGCACCTCTAGGCGCCTCTCGCTCAGGCTCCGCACTCCCAGGCTCAGCACCCCCAGAGACAGCACCCCGAGTAGGACCACCTCCAGCAGGACCTGAGTCACCAGTGACCTCAACAGGCGCAGGTACCGGGGGGTCTACCTGAGAAACACCTGAAGGAGCAGGACCTGGCGCGGGGAGGGGGTCTACCTGGGGAGGACCTGGAGCGAGAAAGAGCGGCGGGGGGGGGGCGAGAGGCAGTGCGGTAGGGAAAGAGACGGTAGAAGGGAACAGACTCGTCAAAGGTGACGTCCTGAGACGCAAAGACACGGCGCGAGGTGGGCTCGTAAAACTGCCAGCCAGGCGCGTCAGGAGGAAAACCAAGGAAGACGCAGGGAATGGCGCGAGCAGAGAGCTTGTCCGCGGTGAGATCGCGGACAAAGGCACGAGCACCCCAGACCCGGAAACACGACGCATCGCCAACCTCCCCCGTCCACAGCAGCGTGGGCGAGGTCTCCGGCAAGGAGACACGGGGCCAGAGGTTGAGCTGATGCGCGGCGTACCGGACCGCGAACGGCCACAGAAAATGGGGAGCCGCCGCATGGATCATGGAGGTACGAGCGACCTCCATGACTAAGCCAATGCGGCGCTCAGCAACCCCATTCTGCTGCGGAGAGGCCGGAAACGACTGGGTGATGCCGTGCTCCGCACAGAAGGCTGCCAAGAGGTCAGAGGAGAACTCACCACCTCTGTCAGAGTGCAGACGCAGGACAGGAAAGTCCCGCTCGAACCGCTCGCGGAGCTGGAGACGCACAGCGCGGATCCAGGGGATCAAAACAGCAGGGACGTGCGCAAGGGGAAGACCGTGGTGTAACGCGTGTAGTCGTCGACAACCAGCAGAAAGTACCGCTCACGGCCCTGTCCCTGGACGCGGGCTGGGCCCCACACGTCCAGGTGAAGCGTCTGCAGGGGAGCCTCTGTGGGAGGAAACGAGGAGGAGTGAGGAGCGGCGCGCTGCCGCCCCTCGACGCAGGGAATGCAGGGCGGCGCAGGCGAGGGAGGGAGGGCAGGCAGAGACCTGGGAAGCCCAGAGACCAGAGAGCGAGAGTGCATGCTACGAAGGCGAGGCAGGGAGGGGTGACCAAGGCGGTGGTGCCACAGGAGCGTGTCGTGCGACAGGCGGCGGCACTCACACTGGGTAGCTACCTGAGCAGACGCGTACAGCTGCGGAGACAAAGGAGCGGAGCGTGAAACAGTGGTGAGGGTGTACAGACTGGACCCCGGCTCACGAGTGAACGTGGCCAGGTGGCGGCCAGTCTTGGAGCACGTGCAGATCGCCACACGCTGCCCTCCAGGAGTCCAGGTGTCAACCCAGTGATCCTGGAGGACGGCGTTGCTCACCAGGTTCGTAGAGAACGAGGGAACGTGGAGACCTGACAGCTCACCAGACGGGACCGCCGGGCACGGGAGCACAGTCGTGGCTCGTGCAAGCACTGGGCCCCCAGAGGGGTCAGCCAGGGAGACAGGGACAGGTGCAGGGAGGGGAGTGACGGTGGTGCTATCGCGAAAGAAACAGCGGGAAGCACCAGAGTCAAGTGTAAACGTGTGCAAGGCCTGAGCCGACTCAGTACCAAGGGGAGCAGACTCACTAGCACCTAGGGCTGCAGCCCTTATACCGGGGTCAATACCAGGGTCAGGCGGCACACACAAGTAGCAGTCACCCTCAGCACTAACAGTCAATGCATACATGGCAGCAAGAATAACATCATAGTCCAGATCAAAGATAGGCACATCACGCCTAAGCAGCTCTGCCCAGTTGGGGAACTCAGTAGCATCAGGATACTTGGTACGCCAGGCGTCACTAAGCCTAGCAAAACAACGATACTCAGTGTGAAAACCGTTGCAGGGGCGACCCTTGCGGGGGCCAGTACGAATGACATAGGGGCAGCGGTCAGAACCCCGAGACGCCCCACGCCCAGCATACCAGTCATTGAGCTGCTGGGAGGTGAGGGGAGGAAGCTGCTGCTGCTGCTGTGGCTGCTGCTGCTGCTGCTGCTGCTGCTGGCCACCCTTCTGGCCAGATCCACCCCCACTCCCACCTCCACCGCCACTGCCGCTGCCTCCTCCCCCACCACCGCCGCCGCCGCCTCCACCGCCCCCGGTCCTGCCGCCACCCCACCCACCGCCTCCACCCCCACGGCCACCCCCACCACCTCCACCACCCCCGCCGCCTCCACCACCGCTCCCTCCACCGCCACCTCCGCCACCCCTGCCACCCTTGCCGCCCCTGCCACCACCACGCTTCCCACCAGGAGCGGAAGCCGCTGCGACCTTCTCCGCACCGAGGAAGTCGACAGCAGTAGCAGCAGAGGCGTAGGAGGGGTCAAGAGGGGAGGGGGAGCACCCCTCAAAGAGGGGAGTGCGGGGAGTGCCACGAGCAGCACCGACAGCGAGGATGTTCTTCTCTGCTGCGACCAGCTGCTGCTCGAAGTCGTCCAGAGTGATAGTTGGAGGATCCTTGGCAAGGAAGTAATCTCTGACAGAGCGAAGAGTGTCAGGGAGGCGGGTGACGAGGATGTAGAGGGTGAAGTACAGCGGGGGGCGGTTCGTGGCGAGGAACTCGTCGGTAAGAGCGGCTCGAAAGCGGGCGTCACTAGCGCGGAGGTGAGTGATAAGGTCGGCAGCAGTGTGAAACGAGGCTAAGTCTGGGAACAGGTAAGGCAGGATGAGACTACCAACGGTGGCTGTGGCCGGGGCGGAATAGCGGGCAACGACAGCATCATACAGCGTCTGAGCAGTCTTAAGCTGGTTGAAATGCGCGCGCTCAGAGATCGGTAGGTGATTGCGAATAACAAGGCGCGCGACTGCATCGCGGAGCTCCCACTGTGCTCGTTCAGGGGCAGGAGCAGTCTCAGCGGGAGTAGGGACAGTGCCGGTCACATAGGCTAGCAGTGACACTCCGTCTGCGACGTCAGTCATAAGGTAAAGGCGCAGGTCACTAAGCCAGGTGTCAAACTCGATGGGGCGGCCGTCAGACTCAAAGGCGAGAACAGTAAGGGTCGCCATGGTTGCAGCGCAGGCAAAAGTAGCAGGCTCAGGCAGCAGGCTCAGGCAGCAGGCTCAGGCAGCAGGCAAAGGCTGCAGGCTCAGGCAGCAGGCTCAGGCAGCAGGCTCAGGCAGCAGGTACAGGCAACAGGCAACCGTAGCAGGTAGGCAGTTGATACAGGCGCAATGCGAGCAGGTAAGGAAACACGCAGATCAGTGACAGGCCGCGCGCAGGCTGGCGGGGCGCGACGTGAGCTGCGCGGGCGGTGCGCGGGCCGCGTGCGGGCTGCGCGCGGGCTGCGCAGGCTCAGTTCGGGCCGCGCGGGCTAGGCGCGGGCTGCGCGCGGGCTGCGCGGGCTCAGTGCGGGCCGTGCGGGCTCGGCGCGGGCTGCACGGACGGTGCGCAGGGCAGCTGCGGGCCACGCGGGCGCAGGGCGGGCTGCACAAGCGACCTACGGGGCGCGACGCGGCTGGCAGCAGCTGTGCGCGGTAAAAAAAAAAGGCGTGCGCGCGCAGCCGAGGCGCGCGCGGGCAGCAGGCTAGGCAGACACGTATGTAAGGCAGGTAGGCAGGCCGTTGGGGAGGTAACTTAGTACATGGTGGGCCCTTAAGCTTAGGTCTAGGAACCTGCTCTAGATGCCATGTCGAGAGAATCAGGCAAGGTTGGATTGACTATCGAGAGTTTGGTACAAAATAACACAACCCTAAAGTGTTATCCCCTATAACATCTACCCCACTACAGCCTACCAATATATATCACACATATATATCATTTGACACCAATGTATGCATGCTATTATCAATCTCAGTCATTTACATTCACTCTGACCTGAGTTCACTACTTCCGCTGCGACACTACCTGCGATCAACCCTGAACGATCCTTTCGGACAAATCTCACTTCAGATTGTAACAGAGAGGGACCCCAGTTAGGCAGGGAAGGGACCTCTTGGGGGACAAGAGACCTAAAGAGATGTGATATGGGTCACCTTTGGTTGGCAGGCAGGGCCTGGTTTTTGAATTGTTGGCATAAATGTAGCAGTATCATACACTCAGTAGGGAGAATTCCAACACTTTGTTTTGCCTGTACCGTAACAGCATTCACGCAACAAAGAAAAAGGGTGCATACCCCAATCACCGCCAAAAGTACTCAGAGAGAGCATACAGTAACTACTGGGCCCAGGTAGTATTTAGTGCATTCAAACATCCGGTATACCATTGTGGTAAAAGCAGGACACACGTCATGACTACTAGCATATTGTCTCCTAGTTCCATTTAACCTACCGTATTACCCCGGATTAAAGCGCAGGTGCGCTTATAATAAATCAGTGTTTTTTAGGGGGGTGCGCTTATAATTGAGTAAAAAATATAAGCGCATGCGCTTATATAATGACTAATACAAATTTATATTCTTACTGCACCAGATTGTACATCCCCTTATTGCAATTTTAATCGAAGCGCAATGATAGGGGGTCACAATTCAGAGTCGCACGCGGGCGAATTTCTGCGGGCACACAGGGGCAGTTACACGTCATTGCGCCGGAATTCCAGCTCATAATGACTGGACGCGCAGAATGTAAGGTCCTCGCGAGTCAATCGAACCGAAATTGGTGTGACCTCGCTGCAAATTGGAATTTCGTTACCGTTTCAAGCAAATTCAAATTTTAATATTATACATGCGCTTATAATAAGTCAGGGTTTTACAGGGGGTGCGCTTATAATTGAGGATCGGCCATAAGCGCATTGCTCCAGATAGAAGCGCATGCGCTTATCATAGGCCTGCGCTTTTATCCGGGGCGATACGGTATTCATTCAAAATGCATCGTGCAACTCAAGCTATTAGGCACAAGGGGAAGAAGGGAAAAGAAAGAAAGAAAAAAAACCCAGCTAAACCTAGTCACTGCACATGCAGGCAACATCTGACGCAGAGCAACACCAGCTGCAACCCCACCGGCTTGCCACAGGCCAGAAAGCTGCAGCGAAAGCCTGTTGCATTGCACCAAGTTGCTATCTTCAGACATTCCCAACCCAACACCTTCAATCACCACCATACGGTGTGCCGGCCACAAGCCAGCGATGGTCATGCTAAACCCTACTCACCCGGCATCACTACTCCATGCACGCAGCTAGCTGCCAAAATAATAGCTGGCAGATGTGAGTCATTCCCAGTATAGTGGCAGGCCCTGTGTTAGGTAAGTAGACGCCACGCACCCCCTTCCACCCACCCACACTTGATTGTGCGTACGGATGGGCTGTCTGGGAACAGGGTAGGCGAGAGGTGGAGCTAGAGCTATCCCTGCTTGCACAGCACCCCAAGGGGCGATCGCTGTTCAGTGCTGTGAAGAATTGTGAGGTCTAAGAGGTGTTCTTTCGGATCCTTCA
The DNA here is from genome assembly GCA_947470075.1 of Closterium sp. Yama58-4. Classification (NCBI taxonomy): domain Eukaryota; kingdom Viridiplantae; phylum Streptophyta; class Zygnematophyceae; order Desmidiales; family Closteriaceae; genus Closterium; species Closterium sp. Yama58-4. The sequence goes on along the minus strand of CANIUD010000178.1, from coordinate 611,470 downwards.
GCTGTGTGGTGCTGCTGCTGCTAACGCTTCTGCTGCAGCAGCTGCTTTTGCACAGACGGCTAGGCGCCCCAGCCGTTGAAGTGGCGGCTACAGCAGTCAGGGCAGCCGTACTCAGAGTGAAAGGGGCCGAAGTCAGCGCACTTGACCGCCAGCGGGCCGTGCCCGTGAGGCGTGAACACGCGGGCTACCATGGAGGGAAATCCCTTAGGCCTGTGGGGACAGCAGCGAAGGAGATGAGAGAGAGGAGAGTGGGGCGGGGGTGAGTTGGAGAGAGTAAGCACAACTCATGAATGCAGCTGCAGGCACACTCTACGGTAATCAATCCGCAACAGCCATCAGGCCTTTCCCAACAACGTCCGCTATTTTTCTGACACGGTAACCTCGCACCCTGCCACCCGCGGGCTCACCTATCAGGCCGCGACACGTGGATGGAAGGCGGAAGGCGGCGGCGGCCAGAGGGCGCGAAGTAGAGCTTGAGCATGGACGGCAAGGGGGCGCGCAGGTGCGGGGGAGTGTTGGCGTCCGAAGAGGAGGAAGGGTGCGGCGCGTACTCGCCTCTCACTTCGCCGTATTGCTGCAAGGCCTGTTCAGGAGGGCGACACAGAGGGGCGGAGGGAGGGAGAGGGAGTTAGAGTGATGAGAGGAGAGAGTGGGCGTGCAAGGAAAATGCTTTGTTGGAGAGAGAGAGAGAGAGAGAGAGAGAGAGAGAGAGAGAGAGAGAGAGAGAGAGAGAGAGAGAGAGAGAGAGAGAGAGAGAGAGAGAAAGAGAGAGAGAAAGAGAGAGAGAGAGAGAAACAGCATTGAGTCATTCCGGATCCACTACTGCTGCTGCTGCTGCTGCTGCTGCTCCTCGTCCTTCGCTCGTGTTCACACACGCATCTTTTACCCTCCTTCCCTCGTCCACCAGTTCCCGTCCCTTTCCCCCAGATCCCGTCACCTCCCCCCTACAGTCTCCCCCCTCCTTTCCCCCCTTCCACCCCGCCCACCCGTTTCCGTTCTCCCGTTGCCTTCCCCCGCAGCGTCCCAGCGCCACTCGTCCTCACGTGTACCGTAAGCGATGCGCCATCCGCGCCCCGAGACGCGCTCACCTGTCTGACTTGCGGCAGCAATTCCAGCAGCGACGCGCTCGTCGCGCCAGTCGCCGCCACGCCCACCCAGAAGAGCGCGCGAATGTCGTCCTCCGTGCACGGCCGCGTGGCGACGTCCTGCGACGCCGGGCGACCCCACTTGAGCGACGACTGCTGCAACGACTTGGCCATTGCGACGTTGGACACGAATTCGACGACTGTGGGGAGAACGAATGGACAGGAATCACAGAATGAGAAGTTAGGAAAAAGTTGACATTCTAGCCAACTTTTTGGGCACCTTAACAACAAGTAGCGAAGGAGAACGTTAACGTTAACGAAGAATGATGATGGAACGGCGGAATGGGGAGGGCGGGAGCATATGAGCGGGAAAGCTCGTCAACGGCGGAAAGGAGAAGCGCGAGGGGTAAGCGGGGCGACGGACGAGCGCGCGGATGTGAACAGGGGAGGCAGGCGGGAAAGCAGGCTGGCAAGCAGGGGAGCGCACCGGCATCGCCCGAGTGAGTGAACTCGATGTGTCGAATGGGGTAGGGGCACTGGCGGTACGATAGCTGCTGGTCCAACCATCGCGTCTTCTCCTGCGCCGATACCTTGTCCTGCCATGGCGAAAAGAACGAGAGGAAGGGAAGGAGGAGAGGGAGGCAAGGATTGAGGGAGGAAGGGAGAGAGGGAGGAGAAATGGAAGACGGATGACGATTGAGCGAACAAGGGCATTGAGAGCTGGGCAAGACAGGAGAGGGGTGGCAACTGGAGATTGCGGATATAGTTCCGACACGACAAAGGCACAGGCGAGTGAATGCTTGGTGCTACACAGAAACGAGGACGAACGGCGAGTCTGAGAAGCGAGTAAGGAGTCGAGTGGCGGAAAGAGGGAGCTCAGGCGGCAACAGGTCGAATGGGGGAAGTGGAGGGGGACCAGGGCGTGAGGGGGCGAGGGGCGAAGGGATCGTCGGAAGGTAGCGCGCCGCACCTTAATCCGCGACGTGAGCACCACGACTTGCTGGTCCGGTCGGTACAATAGCGTTGAGTAGTACGACGGGTCTTCCAAGTCGCAGAGATCCCCGCCGCAATATCCGGACGCTCCTTGCAACTGCTGCGCCGACGGCGGCAAGAGCGCAGGCATTCCCTGCGCGGCTGCCATCTCGTGCGCGTTCGGCGGGAGATGGTGAGGTATTTGCGGAAGCATTTGCGCCATGCCGTTGTGCGCGCTAGGTGGAAGGTGCATTGGCGGGCGCGGCTGCGCGTAATAATGAACGGGGTTGGGAGGAGGCGGGGAGTCCAACAATGGCGGGGAAGGGGAACCCGCCAGCGGCAATCCCGCGGGGCACGGGCCAGCGTAACACGAGTCGAATTGCCCGTCATAGAACGACGGGGGTGACATATGGTCCATCAACATTGGTGCTGACCCCCCGGACATCGAGGCGGCCAATTGCGGGGATACCGCCATGCGCGGCGGCGAGCAAACACCAGGAGGAGGGGACGTGAAGAGCGGACGCTCGGAGTCTAAAAACATGGCTGGAGAAGTGCGGGGGCTGAGGAGGAGGGGTGCTGTGATGCGGCAGAGTGAAAAGAGATTGTAGAACAAGGCAGTGATGTTGACTGCTAGAATGGAGTTGGAAAGAATGCTGGGCCAATTCTTGCTGGGAGCGAGAGGTGCAAGCTACGTATTGCAGTCGAGACGAGACGAGAGTACAGCGAGGACCTCTGGGCTTCTGCGTGTGGTGGTAGGTTGAGGGGAACAGTGCAGGTGGGGCACCGCCGTGCTGCCGTGTCCCTGAAAGGATGAGGAGGAGGGGAATGGCAAAATGGGCTGAAGGAGGTTTCAGAACCCGACCAAGATAAAGAGACCGTGACGTAACGTATTTGAACGTTTTGAAATCAACTACACCGTCTGGAACCAGTTTTAGGTTTCGATCGTTGGTCTTCGTGGCCAAAATCCTCTGCGTCCCGGCATGGGGGGTGTGGCATGTGATGGCTGGGGTGGCGGGGTGGGTGGGTGGGTGGTGCTGGGCAGAATGCAACGGAAGGTCAGGTCAGTGCTAGAAAAGGACTGGTGGTTTGAGCGGGTGTGGGGGTGTGCTGGAAAGTGTGCAGCGTGGGTCGCAGAGCAGAACGGAAACTGGCAGAGCGACGTCCGTGCAAACTCACTGGTCGTAAAAAACGAAAGGAAAAGGATAAACATTTTTGTGCCCTGTGTCGTCCACCACAGCTTCTGCCAGCGAGTCGCCCACACATGGAATGCTTCCATCAGTGCACAATTTTTCGTTTTTCATCGGTCCCATCAGTAGCTACTGGGGTTCGCTCTCGCGCATCGGCTCGGATGTTGACGACGGCAAAACGCGATTCGAAAAGCTAACTGCACGGCACGGCGGAGTACAGCAGATTCGCCTCAACCTTGCAGCGTCGTCTGTGCGAGACCATGCGACATGCGTTTCCCAGCAACAGTGTTGGCGATGCGTGGGTTTGGGGAGGGAAGGATCCTGGGAGGTGGTGTGCAAGGAACAGTGTTGGAACTGACGCAAATGCCGAGCTGACGCGGAATGAGGAATGAACGTCGTTCGGAATGCGAGTAGGGGTGGTTGGGCAATGCGATGCGACGGGCAAGTCGGTCAATTTCAGGCAGTGCGTCTAGTGGTCGGTGGCGAATGTCATGATGGCTGCGATAACCACGCTTGCGACGAAGATGATGAAATTCTGTCGCACATGATCTGCTTGCGACTGCTGCTGCCAACTGGAAGGGAATGCGAGCTGGCCAAAGACACAGAAGTCAAAGCATCACTGCTGAACGATCGAATCGCCTGCGTCGCAAGCAGGGCTATTGCTAGGATTTTTGCTAGCTCGGACGATCCGGGCCCCTGTGAAAAAGACCCTGTAAAATCCGAGCCAGCGGAAAAAAAACCTTGACGAATCCGGGTTCGAGCCAGAAAAGGCCTGAAAACATGCATTACCAGAATTTCGCGGGAAACTCACAGTGGGTTGCGCGAGGGCTGGGGAGATTGGAGATGGAGTGGCTCTGGAGGGGTGAGCGAGATACTTTTTGTAGACTTTAGAAAAAAAATACGATGAGGAAGAGTACATCGGGAGAACAGGGCAATCAGACACTCTCTCCTTATTGGCCTTCTAAGCCATGTCGACGTAGAACGGGGCAATCAGACACATGGAGGCCAACAAGGAGAGAGTGGTTAGGAAATTCACTAAAATTGGCCCAACGTGTGTTTAGAGGGAGACCGAGAGGAATGCAAGGCAGGTCGGGGAGAACATGTCTGCTAAAATTTTACCGGTCCCCTTGAGAACTCCCCGGAGAGATCCGAGCTGACTCAAAAATCACCCTTCAGTTTTACGGGCTGGTCCGGAAAAAACCTTGTGAAAATCAGGGCTCCTAGAAAAAACACCCTATAATTTCAGTCAAAACAGGGTAATTGCCCTGATAACTTAGGCCCTGGTCGCAAGCAGTCTCAGTCGCCCGTCCTTCCACTTGCGAACTAGCAGTACTTTCGCTCGTGCGTCTCGCGCGGATGACAAGAAGCTGGAATAGTTTGTTTGAGACGGCTCCGTTATAACGAGAATTACAGAAGGCTACATCTCAACGGTTAACGATGGGGCATTTCGAAAAAAATGTTAGCATAAATATAAAAGCTGTGTCGTTATTCCTCCAGCTCCATGCAATATCCAACTTTCCATCGCCTCGCCGCATATTCCGCCGCGATCTGAGCAGACCGTGATCTTTTCTTATGTCCACTCTTCTACCATTTGATGCCATTTCCGTCGCAGCCGCATCGAAGCTTGATCCTTCCCCGTTGTCGTCCCCCGTCAGCAGCATTGCGACTAGTGTCGCAGCTAATCGCAATCACCACAGGTTACCTGAACTTCGTTCAGGCGTCGCTTTCGCGCATCCATCGCCCCAGCTGAAACGTCTTGTCTTCTCGCACGCGAGTCCTCACCGCATCTCCCGCCAATTTCTCATTGTTGCAACCACATCCTCCTCATCCTTCCCAACCTCGTCTCAACTCCCCGCGTTTCCCGGAATGTCTGCTGCGGACTCTCAGTCGCCGGCAACTGTGCCGGAGCGTGCCATCCGCTTTACAGTAACTAACGGCGACGGCAGCAAGCTCTCCGCGTTTCTAGTGGAGCCGAACGCGGATCTCCCCGATCCGACGCTCCCGGACGGTGCGATGCGTGAAAGCGCGAATGGCGGCGATCGCAGCGTCGCGGATGGCAGCGCGAAAGTGGTGATCATCTGCCATGGGTTCCGGTCTACTAAGGTGCGCCATGCTGAAAGAAATTCGATCATATGCACTTTCCTCCTCCTCGCCCCTCTCGTGCTTGCCCTCGCACTTGTTTTCCCGCGGCAAATCAATAGTCTACCCCAGTAGTCGCATTCTCTTTCCCCAATGCCTTCACCCCACAACCCCTCTCCCCTCCTGTACCCCCGCTCCCCCACCCTTTCCCCCGTCGGCCCGTTCCCCCACTTCCACGTCCCGCCAATTCGTCCGCGTTCTCGTTGCGCGTGCCGTGTGTGGCGGTGACTGACGAGCAGCTGAGCTCCACGGTGCAGAAGCTGTCAGATGCGATCCTGGCCGCAGGATTTGCCACTGTGCGATTCGACTTCTCTGGAAACGGGTGAGGAACGCAACTATGCAGCCAGCGAACACCGCCCCCCACCCTTTCCTCCCCCACCTCCTCAGATCAGACACACACGAAGCTCCCCTGGCCACCTGCCTTTTCCCCTTTCCTATGTACGATGCGCCAGGGCACTTTGAGTCTTATTTAAAGCCTCCCCATTCCCCGTACCCGCATTCTGCCACTCCCACGCTGTGCCTCTCCCACAATGTCGCGCCATGAGGCAGGGAGAGCGAGGGCGCGTTCGCAACGGGCAACTACCGGCACGAGGCAGCTGATCTACACTCCGTGGTGGAGTGGGTGCGGGCGCAGGGCAGGCACGTGGAGGCGGTCGTTGGGCACAGCAAAGGTGCCGCGGGGATAAGGGAGATGAAGGAGAATCTGTTGCATTTCGCTTTCTGGTTCAGTTGGGGTTATGAAAGGGGGGCGATGAGCTGGGCTGCTATTGAACTCAATGAATCACCATTGGCAGCAGTATTCTCCATCTCTCTCTCTCTCTCTCTCTCTCTCTCTCTCTCTCTCTCTCTCTCTCTCTCTCTCTCTCTCTCTCTCTCTCTCTCTCTCTCTCACACACACACACACACACACACACACACACACCCACGCATGCACGCACGCACGCTCGCACGCACGCACGCACGCCCGCACGCACGCACACGCGAATGGAAACGCACATGCACACGCACGCACGCGCGCATGTTCAGGTGGCAACTGTGTGTTGCTGTATGCCTCTTTGTACAAGGACGTGCCCAAGGTCATCAACGTCAGCGGCCGCTACGACCTCTCAAGGGGCATCAAGGAGCGATTTGGGGAGGAGGGAATGGCGAAGCTGGAGGAGGAGGGGCAGTTAACCCAGCAGGACAAATATGGTGTGTTGCTGTTGCTGGTACACTGGCATCAAGTCGCTTGTCTCTAATGCGTTAGTTATTTCTACTTCTACCTGATTTTATGCATCATCTCTTGCTGCTGCACTATTCCAACCCGTATCCAACCTACTCTTTCTGTCACGCACATCCACCCGCACATAGGCTCATACATTGTAACGAAAGAGAGTATTCAAGAGCGCCTTGCAACGGATATGGCTGCTGCGGCACGTGCCATCCCACCATCTTGCAGGTATGCGATATCCTTCTGTACTTGCTACACGTGTTGCCTGTTTTTCTTTTCTGGAAAAAAAAACGGGTGCTCAAAGTTGAGTTATGGTAAACATTTTGTTACTATTTGAAAGCTTTTCAAATGCGCTGACTCTCGTTCTCATTTACAGTGTGTGTACAATCCACGGATCAGAAGACGCCACAGTGCCAGTTGAAGATGCGAGCTCTTTCCACACTGATGTTCCCAACCATCACCTTCACATCATTGACGGTGCCTGTCATAACTTCAGGATCCACGGTCAGGAATTGGGTGAGGCAGCTGTTGCTTTCCTCCTCAATAAGCATGTGTAGCGGATCCTAGGGGCATTGCTTATATGTTGCCATTTAACAATAATTTCGGAAGTGTCATAAAATTATTATGCACGTGGAGCAGCAGAGTATATATGTAGATTTTTCATGCACCGTGGGTCTGACAATAACGAGGATCTGGCTCTTACTGTTCCGTTCGCTGTTGATTGGGACCATCACTTATTCCGCAATCTGATTGGCTCAACCTGATCGTAACCTGCCCTGCCTGCCCTTTCACCAGCGCCAAATGCCCTTGAAAACACAGGCCTTGTTCTTCCTCTCCCCCCCCCCGGCTTTGTCACCGCAGTGGCGGGCGGAACTATCACTTCCGCCTCCCTTTCCGCCGTCCGTGCAACAACTCTGCGAATCCGCAAAATGGTCCTTAGCGGAAAAGCGCCCCCGCGCACCCTGCGGGGCAATTCCAAGAATGTTCACCGTCCATCCACTCCTCTCGATATTGTACGGCAACAATACCTATCACCCACTTAGCGCTTAGCGCTAGGAAACAACGTCCTTCATCGCAGTCCGTGCTACGCTGCACCGTGCGCGCTTTGCTTGATCCGCGGTGAAGCTCCACCGCGCCGTCTTGTTCAATGCTGGCACGCATTGCTTAGCATAACTGCATTTGTTATTCTTCTACTTAAGATTTGTCAAACCGTGCGTGCATCGCGGCTGATGGTTGGCACAATGAAGGTTCCTTTGAAGGTGCTGTCCCGGTCCGTGACCGTTCTCGCTTTCTCGCTGCTCGCTGCAATCTCCGCCGTTGGCGCGTCCACAGGAGGCCTCGATGCCGGTATCAATCGCTAACTCAACACCTTTTGCGCTCTCAAATCGGTTTTGTTGTGCTGATAAGCTTTTAGAGCCTGTAAATGGCGCTTGCTCGTGTTTCGTGACCCTCAGCCCGGTTTAAACCTTCGGCCTTTCTTATCTTCCAATCCGTAACGCTTCATTCCGTTTTTCGACGCAACCTCAACTGCAACCTCCGTTTTTGTTCACCTCACTCGGACTCATTTCGTCTGGATTTGTTGACGTTGCTGTACCCGCTGGTTGCGCTGGCCTCCTTCCGTCCCCCTCTTCCTGCGATCATTCCTGGTCCAACTCCCCGTGCCCCTTCTCTTACCTTTCCCCTCTCCTCTCTCTCGCGCTACTCTACGCTCTCCTTCCTGCCCCTCCCCTCATCCATCCTTCACCCGTCGACCCGCCCACCCCCATACCATCCCCCCGCCCTTCCCCCGCGCGCCAGTCCCCGTGCGCATTGACTGCGGCAGCGCACAGCCATCCGTGGCAAACGGAGTGGAGTGGCAGGCGGACGCGTTTTTCGACGGCGGGGAGGCGGTGCAGCTGCCCGCGGGCAACGAGTCGCGCCTCGCGTCCCCCATCGAGTCCTCGCTGCGCGCCTTCCCCCCGTCCACCAGCCAGTCCGGCCAGGGCGGCGGCTGCTACAACGTCCCGCTCACCACCGGCGCGCGATACCTCGTCCGCGTCGGCGTCGCGTATCGGAACTACGACGGCGCGTCATCGCCTCCTTTTTTCGACATTAGAATCAACGGGCTACTCGTGAAGACCCTCACCCTCCCAGCCGTCGAGCCGCAGTTCCCATCGTCTGCTTTCTACTCCGATTTCCTGGTATACGCGCTACAGGGCTCCATCTCCGTCTGCTTTACGCCTTTCCTCGGCGCGCCTTCCTCCACCCCATTGGTCAATTCCCTCGAGTTCCTCCCGATCCGCCCGGAGACATACGACGCAGCCAGCATCGGCACCGATGCTATCCTCACCACCTTGCTCCGAATCAATTTTGGAGGCCCGGAGGTTACCGATGCTGAGGACGTTGGTTACCGAACCTGGGCTCGCGACGTCAACCCTGGCGTTCCAGGAGGAGGCCCCACCAGGGGCCTGCAGCCGCTGCAGTTTGCCACCCTATCCACCACCCAGTCCATTTCAAATGCAGGGTCGCCGCCCGACGAGCTGCCCGCGCAAATCTTTCAGTCTGCCCGGGTGGGTAAGGACGCAGGTGTGGGCCGCGCAACGGGGTTTATTTACCGAATGGACCCACAGAACCCGCTCCACCTGTTCTACGTGCGGCTACACTTTGCGGAGATAGAGGAGGGGGTGAAGCAGGGAGACCGGCGGTTTGACATCAAACTGTCGCAGGATAGCATCTTTGGCCACGAGGGTGAGCACATGGACGAAGATACAGTGGACCAGCAGGGAAAGCTCTGGCCCAACGGGTTTGACATCATTGAGGCTGCTAACGGGTCTGCCTTTAAGGGGGTTACTCTGCCGATATTCTTCAATTACTCGGTGTATGCGGAGAATTACGGACGCGAGCTGCGGGTGTGGCTGCCTGCTATGCCGGACTCGCCCAAGCCCCCTCTGCTGTCTGCTGTGGAGCTTTACGAGATCACGCGCACTCCTGTTGATGGATACGTGTACCGAGGTGATGGCCTGCTTGTGTTCTTCTGGACTTTGTCCGTGTGGGTGCTGGTGGTTTACTTTCACTTAGGAAGTGCGCTGAATCTCCGTGTCTTACTTCTCGTTTGTGGTCTTGCTCTTCTTACTCCCGGGGTGGCGATGCAGGCATGACAGGCAGTGACATTGCAGGCATCGTGATGGCATGCGTCTTTGGTGTCATTTTTGTGCTGCTCCTTGCATGGCTCCTGGCCGCCCGCTTCACTCGCAGCTCCCGCCAGTATGCCATCTTTGGCGCTTCCGGTGAGACTCACAGCCTCCGGCATTCCCCCTCACTCTCGTGCCTTGGGCCTTTCTGTGCTAGTTGTAATCTATCCCCCCATTTATTGGGTCAAATTTGCTTAGTTCTGTCCTGCCCAAATTGCCATGTCCTATGCACTCCATCTTGTCTTGGGCCATCTCTGCTTGTGGCAGGTAAACACAACCGCGGCAGCAATATCTAATGGCGCACCACATCTTGCAGACATGTAGTTGTGTCGATTGTAAGAATATCAATACTGGAAACATCTTTTGTAAGCGTAGCAGAGCAATCTCTGCACTTAGTTTGTGCGTATGCATAGAGTTTTTGCTTTCTGGATTCACATTGAAATGTAAGCAGGCTGAATAAATGGTGATACGGTTCCACAGCAGAATTCACCTTCCTGCTTCTAGGGGGAGAGATGGCGGTCGAACGAGAATCTCGGGGATTGGTGTTTGCAAATATCTGTTTGGCTGGTGTGTAATGCAACTCCCACGCCACTGGAGGGAGAGCCTCCGGAAGCCCCATGTTACTTTTACAGGCTGCCCCATGGCCTGCACTTGCGGGTGGCGGCGCTGTGACGTTGATTTGCTGGTGCCACGTCACATCCCTCTCTTAGGCCCAACCAGCACAAGATCAAGGTGGAACACAGAGATCTTCGAGCATTGGGTCAGGAAAAAAGTGCGCTCCTGCCCCTTCCTCGTTATCGGTGCCATCCAGCCGTTCATTCATAGAAATGACAAGATCGAGGTGTTTTTGAGTATCAAGATTTGCGAAAAAAAAAGTTCTGGACGCGGCAGCTTCTGTGGAATACCCCAAGAAACCCCCACCCAGAAGTGTCCAGCAGCTTCTTCCGTTCACATCACAGCCACAACCCTTACGCCACTGACACCCCCTCTCCACCTTCCTATCCGTCTTTCTAACACCCCCTCTCCCTATCCGTCTTAGCAGTCTCCTTCTCTAGCCGCCATACCCTTCGCGCCTTACGATTCGACTCTTCATTCCTTAGTGTCTTCCTCCCTCATTTTATCCCGCGATACAATGGCCGGAGTTGCGGCTCCAGGTCCTTCAGACTCAAGTAATTACAGGGCTTTGCACGTTGGGCGTACTCGGGGGTTAGGGTGGAGGTCACGTGCGAGGGTTTTGTGTTGGAAGTCTTATGTTGTGTTTGGAATAGATCTAAGAGTTCCTTTTGATATACAGGACGCCATCGTCCCAAGTTGGTTGTCCGCTGTCCTTATTATCGGTTTTAGCTCATAGCATAGACAGGATTTTTTTTAGGCTGCAATGTATTTTGCAAGAAGAATCGTGATTTAACCAGGTGTTTCCGATGGGGTCTCGAGAAAGGGCCGGCTGCACGAGTATATATCACGATCAGATGTTTTTCACTTTGCAACGATTGTGGCTGTTTGAATATTCCTCACACCGCCTTGCCCTTCTCTGATTTCTTTCGTCCGTCCTATGCAGATCAGACTAACGCACCCACGCCAGGGTCTTCATCCATTGGTGCAGAGGTCCGTGTACCTTTCGTTAAACCCGCTTCTTTTTCTGACCACTACGACGTCATTCAAGGCCCTTTTGCCCGTGTTGCCTCTTCACATTCCAAATCTATAAAT